>CAWUFW010006785.1:600000-1100064 GCA_963921515.1 Calotriton arnoldi | reverse complement strand
AAGTTGCTGCATTGCTTATTTTAGGGTTTAGGATAGTGCAATGGTGTTTGGGTAGTGTAGGGGGTTGTGCTGGGGGTAGATTTAGGGTTTAGGGTAGTGCAGTGGTGTTTGGTGTAGTGTAGGGGGTCGTGCTGGGGGTAGGTTAGGTTTAGGGTAGTGCAGTGGTGTTTGTGTAGTGTAGGGGTCGTGCTGGGGTAGTGTTTTAGGGTTTAGGGTAGTGCAGTGGTGTTTGGGTAGTGTAGGGGGTCATGCTGGCGGTAGTGTTTTAGGATTTAGGGTAGTGCAGTGGTGTTTGGGTAGTGTAGGGGGTCGTGCTGGTGGTAGTGTTTTAGGGTTTAGGGTAGTGCAGTGGTGTTTGTGTAATGTAGGGGGTCATGCTGGGGGTAGTGTTTTATGGTTTAGGGTAGTGCAGTGGTGTTTGGGTAGTGTAGGGGGTCGTGCTGGTGGTAGTGTTTTAGGGTTTAGGGTAGTGCAGTGGTGTTTGTGTAATGTAGGGGGTCATGCTGGGGGTAGTGTTTTAGGGTTTAGGGTAGTGCAGTGGTGTTTGTGTAGTGTAGGGGGTCGTGTTTTAGGGTTTAGGGTAGTGCAGTGGTGTTTGGAGAGTGTAGGGGGTCATGCTGGGGGTAGTGTTTTAGGGTTTAGGGTAGTGCAGTGGTGTTTGGGTAGTGTAGGTGGTCATGCTGGGGGTAGTGGTTTAGGGTTTAGGGTAGTGCAGTAGTGTTTGGGTAGTGTAGGGGGTCGTGCTGGGGGTAGTGTTTTAGGGTGTAGGGTAGTGCAGTGGTTTTTGGGTAGTGTAGGGGGTCGTGCTGGGGTAGTGTTTTAGGGTAGGGCAGTGGCGTTTGGGTAGTGTAGGGGGTCATGCTGGGGTAGTGTTTTAGGCTTTAGGGTAGGGCAGTGGTGTTTGTGTAGTGTAGGGGGTCGTGCTGGGGGTAGTGTTTTAGGGTTTAGGGTAGTGCAGTGGTGTTTGTGCAGTATAGCAGGTCATGCTGGGGTAGTGTTTTAGGGTTTAGGGTAGTGCAGTGGTGTTTGGATAGTGTAGGGGGTCGTGCTGGGGGTAGACTTAGGGTTTAGGCTAGTGCAGTGGTGTTTGTGTAGTGTAGGGGGTCGTGCTGGGGGTAGTGTTTTAGGGTTTAGCGTAGTGCAGTGGTGTTTGGGTAGTGTAGGGGGTCGTGCTGGGGGTAGTGTTTTAGGGTTTAGGGTATTGCAGTGGTATTTGGGTAGTGTAGGGGGTCGTGCTGGGGGTAGTGTTTTAGGGTTTAGGGTAGTGCAGTGGTGTTTGGGTAGTGTAGGGGGTCATGCTGGGGGTAGTGTTTTAGGGTTTAGGGTAGTGCAGTGGTGTTTGGATAGTGTAGGGGGTAGTGCTGAGGGTAGTGTTTTAGGGTTTAGGGTAGTGCAGTGGTGTTTGTGTAATGTAGGGGGTCGTGCTGGGGGTAGTGTTTTAGGGTTTAGGGTAGTGCAGTGGTGTTTGGGTAGTGTAGGGGGTCGTGCTGGTGGTAGTGTTTTAGGGTTTAGGGTAGTGCAGTGGTGTTTGTGTAGAGTAGGGGGTCGTGCTGGGGATAGATTTAGGTTTTAGGGTAGTGCAGTGGTGTTTGTGTAGTGTAGGGGGTTGGGCTGGGGGTAGTGTTTTAGGGTTTAGGGTAGTGCAGTGGTGTTTGGGTAGTATAGGGGGTCGTGCTGGGGATAGATTTAGGGTTTAGGGTAGTGCAGTGGTGTTTGGGTAGTGTAGGGGGTCGTGCTGGGGGTAGACTTAGGGTTTAGGGTAGTGCAGTGGTATTTGTGTAGTGTAGGGGGTCATGCTGGGGGTAGTGTTTTAGGGTTTAGGTTAGTGCAGTGGTGTTTGGGTAGTGTAGGGGGTCGTGCTGGGGGTAGTGTTTTAGGGTTTAGGGTAGTGCAGTGGTGTTTGGATAGTGTAGGGGGTCATGCTGGGGGTAGTTTTTTAGGGTTTAGGGTAGTGCAGTGGTGTTTGGGAAGTGTAGGGGGTCATGCTGGGGGTAGTGTTTTAGGGTTTAGGGTAGTGCATTGGTGTTTGGATAGTGTAGGGGGTAGTGCTGAGGGTAGTGTTTTAGCGGTAGTGCAGTGGTGTTTGTGTAATGTAGGGGGTCGTGCTGGGGGTAGTGTTTTAGGGTTTAGGGTAGTGCAGTGGTGTTTGGGTAGTGTAGGGGGTCATGCTGGTGGTAGTGTTTTAGGGTTTAGGATAGTGCAGTGGTGTTTGTGTAGTGTAGGGGGTCGTGCTGGGGATAGATTTAGGGTTTAGGGTAGTGCAGTGGTGTTTGTGTAGTGTAGGGGGTTGTGCTGGGGGTAGTGTGTTAGGGTTTAGGGTAGTGCAGTGGTGTTTGGGTAGAGTGGGGGTCATGCTGGGGGTAGTATTTTAGGGTTTAGGATAGTGCAATGGTGTTTGGGTAGTATTGGGGGTTGTGCTGGGGGTAGATTTAGGGTTTAGGGTAGTGCAGTGGTGTTTGGGTAGTGTAGTGGGTCATGCTGGGGGTAGATTTAGGGTAGTGCAGTGGTGTTTGTGTAGTGTAGGGGGTCGTGTTTTAGGGTAGTGCAGTGGTGTTTGGGTAGTGTAGGGGGTCATGCTGGCGGTAGTGTTTTAGGGTTTAGGGTAGTGCAGTGGTGTTTGGGTAGTGTAGGGGGTCGTGCTGGGGGTAGTGTTTTAGGGTTTAGAGTAGTGCAGTGCTGTTTGGGTAGTTTAGGGGGTTGTGCTGGGGGTAGTGTTTTAGGGTTTAGGGTAATGCAGTGGTGTTTGGGTAGTGTAGGGGGTTGTGCTGGGGGTAGTGTTTTAGGGTTTAGGGTAGTGCAGTGGTGTTTGGGTAGTGTAGGGGGTCGTGCTGGTGGTAGTGTTTTAGGGTTTAGGGTAGTGCAGTGGTGTTTGTGTAATGTAGGGGGTCATGCTGGGGGTAGTGTTTTAGGATTTAGGGTAGTGCAGTGGTGTTTGGGTAGTGTAGGGGGTCGTGCTGGTGGTAGTGTTTTAGGGTTTAGGGTAGTGCAGTGGTGTTTGTGTAATGTAGGGGGTCATGCTGGGGGTAGTGTTTTAGGGTTTAGGGTAGTGCAGTGGTGTTTGTGTAGTGTAGGGGGTCGTGTTTTAGGGTTTAGGGTAGTGCAGTGGTGTTTGGAGAGTGTAGGGGGTCATGCTGGGGGTAGTGTTTTAGGGTTTAGGGTAGTGCAGTGGTGTTTGGGTAGTGTAGGTGGTCATGCTGGGGGTAGTGGTTTAGGGTTTAGGGTAGTGCAGTAGTGTTTGGGTAGTGTAGGTGGTCGTGCTGGGGATAGTGTTTTAGGGTGTAGGGTAGTGCAGTGGTTTTTGGGTAGTGTAGGGGTCGTGCTGGGGTATGTTTTAGGATAGGGCAGTGGTGTTTGGGTATTGTAGGGGGTCGTGCTGGGGTAGTGTTTTAGGCTTTAGGGTAGGGCAGTGGTGTTTGTGTAGTGTAGGGGGTAGTGCTGGGGGTAGTGTTTTAGGGTTTAGGGTAGTGCAGTGGTGTTTGTGCAGTATAGCAGGTCATGCTGGGGGTAGTGTTTTAGGGTTTAGGGTAGTGCAGTGGTGTTTGGATAGTGTAGGGGGTCGTGCTGGGGGTAGACTTAGGGTTTAGGGTAGTGCAGTGGTGTTTGTGTAGTGTAGGGGGTCATGCTGGGGGTAGTGTTTTAGGGTTTAGCGTAGTGCAGTGGTGTTTGGGTAGTGTAGGGGGTCGTGCTGGGGGTAGTGTTTTAGGGTTTAGGGTATTGCAGTGGTATTTGGGTAGTGTAGGGGGTCGTGCTGGGGGTAGTGTTTTAGGGTTTAGGGTAGTGCAGTGGTGTTTGGGTAGTGTGGGGGGTCATGCTGGGGGTAGTGTTTTAGGGTTTAGGGTAGTGCATTGGTGTTTGGATAGTGTAGGGGGTAGTGCTGAGGGTAGTGTTTTAGGGTTTAGGGTAGTGCAGTGGTGTTTGTGTAATGTAGGGGGTCGTGCTGGGGGTAGTGTTTTAGGGTTTAGGGTAGGGCAGTGGTGATTGGGTAGTGTAGGGGGTCGTGCTGGTGGTAGTGTTTTAGGGTTTAGGGTAGTGCAGTTGTGTTTGTGTAGAGTAGGGGTCGTGCTGGGGATAGATTTAGGTTTTAGGGTAGTGCAGTGGTGTTTGTGTAGTGTAGGGGGTTGGGCTGGGGGTAGTGTTTTAGGGTTTAGGGTAGTGCAGTGGTGTTTGGGTAGTATAGGGGGTCGTGCTGGGGATAGATTTAGGGTTTAGGGTAGTGCAGTGGTGTTTGGGTAGTGTAGGGGGTCGTGCTGGGGGTAGACTTAGGGTTTAGGGTAGTGCAGTGGTATTTGTGTAGTGTAGGGGGTCATGCTGGGGGTAGTGTTTTAGGGTTTAGGTTAGTGCAGTGGTGTTTGGGTAGTGTAGGGGGTCGTGCTGGGGGTAGTGTTTTAGGGTTTAGGGTAGTGCAGTGGTGTTTGGGTAGTGTAGGGGGTCATGCTGGGGGTAGTGTTTTAGGGTTTAGGGTAGTGCAGTGGTGTTTGGGAAGTGTGGGGGGTCATGCTGGGGGTAGTGTTTTAGGGTTTAGGGTAGTGCATTGGTGTTTGGATAGTGTAGGGGGTAGTGCTGAGGGTAGTGTTTTAGCGTAGTGCAGTGGTGTTTGTGTAATGTAGGGGGTCGTGCTGGGGGTAGTGTTTTAGGGTTTAGGGTAGTGCAGTGGTGTTTGGGTAGTGTAGGGGGTCATGCTGGTGGTAGTGTTTTAGGGTTTAGGGTAGTGCAGTGGTGTTTGTGTAGAGTAGGGGGTCGTGCTGGGGATAGATTTAGGGTTTAGGGTAGTGCAGTGGTGTTTGTGTAGTGTAGGGGGTTGTGCTGGGGGTAGTGTGTTAGGGTTTAGGGTAGTGCAGTGGTGTTTGGGTAGAGTGGGGGTCATGCTGGGGGTAGTATTTTAGGGTTTAGGATAGTGCAATGGTGTTTGGGTAGTATTGGGGGTTGTGCTGGGGGTAGATTTAGGGTTTAGGGTAGTGCAGTGGTGTTTGGGTAGTGTAGGGGGTCATGCTGGGGGTAGATTTAGGGTAGTGCAGTGGTGTTTGTGTAGTGTAGGGGGTCAGTGTTTTAGGGTAGTGCAGTGGTGTTTGGGTAGTGTAGGGGGTCATGCTGGCGGTAGTGTTTTAGGATTTAGGGTAGTGCAGTGGTGTTTGGGTAGTGTAGGGGGTCGTGCTGGGGGTAGTGTTTTAGGGTTTAGAGTAGTGCAGTGCTGTTTGGGTAGTTTAGGGGGTTGTGCTGGGGGTAGTGTTTTAGGGTTTAGGGTAATGCAGTGGTGTTTGGGTAGTGTAGGGGGTTGTGCTGGGGGTAGTGTTTTAGGGTTTAGGGTAGTGCAGTGGTGTTTGGGTAGGGTAGGGGGTTGTGCTGGGGGTAGTGTTTTAGGGTTTAGGGTAGTGCAGTAGTGTTTGGGTAGTATAGTGGGTCATGCTGGGGGTAGTGTTTTAGGGTTTAGGGTAGTGCAGTGGTGTTTGGGTAGTGTAGGGGGTCATGCTGGGGTAGTGTTTTAGGGTAGTGCAGTGGTGTTTGGGTAGTATAGGGGGTCATGCTGGGGGTAGTGTTTTAGGGTAGTACAGTGATGTTTGGGTAGTGTAGGGGGTCGTGCTGGGTGTAGTGTTCTTCTTCGGAAGAAAAATCGACAACAATTGATCTCGCCAAGCGGGCAGCGCATGCGCTGCGTCGCTAGGCGAGACCTAAAAAGCATTGCACCAAGATGGCTGCCAACACTTTCTGGATTGAAGTGTTGGCAGCCAATTAGAGCCAAGCTTGTGCTTGTGTAGTTAGGTCCAGCCCAGATATATAAATATTTTTTTCCTTTAATATCTCAAAAACTACTGATCGGATTTACACCATTTAAATAAAAGGGCTCTTTCTGAACCAAGGACTACCTTTTTGCCAAATTTGGTGTAATTCCGTTCAGCAGTTCGGGCTGTAGCCTTGGCTAAAGTTTCCTATGGGAAATTGATTTTCCGACCTCTATTTTTTGAATTTCTCAGGAACTACTGAACGGATTTACACCATTTAACAAAAAGGACTCTTTCTGAACCAAGGGGTACCTTTTTGCCAAATTTGTTGTAATTCCGTTCAGCAGTTCGGGCTGTAGCCGTGTCTAAAGTTTCCTATGGAAATTAACATGGAGAAAACATGTTTTGGGACCCCTCTTTTTTCTCGGCCCCTGGTTTGCGAATCACCCCGAAACCTTTAAGAAAGGAGCTCACCGGAGCCCCCCACTAGTTTAAAAAATTTCGGGAAGATTCGTCAAACAATGCTAAAGTTATTGGGAAAACAAAAAATGCTTTTCCTATGGAAAATAGGTCCTAACTATAACTACCTACTGGCGACCGCCAGTAGGTAATATACATACATCTATATATATATGTGGTTGCAGGCTTACCCACCACTTCATCCATACGAAGAAAGGCAAGAGTAGACCCAGAGATTCGTTGCAGTAGTTTATTCGGCAATCACCATGCCGCCATGACGCGTTTCGGCCGGAAAGCCGGCCTTGATCACATGTCCATACATATATATATATATATTATCTACTGGCGGTCGCCAGTAGATAGTTATAGTTACAACCTATTATCCATAGGAAATCCGCGACATTCTATTTGAAATAACTCTCTTGCGGGTTGACGTATCTTCGCAAAATTTTCAAACTTTGTGGGGCGCTCCGGTCCGCTCCTACCCTGAAAGTCTCGGGGGATTCGTCAAGCGGGGCCGAGAAAAAAGGGGGTCCCGAAACGCGTTTTCCCATGCAATTTTCCATAGGAAACTTTAGACACGGCTACAGCCCGAACTGCTGAACGGAATTACACCAAATTTGGCAAAGAGGTAGTTCTTGGTTCAGAAAGAACCCTTTTTGTTAAATGGTGTAAATCCGTTCAGTAGTTGCTGAGAAAATCAAAAGTAAAAAGATAGATATATCTATGGCCGCGGATCCTCCCGAGCACGAGCTTTATGTTAATTGGCTGTCAACACTCCAAATCAGGAAGTGTTGGCAGCCATTTTGTCCCTCGGTAGAACCGAGGGACAGAAACAAGTGCGCAAAGCGCACAAAGGGGGCAGGGTAGAAACACCCTGACCCCCTAGGTCTGCTCAGGGGGTCCCACAAGGAAAAAAAGGGAAAAAAAAAAAAACGATTGGGCCCGTAGGCCCCGCCCCTCCTTCACCACTCTGCAAACGCGCCCCTGGCGCGTTTGCAGAGGGGAACGAATTCCCCTTGAATACTGGGGTCCCTGGGGGCCAACTAGCCCACCAGGAACCTCCAGTATGCGCCAGGGGCTGCCTTGCAGAGAGGTGTACAGAGGCCATGCCCCTTTTACACCTCTCTGCAACGCAGCTCTATGGCGCTTTTGGAGGTATATGGTGGGCTAGTTGCACCCCAGGGACCCTCAGGATTCAAGGGGAGTTAATCCCCCGACTTAAAACGCGCCACGGGGCGCGTTTGCACAGTGGTGAAGGGAGGGGCGGGGCTTCAGGTGACATGTGTGCAAACAGGCCCCGTGGCGCGTTTTAAGATGGGGAATTAAATCCTCTTCAATCCTGAGGGTCCCTGGGGGCCAACTAGCCCAACAGGTACGTCCAGAAAGCGCCACAGAGCTGCGTTGCAGAGAGGTGTAAAGGGGTGTGGCCTCTGTACATGTCTCTGCAACGCAGCCTCTGGCGCATACTGGAGGTTCCTGGTGGCCTAGTTGGCCCGTAGGGACCCTCATGATTCAAGGGGACTTAATCCCCCAACTTAAAACGCGCCACGGGCGCGTTTGCACAGATGTCACCTCAGGCCCCGCCCCCTCCCTTCACCATTGTGCAAATATTCCTCTAAAATCAGCCAAAATACGAATTCTGATTTACTCACCTGTTATCAGGAGAGACCTCAGTGCTGCATCTTTCAGCCCAGTACTAATCCTGAAAAGTAATTTTAACCGTACTTACCAGTAACTTGAATTTCCTTCCATAGGCTAACATTGACTGGTTTCACTTGGAAATTCTTCTAAGTGTGGAGTTTTGGAACTTTAAAATATTCCTCTAAAATCAGCCGAAATACGAATTCCGATTTACTCACCTGTTATCAGGAGAGACCTCAGTGCTGTATCTTTCAGCCCAGTACTGGTCCTGAAAAGTAATTTTAACCGTACTTACCAGTAACTTGAATTTCCTTCCATAGGCTAACATTGACTGGTTTCACTTGGAAATTCTTCTAAGTGTGGAGTTTTGGAACTTTAAAATATTCCTCTAAAATCAGCCGAAATACGAATTCCGATTTACTCACCTGTTATCAGGAGAGACCTCAGTGCTGCATCTTTCAGCCCAGTACTGATCCTCAAAAGTAATTTTAACCTTCATTACCAGTAACTTGAATTTCCTTCCATAGGATATCATTGCCTGCTTTTTGCTGAAAAGTTTCTAAGTGTTGATTTTTGAAACATACAAATATTCCTCTAAAATCAGCCGAAATCCGAATTCTGATTTACTCACCTGTTATCAGGAGAGACCTCAGTGCTGCATCTTTCAGCCCAGTACTGGTCCTGAAAAGTAATTTTAACCGTACTTACCGGTAACTTGAATTTCCTTCATAGGCTAACATTGACTGGTTTCACTTGGAAATTCTTCTAAGTGTGGAGTTTTGGAACTTTAAAATATTCCTCTAAAATCAGCCGAAATACGAATTCCGATTTACTCACCTGTTATCAGGAGAGACCTCAGTGCTGCATCTTTCAGCCCAGTACTGATCCTCAAAAGTAATTTTAACCGTACTTACCAGTAACTTGAATTTCCTTCCATAGGATATCATTGCCTGCTTTTGCTGAAAAGTTTCTAAGTGTTGATTTTTGAAACATACAAATATTCCTCTAAAATCAGCCGAAATCCGAATTCTGATTTACTCACCTGTTATCAGGAGAGACCTCAGTGCTGCATCTTTCAGCCCAGTACTGGTCCTGAAAAGTAATTTTAACCGTACTTACCAGTAACTTGAATTTCCTTCCATAGGCTAACATTGACTGGTTTCACTTGGAAATTCTTCTAAGTGTGGAGTTTTGGAACTTTAAAATATTCCTCTAAAATCAGCCGAAATACGAATTCCGATTTACTCACCTGTTATCAGGAGAGACCTCAGTGCTGCATCTTTCAGCCCAGTACTGATCCTCAAAAGTAATTTTAACCGTACTTACCGGTAACATGAATTTCCTTCATAGGCTAACATTGACTGGTTTCACTTGGAAATTCTTCTAAGTGTGGAGTTTTGGAACTTTAAAATATTCCTCTAAAATCAGCCGAAATACGAATTCCGATTTACTCACCTGTTATCAGGAGAGACCTCAGTGCTGTATCTTTCAGCCCAGTACTGGTCCTGAAAAGTAATTTTAACCGTACTTACCGGTAACTTGAATTTCCTTCCATAGGCTAACATTGACTGGTTTCACTTGGAAATTCTTCTAAGTGTGGAGTTTTGGAACTTTAAAATATTCATCTAAAATCAGCCGAAATACGAATTCCGATTTACTCATCTGTTATCAGGAGAGACCTCAGTGCTGCATCTTTCAGCCCAGTACTGATCCTCAAAAGTAATTTTAACCGTACTTACCAGTAACTTGAATTTCCTTCCATAGGATATCATTGCCTGCTTTTTGCTGAAAAAGTTTCTAAGTGTTGATTTTTGAAACATACAAATATTCCTCTAAAATCAGCCGAAATACGAATTCGATTTACTCACCTGTTATAAGGAGAGACCTCAGTGCTGTATCTTTCAGCCCAGTACTGGTCCTGAAAAGTAATTTTAACCGTACTTACCAGTAACTTATATTTTCTTCCATAGGAATCCATTGTCTGGTTTTCAGCAGAAAAGTTTCAAAGTGTCGATTTTCACAAACTACAAATATTCCTTAAAAATCGCCTGTATGACTTAAACGCATTCTTTCAACTGTTTACAGGAGATGCACCAGTGCTGGATCCAGGATCCAACACTGAGTAAGAAAAAGTAACGATAACAGTTTTTACCTGCTAAGTGAATTTCCTTCCATAGGATAACATTGGTGATTCTATGAGAAAAAGTTTCTAAGTGTCAACTTTTAAAATACAATAATATTCCTTAAAAATCACGACTGTAACCAAAACGCTTTTACTCAACTGTTTACAGGAGATGTACCAGGACTGAATCTAGGATCCAGTCCTGTGGTTAGAAAAAGTAATCCATAAAGTAACTAATTGCATTTAACTAGAAATTCACATTGAGCTGAATGTTGCATTGTGTTTGAAAATGTGTTGCCCATTGCAACAACTGTAACTACTCTACTTAAAAGTCTATTGCCTATGTGCAAAGTATTTAAACTAAAGTAATTCATTCTGAGAAAGTATTTTTTGTAATGTAATGTATAATGTAATTACAATGTAATTTAAAAAATAAAATATGTAAAAGAAATTGTTTCTAAAAATGTAGTAAATCAGTATGAAAAAAATTAATATAAAAATTAATACATTTAAAAATTGTCATTTAAAAAACCTTTGAAATTCACTGAAAAAACCGTAGGTTTCAGGCACGTTATAGTTACAAATTAGCATTTTAAAAACCTTTGAAATTCACTGAAAAAACCATAGGTTTCAGACACGTTATAGTTAGAAATTAGCATTTAAAAAACCTTTGAAATTCATTGAAAAAACCATAGGTTTTAGGGACAGTTATAGTTAGTTGGACATTGCACTCGTACAAAACCCGTGAAATTCCCCTGTTATAGTTAGTTCAGCTAACTATAACTCGCGCCCGCAATGCACTGCTGATGACGTCACATATTACATCACTCATGACATGGTCAGTGACATCACTGATGACATCACTGATGACATCTCAAATGACATCACTGATGACATCATCCACGTGATAATCTGATGCAGCTCCTCACACCCTAATATAACCTTTGATACACCCAATCTAAATTACAGAGTGCCATTCGCAAAACCATAGACACTCCAACACCAATAACTACATACCCACTCACTGATTCTTAGGTCTACACACACACATCCACTCACTCACCCGTACAGTCACTCATACTTATGGTCACTCAGTACAGGACTATCATATGCACTCTTACTCCTATATAGACACTCAAACACCGCCACTCATCCATAGAGGTACTCACACACCTAGTCAGTCATGCAAATAATTAAACACACTGCCATTTACTCACCTATACAGTTATACACACACCAGCTCACTTAATCATACAAATACTAGCACATTGTTACGCTCTTATACAATCACTGATACAAGCACACACTCATCCATACAGCCACTATCACAATCACTCACTCTCAGCTTATAGCTATTTATATACTCCAATACACATATATACTGCCTTTCACATATGTAGTTACTCACACATGTACCACTGGGACATACATTCACTCACTAACACACTCTTACACACAATTACCCACCCATACAGTCTATCACAGATGCACTCTTGAAACCATCCACCCAGTGAATCACCCACTCACACATCTATGCACAGTCGCACACACCCCATCCACACAAACACTCAGGCACCCATACAGATACTCATAGAACCAATCAATAACCCATATAGACACTCATGTAGCTATTCGCAAATCCATGCATCCACTTACACACCAACAGACGGATACAGACATTCACACAGTTTAGTCACTAACCCATGCATTCAGTAAGATACGTTTAATCACTCACTTGTAGAGTCAGTCACGCACGTACTAAATCATCCATTCAGACACTTATACACCCACTCATTCTTCAATACGCCTTTCCCTATATATATTAAACATATTTAAACTTTACAGAAACACACAGTCACTGGATGATGTCATCAGTGATGTCATCAGTGATGTCACTGACCATGTCATGAGTGATGTAATATGTGACGTCATCAGCAGTGCATTGCGGGGCGCGAGTTATAGTTAGCTGAACTAACTATAACGGGGAATTTCACGGGTTTTGTACGAGTGCAATGTCCAACTAACTATAACTGTCCCTAAAACCTATGGTTTTTTCAATGAATTTCAAAGGTTTTTTAAATGCTAATTTCTAACTATAACGTGTCTGAAACCTATGGTTTTTTCAGTGAATTTCAAAGGTTTTTAAAATGCTAATTTGTAACTATAACGTGCCTGAAACCTACGGTTTTTTCAGTGAATATATATAAAATTTTGGCTGCGAAATCATGAGGTATCTCTAAGGGACACGCAGGTTAATCACAATGTTAGAATGATGTAACACATGTGGGTTTAATCATAGGGTAGCACAGTATTTATTAATTTTCACGAGAATTTACGTAGCATGCCAGCAAATAATAATAATGAAAAATATAAAAAGGAAAAAATGGTTATAAAATAAAAAAAAGAGGAATGATATATGTAAAGTTGCAAGGAAGGGAGCAAGATGTAGAGCATGTGAAAGTCAAAAAATGTTTTGATGTTGATTTTATTTTATTATTTATTTCTTATTTTTAAACGCTGATAACGTGCTAGAAACATGATACAATTGTGTTACATCTAAAATACTTGAAACAGTGACTACTATTACAAAAAATGAACCTGTATAGTATGTTGTTCATGTCTATAGAACCATGTGACTGCAACTCCTGATAAAGGTAGTGCAGTAATGGAGCTCCTTGTGTGAGCTCCATTACTGCACTACTGGAGACCCAGCCGAAATGCATAACAGCACTTAAATAAACAAACCTTACTTCAAACTGGAACTGCAGTGTCGGTATCTGGCTGTTGGGATTAGTATGCTGGAGTTGGTTGTGGATATATATATATATATAAATATATATATATATATCCAAAACCAAAGAGTTGCCTCAAACGAAGGAGCCCACACACGGGTAAGTAATGCAAAGTATTTATTCCAAGCTGCATTGTAGATGCGATGGAAAAGCACTGCCCTTAATCATTGGCTTTTCGAACACTGGCAAACACAGACGAATGGTGCACCTGTTTTTTAGTCAGTCCTCCGCCCATGTGGGCACGGCCGCACAGACGGCCTTCTGGAACTTGTAGTGCCTTCCAAGTATTGCTCAAGTGAGCCGCCGTGACTCCAGTTATAAAGTTCATTAGAATTCCACAGTGGGTCGCTCTGCCCTCCATAATCACCTCACAGGCATCTCATAGCTCAGAATCCAGCTCCCGTCCTGATATAGTGCCTGCCTTCCGGCATCACCTAGGTCTGCTCAGTCACAGCGGGGCTCCTTCACGGCTAGGCAAGCCGTTTAACATCCAAAACCAAAGAGTTGCCTCAAACGAAGGAGCATTACTTACCCGTGTGTGGGCTCCTTCGTTCGAGGCAACTCTTTGGTTTTGGATATATATATATATATATATATATATATATATATATATATATATATTAGAGTGTGAGGAGATGCATCAGTTTCTCACGTGGATGATGTCATCAGTGATGTCATCAGTGATGTCATTTGAGATGTCATCAGTGATGTCATCGGTGATGTCACTGACCATGTCATGAATGATGTAATATGTGACGTCATGAGCAGTGCATTGCGGGTGCGCGAGTTATAGTTAACTGAACTAACTATAACGGTGGAATTCCTCTGGTTTTATATGAGTGAAATGTGCAACTAACTATAACGTCCCTGAAACCTGTGGTCTTTTCAGTGAATTTCTAAGGTTTTTTAAATGCTAATTTCTAACTATAATGTACCTGAAACCTATGGTTTTTTCAGTGAATTTCTAAGGTTTTTTAAATGCTAATTTCTAACTATAACGTTTTTAAAACCTATGGTTTTTTCAGTGAATTTCTAAGGTTTTTTAAATGCTAATTTGTAACTATAACGTTTTTAAAACCTATGGTTTTTTCAGTGAATTTCGAAGCTTTTATAAATGCTAATTTCTAACTACAATGTCCCTGAAACCTATATTGTTTTTAACTAAATAAAAAAAAAAAAACGTGCATACTTTTTGTAGTGAAAAACTAACTGTAACAGTAGTCTGTTATAAGTTATAATTTAACAATGTTTAAAACTTAATTAGCACTAATTAACATCTAAGTGTGGAAAAAGTGTGACGCAGCAGCTAAGATACCTGACTTGGAACAACAGCGTTCACAGTTCGATTCCCGACTCCTGCGCCACGTAAGCCCACCACTATGTCACTGTGGGCAATACCTTGCTTAATCTTTCCAACGCCCCCGAGCGCCGGGACACCTCTCTGGAGGTAGCTGTATGCTTTACAAATACTGGCATTTTTTAATTTAAAACCATAGTGATGAGAAATATTAGCACGTATTTTTTTTTCTTTTATTCTGAACGATATTTTTTTATATCTTTTATTTAGAATTACGGCAATTAATAGATGTTTTTAGTCACGAGAAAGGAAATGACACGGTTTGCCGGGTAACAGTTTTTAAGCTCTCCAACGTATGTACATATTAAGGAGCTTATACGTGTGAGGATCGAAATCGAAACCTTTACCGCTTCACATTTTGTAACTTTTCCCAACACATGCACAAGTTAAACAGTGAAAACGTGAGCACGTGTCAACTGTAAAACGTGACATCTAAATGGGCGGAGTCGCATGTTCCTTCCATTGACTACTCAATAACCAAAAAGTATATAAACCACACCCGTTGATCGATTAGTTTTGTTTTTGCGAGTTATTTACGCGTGTCCATTCTGTGATGCAGGTTCCATTTTCTAGCGTCGGATTCTTCTTTTGCGACAACAAAACATATTACGGAGTTGTAAGTTGTTTGATTATGGCATAGCAGATATTTATAATACGTAGCTATTTGTGATTATTTAAAGATTTGTATTTAGAAAAAAGTGTTATTGGTTGTTTTTGCCATTTATATGTAACGTCAGCAGCTTGTATTCAGAAACAGACAGAATAGAGAAAACACTGTTCCTTTTCAGGCTGCTTTGAGCTCATATAGTGTGACTTTGTATATTATAATATTGACACTATACTTCACCTCAGAGGTGTTGGTGACCCGTGGGCGCGAAGACTAAAGATTTATATGTAACGTCAGCATCTTCTGGTTCTTCGTCTGTTTCCCCCCTGGGATCATTTAGTGTGAGTATGTATATTGTAATATTCACATTTATACTGACCTCAGTGGAGTTTATGACCCGTCGACGCGAAGACGAAAGATTTCGAAGTCCCGGAGAAAAGAAGCTTTGAACATATTCACCGCTGGAAAATATTTTGTTATTGATATTGTTTTGTGTTTATGACTTTATTTTCCTTTTCCTATTGTTTGGCATCAGTGACAGTCTGTATATTGAAGTACAGTGTCATTTTTTCAGACAACAAGAGTAGGAGATTTGTTGGTGCCAGGAGTAAACCATCTGAAATACAGCTTACTGACCTTTATAACTTACTTGATTAGATATTTTTTAGTGAGAATATTTTTCGGAATTGCACTTTAAAAAAGATTGTTTGCATAGAAACTTTCTTACTGAATGCCTTTGATAAACCCTACATTTCTGAATGATATTTTGGTATTTCTCTTTTCTCTGTTGTGGTTCCTATTCTCCTTCTCCCTATAGAATATATAGAAATAGTAGTGTAGATTATACTACTATCCTATATGTTCTTAAAGTAGTACGTGATCTCTTAGCGGAGCAGTGAGCGACCTTTAAGCACTACGACAGAACTTTCCCGAGTTCTACAGAATAGAAATTGTAAAAATTTGATTTTTTTGTTGTGGTCCTTATTCTTGTTCTCCTGTGGAATACTATAAACTCACCCTGTAAATTTTAATACTGTGACTTTATAGTAGTTCAAAGGGGTTGGAGATCTATCTGTGCGAGAAATTAACAACATATACTACAGTTATTTCCGTTGATAACTTACTACCTCACAGTTTGTAACACTGCTAATCTTTTATAAAGTAGTAGTTGCTAAAAAAAATTGTATACATAGTGCTTCATTTAATATTTTGATAAAGCGTACATTTCTATGTAATCTGACGTCATTTGTGTTTAACTGTTTTTTACTTGTTATTGTTGTTGTGACCTGAGATGATGTAGTGTGGGAGTGTTTATTGTAGCACTTCTTTTCTACTTTATCTAAAAGTAACTGATGCCCTTTTATATTAACAAGAATATGGGGCAACACTTTTACAAACTATAGGCGACAAAAAAAGGAAGGGTGTGGCCACGCTTAAGAGATATTTTATGAATTGCGTTTTTATTTGTCACCCCTCTCATATATACAGCTTCACTTTCCTAAGAAAGTATATTTGTGATTGCTTAATAAAAACTGTTTCAAACCTAGACTGAAATGTTTGCAGCGCAACCGCACCTCCCGGTCAGAAAAGTAAACACCACATTGTAAGTAAATAGCGCTCCTGGGAAGTATCCCACCCGCGGACTTAATAAAAAGAAGAACGCAACACACTCTGTTATTTTCCCACCGTGATTTGTAGGCCCCACGCAAATTATATAAATGGCCCTTAAAATATATAAAAAACTATTTTTACCTTCACAGTCCCTGTCCACCACCTTGTGACCACTGTACAGAGTTAATAGTGTTCCTACCCTCCCCTCTACTACTTTTTTTCCCCGTACTCCTTTGAAGTGCGTCACAAAATGTCTGACAACATTGAACCGTTCCCAGCCAGTAAGGAGCAAACTTGAACTTGGAACCCTTTAGCCAATAAAATGTCTATGGTGTTCCGCAGAGGGGAGGGAATGGCTGCCAACACTTCTACTTTTAATGCTTCACAGCCAATGAACATTAAGCTTGGGAAGGTCCTGCTTGGAACACGTTACCCAATCAGATGTCCCTGATACTCCGCGGAGGGGGAGGGAATCGCTGACAACACTTCTACTTGCAATGGTTTACAGCCAATGAACATTAAGCTCTGGAAGGTCCTGCTTGGAACATGTGAGCCAATCAGATGTCCTTGCTACTCCGCGGAGGGGGAGGGAATGGCTAGCAACACTTCTACTTTCAATGGTTCGCAGCCAATGAACATTAAGCTCGTTGTTGGAACACCTCCGCCAATTAAACGTTAATGTTGTTCCGCGCACATGGACAGAACACGCCCTCCCACATAAAATTACATTTCCTCTAACAAAGTGACACTATCCGTGATAAAAGTGAACACCGCTTTATAAGTAAACATTACTGCGCATTATATTAAAGGAAGGCCGCAATACGGCGCATTGTTGTTTTCCCGATATGATTTTCACAAGCCTACTGAACATTGCCGCAATACCGCACATCGTTGTTTTGCGGACGTGATTTCCACGGCCTACGCAACATTCACACTACCTGTGTGTGAACCCTACACATTGCTTGCCGCAATACGGCGCATTGTTTTCCCGACGGGATTTCCAGAGACAACGCAACCTTGCTGCAATACCGCGCACCGTTGTTCTGCGGATGTGATTTCCACGGCCTACGCAACATTCAAACTCCCTGCCTCTGCACCGTACAGACTGCTTAAACTAAGTCCACAGTGCTCCTACTATACCGTCTTATACAATTTTTCTCTTTTTTTCCCCCTACTCCTTTCAACTGAGTCACAAAATGGCTGCCAACACTTCCTAGTTTCAACCGTTCACAGCCAATGAGCCGCAAGCTCGTGCTCGTAACGCCTCAGCCAATCAGATGTCAGAATTCTCAAATATCGATATCTATAAATTTTGATATTTCTCAAAATCTACTGAACGGATTTACACCATTTAAACAAAAGCATGCTTTCTGGACCAAGACCTTTCTCCCTGCCAAATTTGGCGTAATTCCGTTCAGCAGTTTGACCTGTAGCCTTGTCTAAAGTTTCCTATGGAAATTGCATGGAGAAAACACGTTTTGGACCCCCCTTTTTTTCTCAGCCCCCCCTTGACGAATCACCCCCAAACTTTCAAGATAGGAGCTGATCTAAAAAGAGAAGTTTTTGGGAAAATTTCGTAAACATTCGTCAAACAACGCCAAAGTTATAAGCAAATCAAAAAACGCTTTTCTTATGGAAACGTGGTCCTAACTATAACTATCTACTGGTGACCACCAGTAGATAATATATATATATTCCTCCTCAATGACTGCTCGACTCGAACAGCCCAGCCGCACTCGCTCCGAAAGACGGTCAAGAAACTCTGGTAAGCCTGTTCTCTTCAATCATGCTTATTTTATTGTTATGCTTAATCTGTGTGCCGCAACACCTAAAACAGGACGCCTACGTGTTTTTGCTTCCGCCATCAACTGGGCAACCCCAATATGTATATATATATTGTATATCTCAAAAACTAGTTTGCCACTCACTTCAGCTACTGTCTTGAAAATTTTAGGTTGATCTGCCAAGGGGGGCGAGAAAAGTGTGATGCTCGTTTGGTTGACACATGACCACGTATGTGCATAGTTTGAGTGGTTGTCGCCTTCCATCATGACTCATATCATCATTAATCGAATTTAACTCTCCCCCTTTTTCCAACCGAATCTCTCTCTCTCACTTCCTTTTCTGTCTTTCTTCCTCTCCTTTTTAATTGTACCTTTTCTATAGGCATTTTTTCATCTCAGGCATATTCATTTAAGTCCTTATGATGATCCCCATATTTTAGAGTGGGATCGAAACGTTGTCGACAAATAGTACCATGACTGCTGAAAATGTTTTTCTTTTTCAAATTATGATAGCATTGGTACTCTAAATTAACATGCAACATAATCTGTTTATTAGTCCTGCAGTCAAAATGTCTGAGCTTTGAAAGTTTTTTATTTTTCTTGTTGCTCCCCACTTTTATTATTTCTGTGTGCGATATATGATTGGATAAATACTTGTATTTTTCCATTTGGATTTTTTGACATAGAATTCATTTCTATGGTCTATGCTTAGTGATAATTCGCTGTAAGGGATGCCCTGTTTCTTTATAAACATTTGTACTTATGGTCCCTTATATACCTTTGGGTTCCCTTCTCTATGAAAACACGTTTTGCGCAATTGCTGGATTGCAAGGGACTACACAATAAATTTCCCCCTACTAGTTCTAGTGGGTATTCTCTTGTCTTCTCTCCTTTCTCCCCTCTCTTTCTTCCTTGACTTCCCTACCCCCTGGTTCTTGTTTATATCATTTCAGACGACACACCTTTGCACTCAGATGATTACATTAGGAAAATACTAGAAGGGCCATCACTTTGTTCCGATACCACAGATTCTGCACAACCAGTTAGCTATAGCTAAGCTGATTAACTGGAAAAATTAGAAAAGAAATATGCTAGACTACAGCTTATGATACTCATGCTAACAGAATACCTGAAGGCAGACACCATCCCGGTTGGCCTACAAGTTAGGCATATTCTCGTTGTCTTCACCAATGACAAAAAATATTTGAATGGTTTTAGTTTTAGAGGGACCACTTGTTCCAGGCTTTGGATGGTGCTTGGAATTGACACCGCCAATGAGCATACTAAAAAACTTTGTGAAGAAATTCATGATCTGGAAAAGCAAATTAAAGAATTCAGTGTGATCTCTGACGCTAAGAATTTGCTTGAAAAGATTGAGAAGTCCACAGCAGAGTTTTACAGAATTGAACAGGATCAAAAAAGCTCTGAAGTAAAAAGGGACATTAGGAACTACAGGACTGAAAGAACATACCCCTACCTCGCTGACAACCTTTACAACAACAGGGTGTACACAAGACCCTACTTTGGCCATCCTTGGGGAGACACAACAAACAAAATACCTTAGTGACATTCAGACACCTTGGCCGAATCGTCAGATAATTCTGACCCAGGTGAAGGCAGCCGTTCCTTTTACCGAGGCCCTAATAGGATTTTTTTTAAATGAGGCCAGGGACGTCCATCTGGACGAGGGAGAGGCAGGATACAATGCTTTTAGAGCGTGCCAGTGGAGCATCAAGCATGGCAGAAACACTACCGATGGTGATAAGGAAGAACTGTACTAATACAACCCAAGCTACAATGAGCTGTACCCAAACTGTCCCCATCTTCAATTTATCCACTCACTTTCCAGGAAGGAAACTTTACTACTGAGGAAAGGACTCTCCTTCGTCCCTACCACATGGCCTAACTTCCTGTAACTTCAAACTGAGATGTTAAGGTTCTTTAGAAAGATTCACCTTCATGCCTTTTTTCTTGACAATCCAAGTCTGCCCTGTGCTGCCAATACACATTTCCGACCGCCCTCACTTTCAATCCATTCCTCCCGAAGTACACACCTTTGGAAAACTAGTTCTGAATGAGATCTCTAGCTTAGAACAAAAACGCAACTTCATCCCATACAACTTACCTATCAAGGAAAAGAATGCATTGACCATTTTTAAACTGGATCATTCATTAGTCATTAAGCCTGCTGACAAGGGTGGCGGAGTGGTAATACAGAATACAGGATCATACAAAGCTGAGATTCTCAGGCAACTGGCAAACACTGACCATTACCTCAAACTTAACACTGATCCCACCAAAGACAGACAAAGACTCAAAATCTAGACATAACGGACAAGGGCAAATCAGAAGGCTTTCTGACCCAGAATGAATTTATATTTCTGAACAAAAAATCCCAGATGACACCACTGATTTATACACTCCCTTAAGTGCATAAAGACATGAAAGCACCTCCTGCACGCCCGATTGTGTAAGGGGGTGGCTCGATATTAGAGCCTATTGGCCAGTACGTGGACTTCTTCATTAAGGACTTCATACCCAAAACACTTTACTATATAAAAGACACTATGGACATGATTAACCAGGTAGAACATCTCCCCTGTGAACCCCATTGGAGTATTCTGTGTACATTGGACGTCGAGTCCTTGTACACCAATACTCCCCAAAGAGAGGGCTTAAAGATCATTGAAAAAAATCCTTGGATCAAGGACACGCCCACATGGAGTTCTCACACTGTTGGAACTTTGCCTAACTCGAAACTTTTTCAATTTGGTGGAAACTATTTCCAACAGATCAAAGGGACATCCATGGGGCAGTTTTTGTGCCAAATTTCGCTATACTTTTCATGGACCATCTAGAAACAGAGATTATTTTGTCCCATCACAATCCATTTCACCACCAGATTAGCCACTGGAGACGCTACATAGATGACATTTTTATGATTTGGTATGGCTGTGAGAACACGCTCATAGATCTTGTCAATTGGCTCAGTGGATTGAAATTCTTACTCATTCACAGTAGGTCTGAAATTGCCATTTGGGATCTACTTATCAGGTCCTCTACAGATGGACTCTTTACATTGTTGTTCTGCAAACCTACAGACAGAAATACCCTCCTCGCCTATACTATCCATCACCTACGGGCCCTTAGGGATTCTCTACCCTTTTCACAGTTCCTCCGCCTCTGGAGAGACTGTTCCCTTAAATAGGACTTCTTGTCTGAAGCCAAAATCTTATGCACCAAACAACCATCCAGGGTTTATACAGGTAGATGGGTATGCCAGTCCATGAAAAGGGCTTGGTATTGTCCCAGGGAGGCACTTTTGACACCCAAAATCAAGCAAGACAGTGACCGCCTGGTTTGTTTAACCACCTAGTCCCCTGCTACCAATCAATTGAAGAAATGTGTACTGAAACATTAGCCAGTGTTGAAAGTAGGTGAACTGCAGTTGGAATGATCCCTATTTGCATTCCAGAAAAATAGGAGTATTAAAGATCACTTGATTAGGGCCAACCTTCCCATCAACCAACCAACTCAAACCTTACCACAAATTTTAGGTCTGAACCCTCGTTTGGGACACTTCAAATGTGGTAACTGTAGTGTCAGACTAAGAACTTTGTACATAATAATGTAAACATTGTGCTAAATCAATTCTCTATTTGCAATACCATGAATGTTATATATGCCATTACCTGCCCATGTGAACAGATTTATATAGGGCAAACTACACCATAAGTGTAGATTCGTATTCGTATCCGTATTCAATGCCAAGTCAGAAACGCACCACTGGTGGACTACTTAAAACTCAAAGGTCATACAGAGATTTATCTACGCTGGCAGGTGATCACTGTGGTTAAGCCCCCACCCAGAGGTGCAGACTTGAACTCATTACTGAACAAAGGATACTTCGCACCACACTGGCCTGAAAATAGCTCTCCTGCGCTTCGTTAACTATACGCCTCAGGTGGCCCAGGTCTAGGGAGCATTTTTTAATAATGGAGGAGGGGTACAAGGGCCACCTTCTTGGGGCTCAATATTGCCCCGGGGACCACCACCTCCCTGAAAATGAAAGCGGGGAGGCCTGTACAACCTCCTCCACTGCCTGGGGACCATCACTTCTCCGGGGCTTATTTAATTATAATTGGGGGGCCTCTTGGACCCCCCAGCTCCGGGGATGCCTCCTCCCCTGGGTTTTATCTTTATACAATGCAGGGGAACCGAAAGGACCCCTTGCAGCCCCGGGGTCCGCCACATCCCCAGGGCTTTAACTTCATAATGTGTGGGCCTTGCGGACCCCCCGCAGTCCAGTAGACCACCATCTCCCTGAGGCTTTTGTTAATTTGAATGGGGGACCATGTGGCTCCCACAGCCCCGGGGACCACCACATCCCCGGGGCTTTCAATTTTAATTGATATGGAGGGGCCACGCGGACCCTCAGCAGCCCTGGGGACTGCCACCTCCCCGGGGCTTTTGTAAAATGTAATGCCAGGGGCCACATGGCCTGTGGACCACCACCCCCATGGGGCAAAATTGGCTGGGGCCCTCCTGGAGTCATTAATGGCCCTGGGGACTGCCACCGCCAATGGCCAGCTGCTGTTATGTCCTGGGGTGCCCACTCCCGGGACATAGCTGTTTGCTATGACTTGGCAGGACCTTTACCGCTCCTGCCAAGGGATAGTAAACTCTGCTCGACTTCTAGCAGGCAGAAGTGGAGTAGAATAATTGCTTTTGGATAGAGGGAGCTGCATGTTCAGCAGCTCCCTCTGTCCAAATGCAATGCCGGCTACCGCAGGATGTGGGTAGCCGGCAGGGACCACGGGGGCCTTCGGGCTCCCCAACAGTCCCCAACAAAGTGTCTGGGTGCCCTGGGTAGGAACAGGGCACCCAGATTAGAGGCGGGGCCCTGGGGGATGGGGTCCCCGGGGCCGAAATTGGCCCGGGATGGGGGCTGCGCATCCCCCTCACTTAAAAAAAATAATTATAAAATGGACAGGCTCCCCGGGATGGGGTCCCTGGTGCCGCAAACGGCCCAGGGAAGGGGGCCCCTGCAGCCCCACTCCCTTAAAAAAAAGAAGAGAAAAAGAAAGAAAATCCCCTGGCAAGTCGCCGGAGGCCATGTTCCCTTCACCACCACTCTGAAAACTCGCCTCCTGGTACACTGTCAGTTGGGAGATTAAGTCCCCTTGGGTCCTGAGGGTCCTTGGGGACCAACACACCCTCATGTTACCTCCAGTAAGTCCCACATAGTGGGATTGCTGATAGGTCTTCAGAGGCCATGCCCCTTTCTCCACCACTCTGCAAATGCACCTCCTGGTGCACTGCTGGTTGGGGGATGAAGTCACCTTGGATGCTTAGGTTCCTTGGGGGCCAACAAGCCCTCCTGTTACCTCCAGTAAGTCCCACACAGCCTGCTTGCTAAGAAGACTTCGGAGGCCACATCCCATTTCTCCACCACTCTGCAAATGCACCTCATGGTGCACTGCTGGTTGGGGAATGAAGTCCCCTTGGCTCCAGAGGGTCCTTGGGGACCAACTACCCCTCCTGTTACTTCCAGTAAGTCCCACACAGGGGTATTGCTCAGAGGTAATCGGAGGCTACTCCCCCTTTCTCCACCACTCTGCAAACGTGCCTCCTGGCGCACTGCTGGTTGGGGAATGAAATACTCTTTGTTCCAGAGGTCCTTGGGGGCCAACTACCCCTCCTTTTACCTCCAGTAAGTCCCACAGAGCATGATTGCTGTAAGAACTTTGGAGGCCATGCCCCCTTTCCCCATCACACTGCAAACGCACCTCCTGGTGTACTACTGATTAGGGGATGATGTTCCCTTGGCTGCTGAGGGACCTTGGGGGCCAAGAAGCCCTCCTGTTACCTCCTGTAAGTCCCTTACAGTGGGATTCCTGAGAGCTGGTAGGAGGTGCCGCCCTCTTTCTCCACCACTCTGCAAACACGACTACTAGTTAAAGAACCATAGAAATTCACTTAAAAAACCAAAGGTTACTGGGAAGTTGTAGTCAGGAAATAGAATTTGAAAAACCTTAGAAATTCACAGAAAAAATAAAGGTTACAGGGACGTTATAGTTAGGCTGAGATTTCACTAGTACAAAACCAGTGAAATTCAGCAGTTATAGTTACTTGAGCTAACTATAACTTACACCACCGCAATGCGCTGCTTTTGACCTCACATATTACATCACTGATGACATGGTCAGTGACATCACTGATGACATCTCAACTGTATGGGTAAGTTAGTAAGTGTGTGAGTAGCTCTATGGGTGACTGGCTCAGTGTGTGAGTGGCTGTCTGGGTGTATGAATGGATATGCCAGTGGTTACATTAGTGAGTGGGTGGGTGTATGAGTGCCTGTATGGATGGTGGCTAAGCCAGCCAAGATGGCGGACGTGCCTGAGTAGAGCTCCGGCTGCCGGCCTTCAACATCGATAGCCATCCTGGTCTATGGGGCCTGGTGCGTGCCAAAACGGTAGCCACGCACCAGTGGCTACCGGACTAGTGCTTAGAGTGGTGCAGCATCGAAAAGTGACGAGTGCGGTGCCTGCAAGCAGATGCTGAAGCTTTCCCCCAGAGTGCCGGTCCCCTAAGCAATCGGCGCAGCTGGAAGATCAGAAGGCCAGAAACATACGCGACGGGGCCTACGCAGGCCCATAGTGAGGCGGAGGAAGCGGCTGAACCCGACAGCCGAAGGCTTCCGGAAGACGGCTCTTCCGCTACCCAAAGGGAGGGGCCAGAACAACAGAAACTGCGCACCAGTGACTACCGGACTAGCGTTGAGAGTGGTGCGGCACTGAAAAGTGGTGAGTACGGCGCCTGTAAGCAGAGACTAAAGCTTCCCTCTAAATGGCGTCCCCCTAAGTAATTGGTGCAGCCGGAAGATCGGAAGGCCGGGCTGCGCACCTCCCACAGGCCAAGAGCGGGTGTGGAGCGCCAACTCGGAAGGAGACGGGGCCTGCCACGAAACAGATCCAGGGGACGCTGACAGCAACACCCAGGTGAGGGGGCATACTGGTGGCGCAGACACTGCGAGGGTGACGGACAGAAATGTACGCAACATGGCCTGCGCAGGCCCATAGTGAGACGGAGGATGCGGCTTAACCCGACGGCTGGAGGCCTCCAGAAGAGAGCTCTCCCGCTACCCAAAGTGGGGTTAGTACAACGGCATGCCCTGAGCAGCCTCGGAGACACCCCCCTCCCGTTCCCCCTGAAGCCAATCGGAAGCACTGCGACAGCCCTGAGACCAACACTGCCCCGAGGCAAGTAAAGTAGAGGCGCAGCCTCTTGGCCAGGATGGCCCTGCAGCAACTACTCGGAGAGAACTGTTGCCCGAAGAGGACCCTCGCGCCACCCACAGAGGGGAGCCGGAACAGCAACGTGCCCTGTGGAGAGGGGGGTGGAGGGTAAACTTAGAGGCAAACCCCCCCGACACTCAGGAACCGATTGGAAGCACTACGGCGACCCCGGGCTCAGCATCGATTGGGGCCAGTAAAGAAAAGGCGTAGCATTTCGATCAGAAGGGCTTCCCGGGCACCACCCGGCACCCCCTTGAGGGACACTCACAAGTGGGGACAAGCGACGGAGGCACTGTAAGCAGCCGAACACTGCCTAGAACTCAGAGGTCGACCCTGGACGCCAACGGGGAGCAGGGGACATAGACGAAGGCACCACAGGTGTGGAACACACAAGGGGACCACCCCTCCAGGTACCCCGGCGCTTTGGGCGGAGACTGATCCTACCGAGCCAAAAGTAGGGGCTCAGCTGGAGTCCCCGCTGCACCCGGCATTCATTTTAGAGCCACCTCTTCGGGGGAACACGCAAAAGGGCTCCAGCAAGCAGATAGAGAGTGTCCCGGGAAGGGATGCCAACCGCTGGGTGCCTGAGGTACGGGGACAGAGGTTGCTGCCTGTAACCAACCGGGGAGGAAGGGGCAGGAAGACACCCCCGGTCCACGAGCGCGGACCCAGCAGTATCAGGAGCTGCTTGGGAGAAGGCACCCGACACCCAGTGGTGAACCCCGAAGGACCAGGGGCGCCGGGAGAATCTATGCGGAGTGAAAGGCATCCCCCCTGACATACTACAACCTCCGGCCTGCCACCGCTGCCTAAAGATAGGTTACTCGGCTAAGGCCGGGCCTGGCCACCTTGAGAAGGAGGCAGCACGTTTATAACCACGGAAGATCACAGGCACAGGAACACCCCGAGACAGACAAAGGAAAACAGTCCTACCACACGGGCAGACAAGACCATGAACCCAAAGACACGCAGAATCACGCAAATAGAAACAGACATTAGTCTTCTGACCCTAAATGTCAAGGGAATGCACACAGCGTGGAAGCGATATGCAGTTTACTCTTATGCTAAGCGCCAAAAAGCGCAGATAATCCTGTTACAAGAAACACATCTCACAAAGACCGAATTATACCGGGTACAGAGGCACTGGCGTGGCACCTTTTGTGCTACCACATACTCCGCGTTTGCTCAAGGGGCGTTGATATGGCTCAGACCGGGGATTCCGTTCAAAGAAATTTGCAGAGTGGTGGACAGAGAGGGGCGATACGCATTTCTGGAGGGATTGCTAGATGGACAGCCCTTATTATTGGGTAGTATCTATGCACCAAATGTAGACCAGGGACAGTTCTGGGACTCGCTGTCAGCAATCCTGTCACAATTCACAATGTCACCATGGATACAGGGGGGCGACTATAACTGCGTGCTGGACCTGTTTCTAGACGGGTCGCACCCTCCAGGTGCCGGTTCCTCTACCCAGGCGCACACGGCGCGGTTCCGATCATGGACACAACATTGGGCTCCTTCAGATGCCTGGCGGAGCCGGAACCCAACCTCTAGACTATACTGCTTTCACTCAATACCTCACAACCTGCGGGTACGGCTTGATCGGTTCCTCTGCTCGCCGGAGATACTTCCTATGACCCAGCAAACAGATTACTTAGGGAGAGTGGTCTCTGATCATGATGCACACCTGTTAACCCTTAGGTGGCAACTACCCCACCCGCCAGTCCCGACCTGGAAACTGCAGCGAGAATGTCTGGAGGATCCAGGCTTTCGTCATGACCACGAAGACAGCATCGCAGAATACTTCAGTAACAACACCAACACGGCGTCCAGCAGGACGCTGGAATGGGACGATTTTAAAGTTGTCATTCAGGGGGCCTGTAGTAGGCAAATAGTGGGAGTCCGCAGGACTCTCGACTGAAGCCTTGAAAAAGCAGAGCTTAAGCAATCAGCAATGACTAAAGCAGAGGATTCGAATTCAGTAAGATGGAGTACGAGGAAGGCTTAGCGGACCTGCGACGGTATAACTTTAAATTATATGTAGCCAATAGGCACAGAGAGGGAGACAGCGTAGGTATCTACAAAGTATGTGATACATTGCTAAGCTACTTCAGTACAGACTTCATTTATGATGTTTGACATTTCACATATACTTTAGGGACTTGAAGTAAGTGTTACCATTGTGAAACACCCAAACTTAGGTTATGTTTGTTATGTTAATGGAGCTTATAAAGATCAACTCTTACCCAAGGGTGTGCTGGCGCTGAGCACTGCCTAAAAGTTTACCAATAAAAGGTGATTATTCAGAGAAGAGCCAGGTTTTCAGCCCCTTCCTGAAGGAGAGGAGCTCAGTGGCATTTCTAAGCTGCAATGGAAGATTGTTCCATGCCTTTGCAGCACAAAAGATGAAGCTCCCACCTCCCTAGATTGCTTTTTTAACTCGGGGGACGGTCACTTGCTTTGCTTCCGAGGACGCAGCGTTCTTCCAGGAACGTACCATTGTAGTCGTTGTCTCAGATAGTCAGGGCCTCTGCCCTTCAGGGCCTTAAAGACCGTGCAAAGTGCTTTAAATTGTGCCCGTTGTTTTATTGGAAGCCAATGAAGGTGTCGAAGTCCCTTTTTCACTGAGACAAACCTGCTTTCAGTTCATGCTAATATTGGTACAACAGTGCAGTATTTGTTGACACACATTTATAAATTTTTTACTTATTGACAATGAAAAGTTTATAGATTCTAGGGCCTAGTGAACACACTGTACAAAGGTGATTTGGTTGATATCCTTTTTGGTGACATCAGGTCACTATTCTAAACTACTAGGGCCAACCACTCAGAGGTGTGACACAGTTCCTGGAGATACATAATAAGAGATAAGAGACAAGCTCATACATGATATAGGAGCAATCATGGGGAATGACATAACTGTGACAAAATGTTTTCTGACAATGTTGCCTACATGCATGAGCTTATGCTAATGTAGAACCAAAGTTTAAGACCTTTGAAGCAGGTGAAATCTGACAACTTGGAAACTGTTTTGTGATCAAAGGTCATGATCAATACTGTTTACACAGATTCAATAACACTATTGTATATTTCATTCAGCATCAACTGAAGCAAGCGAAGGAGAAGATTCCAACATAGGTGTGGAAGCAGCTGTGGCCAGTGGTTCCACTGCTGACACCACTGACAATGAGGGACCCAGTGGCAGGGAGGGAGAGGGGAGTGCAACGGAGGACAGCAACTCCACAACATCCTCTTTGGACGCCTCCTCCAGTGAGCACTCCCTAGTGGTAGTGGAGCAAACAGGAAGTCAACCACTTGCATCCTTATATGCCACCCAGAGTACCATCTCCACCCTCCCTCTTGCTCCCCCCAGTTGGCCATACCAGCCCCCCTAAAAGGGATGGTGCATCCTTCGCTCCAGGCACCTCAACCCCTGCCCCTATCTGTCCAGCTGCACTGAGTGAGGAGGCTATTGACTTCCTCCGGAATATCTCTGTAGTACAGACTGCACTACTGAAGGCCATCCAGGGGCTTGGCTGCCAATTGCAACAAGTGGTAGCCTACCTGGAAGGTATTCACAGTGCTTTTCAAGGTATAGCCACCTCACTGACCGCAGCCTCCAAAACTTGTATCCCACCTTCTGCCCCTTACCCATCCAAATTCCCTATTCCCAAACCTGTCCCAAGCACCCTCACACCTTTGCACACACCCACTCAAACAGACACAAGCAGCACACCCACATAAAAACTCAGACACCACAAAAAACACAGGTACACAAGCAAACATTCAGACACCACCCCATCACCAGTACAATCACAAACACTGCAGCCACCACACACACATGCCCCACCCCACCACCAGCACACCCAGAGACACCACAGCCAACACCATACCCACATGTCCAACACCCACATCCAGCACCTCCACAGACACAACAGCCAAAACCACACACCCCACATGCACCACACCCACACCCAGCACCTCCACAGACACCACAGCCAACACCACACCCACACCCACCTTCTCCACAGAAACTGCAGCCACCACCACCACCACACCCACATGCACCACAACCACATCTACCACCTCCACAGTACACCCATCCACACCATCACACACACATCAGAATTCACGCCCACAAAACTCAAACACCCACACTCATCCAAGCAACAGACACCTATGATGCAAGCCACACCCAAACTTGCACCACATACATCAGACCCACAGGCACCTGCACCCTTAACAGATACATGCACATCAGACACTACCACTCTCTCTCAAATGCAACTCCCTTCCGAACACCCTTCCCATTTTCCCATTGAAGATGTCCTTTTTGGTCTTGCCATAACCCCCGCAAAACCCCAACCCACCCCTAGCAAATACAAATCTACCCCTTCCACACTGCGCAACCCACCCCTTCCACATCCCAAGCCACCCCTACCAAATGCAAATCCACCCCTTCCACATCCCAATCCACCCATGCCAAACAAAAGAGCACCACTCCCAAAACCACACCTCCGCCAAACCCAAGGGTGCCCCTCCTAAAACCACTTCCCCTCCAAAACCCAAGAGCACCCCTCTCAAAACCACACCACCCCCTCACAAACCCAAGAGCACCCCTCCAAAACCACTTCCCCCCTCTCAAACCCAAGGGCATCCCTCCCAAACCCAAGGGAACCCCTCCCAAACCCAAACACCCCCTCCCATGTAATATCTTGGAGGTACCTGGACTGCCCACTAGATGGCTCTTCCTGAGGAGGTTCCCATTGGCAGTGTATTAGGAAGCAAGCTTACGTGTAATTTTGAGAGCCTTATCTCATTTTGTGTAATAAACACATTGGGGCAGATTTACAAGACCCTTGCGCCACCGATGCATCACTGTTTGTAAATCTGCCCCATACTGTTTCACCAAATTAGTCCTGGCACTATTTTTCCCTAGCAATTGTTTGATACCTAGCAATGTTTCTGAGTAAAATGTGAAGTACTTAATTTCCTTTACCATGATGTCAGGTAATACAACTGATTTAATTAATGTCTACTTTGTTAAGTGCATACACTGGTTAACATAGAATGTGATGGTTATTTGAATTTAGGTGCAGGCATTCATCATAGTAATGACCACTTTCACCAACTAATTGATATTACAATTGTATTTGAATGTGTGTCAACAGGTATGTTTGATTCACCTTACTGAACAGTATGAAATATTTTGTGACAATTGAAATTGGATACAGTACAGGACTTACACTAAACAAGGGGAAATGTTACATGGATATCTATGTTGAATACTTCTAATTTGGGACTGACATTGATTTTACAGATAATTTCTAAGGTAAAGGTTACACCTTGTCTAGTGCAATTTCTACATCATGTTACATTGCACTTATCCCTATGATGTGTTGCATATGTGTTTCATGTGGGAATTATAGGAATTGCTTTAAACACACCTATATGGTGACTATTTGATTTTTATTTGGATATCAATTTTTGTGCTAGTGTCAATTTTTTTGAAGCCATCTTGCACCAAATCTATCCATACAAAGTGATCATACAGGTGTGTTTCTTTAAATTTGTTAAACTTCAACATTACAGACAAATGCATTGCACTTTGATGTGCTATTGCTTGTAAGAGAGATTTATAAATGCATGAGTCCTATGCAAATGTTAACAGACAAGTCAATAGGTACAGGTGAAAGTGGAGCTTACCGTCAATTGCATCCATGATGGTGTTGGTTTTGTCCGTCATCAAGCAGCAGTGGCAGGACTTGGAACATTGGCTTTATGGTGGAACAAGAAATGTAAAAGTGAGAAAAGGTGAGTTTCTGTCTTATATCCCTTCATTTCCTCCAACTCAGGTGTGAAGGTTTTACAGCCACAGTCACGTCAGTGGGAAGGCACATCATGATTGGCCCGGCGGGGAAACTGGAGATCCTCTCTCCAACATCCTATTTTGCCTATCCCGCCATTGACGCGGTCGAGATTTCTTGGTGGTGACGGCGGGCCACGGTGGTATTTTGTCTAAGGACCCGTTAAAATCTCAATAGGGTGAGCAGACCGCCAAGCCAGTGGGAGGGAAGACCACCAAAAAAGCCAAGATCAAATTCAGGCCCTATATCCCTGTCAACACCCATCTCTAACATAATAGCATATAGCTTATCCCTGTTTACCCGATCGAAAGCAGAACTCAGGTCCATGAACTTTAGATGTAATGCTCCCAATTGGGCCACAGTAATCTTATTGATCAAATGGTACAGGTTTGGGCATTGGTCCACTGTCCCGCTACCTGTATAAAAACCATACTGGATGTCAGAAAGAATTTGATTATCATTGCCCCAGGTCGTCAGGCTAGTAAGGATCAGTCTTCCCATCACCTTGACAATTTAATAAATCAACAAGTTGGAGCGATTACATCGAGGATCATCTTGCGCACCTTTTTTAAGAACAAGGGGAGAGGATGTAGCCTTACGGCTAGAGCGGTCGACGTCGACGCTGGGGAACCGGGTTCGAGTCTCGGCAACGACGCTCAACGTACTGTGATTCTGGGCAAATCACTAAATCTCCCCGTGCCTAACAAAAATGAATGTGTCCTTGTGTAACGAAACTGGTGCTATGTAAAGCGCTCTGATACCCGATATCTTCGGGTCTAGTTCGCGCTATATAAAACTCTATATATAAAAAAAAAAAGTATAATGACTGATTTGGACTAGGAGGCTAGTAAGCGATGTTTGAAAATGGTATTAATATATAAGGTTTCTAAAGGGGTCAGGAAGTTCAAATTGGACTTAAATAAGTCCAAAGGTACTCCGTCAGGGCCTAATGCTTTATTACTAGACAGACCAATGATAGCATTCCTAACCTCTACCCCGTCAAAGGTTAGCACAAGACTATAGGCTGAAGACAAAAGTGACAAAGATTCACCTTCCAAGGAATTGGAGCTTGGGTCATCATGAATATCTTCACAATGTCTAACCGGCACATCAGTAGTGATGCTGTAATAACATAGAACCTGAAACAGATTTAAACAGAGGATAACTCACAATCTCCCAAAACTTGGTTCCATTCCCATCACTACATGCACCTATGTCTTGTGGTTTGTGGCCTCCTGGCCTGCCTGGATGCGTTGGCATAGGCCTGGCTGCCACGATGACTTTTGCACACGTTACTCTTAGCCGTTGTTTTGTCGCCCTCTGCTCCTGCCAAGTTATTTTACAACTGTCTGCATTTTCTGTCTCTCACCTTTTCTCCTGTTCCCTTTGGGCTCAGTCTGAACAACAGTTACAAGGTCGAAAAACAACATCCCTAGTTCTTGCTGATATGGCCAGTCCCTCGCACCTAGACATAACACTATGTACAGCTGCCATGGAGAAAATGGTGTGCTTTTAATATTGCGGTTTTCTCGCTTAGGAGGGACTCGGAGAAAATCCTTTCCAGGGAGAAGAGCTTTTCATCCAGAGACTGAGGTATGGGGGTTCGCTAGTCAAAGCCCAGAGGTCTTCTATGTGTATTATAAACTAGCTTCTAGCACGGGGAGGGTGGTAAGGTCATTTAGCCATATAGCCACTGCTTTATGAAATGCTTTCCCCGTTTGTATTCTATGGAGTTGTAACTATGCTGATTATATTATTCTTATGCATTATGCTGATAGTACTGACACGTGTACTGCATCTTAGAGCACGTATATTGAACTAAACATTTTAACTTATACTGTGTCTCTTCTTACGCCGGTTGTGGACAGGTATGAGTGAGTGACGAAAGAGTGTTCTTGCTTCTGTGAGTCCTGAGAGAGAGATACCGTGTTCTGGGTTGTCTAATCATTGGTGCATTGTTGCCAATGGGACGCTAAGGCTAGTTGGGTTGGGGTTTTAGGTGCTAAGGTTTATGTTTGGCTCACCACTATATTCCGAGGTCCTATTATCCTGTGCATAGCTCTGTGTGTGTGCAGAATCCCTATAACACCTACTGACTACTCTTATGACATATACCCAATTTGTAGCAAACACAACAAGCAGCCACCTTGGAACCATTCCTAGGAGTTTCTTTGAGAGCAGCCCTGAGCTCCCAATGGGTTTTCGATCATGAACGATCAAACCATCTATGTGTTTTTGTGGTTGATTTCTGAGTGATTTACAGAAAAGACTTTACAAATTTACAAATTTCATTAAAGAAAGAAATAATAAACTCATCTAGCAAGCCATCATCTAGGTAAATATCTAGAGCATCATGGCAAGCACAATCCAGACTAGAATAAAAATTGTCCATATCAGTATTCTTCCATCTCCGGCCCTGATCAAAGGTTGACACCCTCTTGTGCCACAAATAGTGGTGCCATGCTAAAACCCTAACAGAGTGCGGCAGTCAAAGGGTTGTGGTCACACCTGGAATCCCAGAGAGCATAACAATTAAGTAAGAATGAAGCTATAAGAGATGAGACAATATACTGTAAGAAGGTAGGTGTTTGCACTACGCAACATGGTACATGGGCAACGCAAACCCTACATGCGATTTATGAAGAAACCCACGGCCACTTTGCATGGCCTTGAGTGGCTCGATAAATCTGGAGTGAAGAAACACAGTGCAAATCGCTGCGTTGCCTTGTTCTGTGCTAGGGAGTAGTTCCATGAGCTTTGTGTGGTAAACCTGGGAATGCGCCAAAAACATACGCCTTCCCAGGACAGGCGTAACGAAGAGAATCATCTTTAGTTCTCCTTGTTTCTTCCTCTTTCTATGTCTGCCACATTCTGCCACACACATACATAGAGGAATATACCTCTCAAGATTTCTTTTGTGCAGGAAGGTGCCCCTTCCTGCACAAAAACAATCCTACATGCAACAGAGGCACCCTTGCACCATGTTGCAAGGGTGTCTGCATTGGCGCTAGGGTGCCAAAAGGGTGCCAGCACAGGGGAGAAGGCAGGAATGTGCTGTATTCTTTTAAATATAGCACATTCCTGCCCTTTCCCTGTCATGCAGAGCAGCAAGATGACTTGCTGCGCCGCACTGCGTGACAATATCATAAATATGCCGCTGAATAGTGCATAGCAGGGAGAAAAAAAAAGTCAGGATTAAACTTGTATCGGGGTGCTTGTGGCTTTCTGTAGTTATAAGACTTTATTATTACACAAAGGACCCCTTTTTAGCAGCATTATATTACAAGTTGAGAAAGAAATAAGATTATAAGCCCATGCCTTGCAGTTTGCAAGCAGCTTGGTGATGCTGCTTCATAGCTTTGTGTGCTATATTAGAAGGATTGCAATTTATGAATTGCAAGTAATAAAATGATCTATGTCAAAAGCAAAAACCCACCTGCCTATCTACATAAAGTAAAAATCTGTGATAAGCATGTTACATAATGTGCTTTGCAGGAGACACATTAACCCTTTATGCAACATTAGGAGTCAAAACTGTAACTAGATAAACAGAGACCTCTCCAGCAACTGTATTAAACACAAGAGTTATCTTACAGTTATTATAATCTCCTGATATTTTCTGGGCATGCCAAGATCTCCTCAGAAGATGCCTTAACCCCATCAGATATTTTAAAATGCAGCCTGTGTGACCAATTAAGCCAGAACAGATTTATTGTCACATTTGTCTTTGCAGCCAATTTCTTTGCAGCAGAGTTTAAAAAACGTAAAAGCATAACTTGGCAGCCAGTCTCTGGTTTTCATGACTCCGTTCCTCATGACTGCACCTCCTTTGGTTGTCACGCCTTGACCACCAATGTATGGGTTCCCAGAATAAAGTTTTTCTAATTCTAGCACGGAATGTCAAACATTAATGAGGTTTTTGTAGTGGTTTCATGGTGAATTGGCATTATAAAATCAGCTCCAAAAAATAGGAAGAGGGAGAGAGAAACAGAGATTCATTCAACTTCCAGAGCCAGTACTTAAATAATTAAAAATAATGAATCACTTAGGTCGTTTTCCTGAGTCTCTTGTAAATGTTCTGATATGAACCGTCAGCCACGCTGTCACGGCAGCGGTATATCTTGGTTCTCCGCTTATTTGATTAAGTGGGATGAATCATCATAGGGTCTTGGCACCTGAGTGTCCCGTTCGCCAGGTGTTCATCAGGGAGACTGTCTGGTGTGCGACAGTCATGAGTGGGAAGAGTGTTGGAAGAATAAAAAATTATTAAAAATATCTTCTCTCCTGTGTAGTTTTTTTTTTCCAGAGGGGAGGGATAAGGTTGAAAAAGTGGGCGGTGCTTAATTGGATAATTATAGGTCCAATGCACCTGGTGAGTGGCCAGTCGACATGTTTCAGCCTGTGTCTCCCAAAAAGGTCGGATGGCTTTCTTCAGGACCAAAGGATCCAGCCGTCTCAAATGTTGAGGGGCTGTGTATGTGCTATGTAAGGTGAGTGGATTTGCTCACCCTATTAGGGCAACATGTTGTATTTAATGCCTGTTATGGACATGTGGTAATAGGCCTTAACTTGGTCTATTGCTGGAATCTATGCAGGTGTTACAGTTCCATGAGGCCGGCACTGAGACTTGTAATCCTGCCCTCCCCTGTGAAAATAAAACCAAACTATACAGGAAAGATATTTTTAATAATTTTATACTATTTCAACACTCTTCCCAATCATGACTGTCGTATACCAGACAGTCTCCCTCCTGGTGGAGGATGATGAACACCGGAAGAACGGGACACTCAGGTGCCAAGACCCTATGATGATTCATCCCACTCAATCATTTAAGTGGAGAACCAAGCTATACCGCTGCCTTGACAGAAAATTTCCAAGGGACTCTGGGAAACGACCTAAGTGATTCATTCTTTTTGATTATAAAATCAGCACCTCCAGGATATCATCCTAACAGAACCACTCATTCCCCTGACTCCCCAAGTTCTATCACCCTATGTAAACGGTATGACTTAGAAGGGGGCACACTCTTATTTTGTGCTTCTGTCCAGCTTTCAATTTCCATACATGTTTAAAAAGAGACTTGTAGCACATCCACAGCAGCTGAGATCTGTGCTGCTCCTTTGTGGCTGCTTTGCACTTGTTTCATGCACTGATCCCAGAATATAGAAATATAGCAGATGGAGAACCTTTGAAAAGAGGTGGGCGGGCCAAGAAATGAACAGGACGGGCCGAGCCAGAGCTGAGCCAAGTGCCCTTGCATGAGACGAGCCTTGAAAATAACTGGAATTTAAGTCATTCACCAAAGATCATGTTAGAATATGATAAGGTTGCCTTCAAAATTCAAGGACTTATATTTCTTTAACATGCAGAAGCGTTTCCCCTTACTAGATCAGATTATTTGAAAAGTATTAAAGAGTGAATGTTTTTAAACATGAGCTGAGAAACAGTCAGTCACATAATGGGGGTAGCTACCCATACTGGGGATGAAATCCAAGCCAGTTCCACTTCAATAAATACATGCTGTGTAGAATACATTCATTACTGTGTTGTCCCCCAAGGGCCGCTGCTAAATCGTGTTTTATATAGCGTGAACTCGGTCCAAGGGCATTGGAGCACTTTATATGAGCACCAGTTACATTAAACAGAGAGACATTCATTTTTTTAAGTGATTTGCCCAGAGTCACAGGATGTTGAAAATTCACCGCTTGCCAACATTTTTCACAAAATTGCCTTAGGGCGTAACACTGCGTCTCTCTCCCCCCTCAGTCTTCCTGGCAGAGGAGGGAGAGTTGTACGGGCAGAATGCAGTTTCGGTTCAGCTATTTATAATCCAAATCTTTCAAAAAGGACCAGCCGGCCCTGGGTTTACTGTTCTGGAGCCTTGAGTTGAGCCAGAGCAAGGCATCTGGCTCCAACTTGGCTCAGTCCTTCAGTGGCTCATACTCTCTGTCACAAGAATAAAGGCAAAGGAAGGGACATGATGTGACTATGACCAAACAATTTGGGGAAGCGTCAGTACCAACAGGTCACCACCTCGTAACAGAGTGGGAAGGGGCAAGCGAGACTGCTGACCCCACCCCACTCTGTGACCAGGTGTCAGTGATTAACACTCTGCCCTAGGCACTTCAGGTCTTAAACTTAAAGTTGAAGCCTCCAGGTCTAAGGCTATCAGTGACGCTCCCCCTCATCACAAGGGGGAGGGCCTTGAGGTGCTTAGCCAGGCTGAAGAGGTCACACCCTCAAAAGCTGTGACATCCTTACCTGGCAAAGTTCAGCTCAGGCAGCCAGGAGTCCGCACATTTAACACCCGACTAGCTCCTGGCTGTCTTACCTGAACAAGAAGAGTGTCTGTCATGCTGACCATTGCTCAGCCTGAAAGACACTCCTCCTGTTGGACAAAAGGTGTGGGGGCATGGCTTCTCTGCCGGTTAGGACGGCTGCAGCTGCCCACTTCAAACCAATTCCGGATGATTGTGGCTGCATAAAATTGGGCGGAAGAGGCCCATTTTCTTTGCATGGGCCCGGACCCCCTGCTACATTAATGTACAGTCGAAGTGTCTGTGTGTAGGGCTATTACGAGTGAGAGGACCTTTAACTAGCAGTATAGCCCGAGACAGAAGGGCTATAAGGCTATCGGAACATTCCACCTACTGAGGGTAGAATGTTCTAAATTAAAAAGGGAGAAAAAAGAAAGACAAACATTGAAGGTGAAGGATGAGTTCTGCGCTTAGGCAGCTTTAGTAGCAATTTGCTTCAGAAATCCAAGAACGTCAAGGGGCGGCGGGGCATTTGGGTCTACTCTTCATTGAGAAAGTTTTTATTAATGAACAGCATGAGAATAAGTGTTTCCTGCGGGAAAGAAGATGAGTTCATATCATAGGACAGTTGCATTGTAACCGACCTGTCAGCAGTGCAGAACGGGTGAATCTTTATTCCTCTCTGGAGTCCATGGCAAAAGTTATTGAAGTCTCAGGTGTGGTAGGAGCGAGTATGGTTGGAATACGATAGTGCAGTACATGTGTGTTACCATGTTCCTGGCTGTCAGGTACTTTTTTATGCTCTGAGAAACGTATATTACAAGTCCTCTTCACAGCCGAGGGCTATGCTAAGCTGAGGAACATAGTGCACTTAAAGTAAACTCACATTCCGAAGGAGAGGCTACTGCCTCGAAGATGTTCTATGGAGGGGTGGATGGTTATCAGCAGACTTATCAGTTACATGTAAAAAAAAAGCTCCTTTGATTGCTTGCAGTCTCCAGTGCTAGACAACTATTGTTTCCTCATGATAAAACAATCCCTCTAACTGCATTTACATGTTTCCCCTGAAACGACTGTCTAAAGGTTGAGTGCGTCTGTGAGTAGACATGAGGATCTGTGGTACCATTTGACGGGATGGTGGTTAGTTCATAGGTAGAAGTTGTTCACCTATCCAGGTATCTGCCATCTCTCTCTCCCCTCCATATCAGTGGCCTCCTCTTTCCTAATCCCTGGAAAAGCCACCATTGAGTAGTTGTTGTAAGTATCTCTGTTAGATTTGCAAAGTTACCATGGGTTAGAAAAATACTAGTCTAGCCCCAGCATTAGCCTCAGATTTGCTGAGGTATGTCACAGCAATCACAGTAATAAGTCCAAATTCCAGTCAGGGTAAATATACAGTATAATAATGTAAACCTTGCTCAAATCCTGGTTCTTGTTGTACAGAGCAGGCAGTCTTAACTTAGGAAAACATGTAAAGCATTTAGAAGCACTAAAACAAATAAAAATTCAACAAACAGCACAATAAGAGTCCTATCTGTTCATCCACAGGTGCAGAGGTGTATCCGGGGGGTGAGGTGCTACTTTTGTTCAATTCACTAGCCAGTGGATAGGGGTGTCTCTTGAACACTCCTAACCAATATCTAAAAGGTTCCCAAGAGTAACCCTTGCCTCTTTTCCATTACACCTTGTTTGCCTTACTGCAGAAAATGCCACAGTGCACAATACTCTGTGAATCCAACATGGCAGAACCTTTCAGAACTTGGAGTAATGTGACGGGTGTGCCTGTTACTCTGCAGAATGACTATCATTCTGTGGATGAATACTCCCTGCTGCCATCCTCAGGTTGTGTTCCACCTCCAGTACTGAAAAGTACTTTGTCTTCAGTGTTGAAAGTACTGAGAACACAAGCTCAGATAAATACCATGAACAACTAGGCAGAAGAGTTTTACAGCAAGTTCAGTCAAAGTTAAATGTTCTGCAGACATTATCAGCCAAACTTCCCCAGTGAGAGTTTGCTGAATTGCATCAGTGGCGTGTGGTCACTCTGAAAATCAATTAGTTCTTCCTGGATGCAAGCTGGGAAATGGGTAACCACCTCTGCCAGAAAGGTTTGAAAGACCTAGGGCCAGATTTAGATGTTGGAGGACGGGTTACTCCATCACAATGGTGACGGATATCCCGTCCGCCGAAATATAAATCCAATAGGCTAAGATGTCCTTTAGATAAGTCAGATTTTTTTATTAACTCAACAACACTTTGAAGGTCATATTCTGTCTCCTAAAGAGTATCTGATAAACATGGGAATGACTCAAGCAGGTCAGCTTCAATTAGTTTTCTCCAAAACTCCAGCTTCTTCTTTAAATGAGAATATTTTTAAAATGTTTGGTAAAGAAGCGTTTTCAGCTCCTTACATCATAGATTCAGGAAATTTTAGCTAATCAATGATATCAGCAATGCATACTAAATGCATACGCCAATGGAATTACACAGTTGCTCTGCTTTGCAAGGGTCCAAATCTAGAAGAAATTCCAGAACTTCATTCCTCAGTTGATTCGGAACCCTCCCCTGTGATAACTACCTGACTTCTGGGTAAAATTGCAAACCATCGTGGTTTGCTTCCATTTCTGCTCATTAAATCGCAAACAATTGGGCTCTTGTGGGATGCATTTTTATAGCGAAGACTATTTTACCTGCAGATTCCAGCACTTCCTCTAGTTTCTTTGTCCAAGTTTCAGACATCAGGGTCTTCCTGGTGTATCATACAGTGACTCTACACAATATGCAGAACCACTTTCAACACTTTGGCAGGGCTGCTTTTAAGCCATCCCTAGCACCACACATGAAAGGAGTGCATATTTCCAACACATACTTCCCATTTTAAGACATGAAAGCAAAAGGAGTAATTGACAATGTCAAACAGGCCGGATGCTATTGCTGACCCCTACATTGTCTTGCAGAATAAACATTCCCCCAGTAATATAGTTTCATGACAGCATCAGACAAAACTTGCCTGCTTGGATAAATCACTAGCTTTATCCAGTTTGAAAGCAAACAAAATTGATTTCAAGTGGGCTATGAGTTGTCTGTGGATACCCTCTACCATAACATATATGTGGCAGCAAATTAAGGTGTCTGAGAGAGGTATCAATTTAAACTTCTCTGCTGATGTTGTACTAGGCATTGTCCTGGCCACATCTAGAATTGTTGGGAGAATCACTTTTCTTCAATAAATAAATTCCTTTTAGTTCTTTGCATTATGGCATGCCACTTGATAGGATGCTTTTCTGCTAGAAGCCGATGTTTTGTTTCCAAATTGCATTTTAATTTGTGGAGTAAAGTCACACTGAAAACCTCACACTGTGACCTAATTTATCAGCTAACGTTAACACAGATAAAATCAAAGTCTAAGTGTGAGGCATCATACTTATATATTTTTGCAGCATTTTCCTACATTTCACCCGGCCTTTCACTTGAAAACCATTCCATCTTTTAGCAACAGGACATGATCCCTGTCAAATTTATTCTCCACCTATGACACAAAATTCTGAAGTATCATAGTAATGAATAAAATACTACTGTTCTTTTTATACACAGACAGCTGGAATTGTGCGTGTGTGGGGTGCAACAGGTTTCTAAAACTCATTGCAATTCCCAAAAATGCACATGATACATGCATACAAAATGGACAAAATTTCAGCTTTTTGATGTGTAAGTAAAATGCTAAAAGTCTCATGTACAAAAAGTAGTTGTCCATTTCCTAACTGGAAAATTTGACTGATTCTCTGTTTAGAAATCACAAAATGTTATGTACTATGAGTCTAGTGTTTTCTATAACCATTTCTTAAGTTTCAGTATTTAAAAGTAACAGACCTCATGTAGAAAGAATGCATTTGGTAAAAAGCATAGCAATTTGGGCACTGACTTTTACCAAATGTATTTCTATTTTGTGAACCCACCTATGTACTAGTAGAACAGCACACAAAATCCAGAATTTTATTAGGTCGCAATTTGACCTATCTCATTAATATGCATGATGCAGGTTGCAAATTGCGGCCTGTTACAATTGGTTACAATCACAGGGATGATCGCCTGCTATGCTCAGTAGACCACGATGTCTGTAATTGCTTTTCACTAAAGCAATCTTTTTTTCCAAATGCGACCCATTTTCTTAAAAGGAAAACCTGGTGTGTTCAAAACAATAAAAAAGAAAAGTTTTACAAACATTTTTGTCTCAATAAGCAGTGGTGCTGACCCCTGTGTACTCCTAAAAAATATTTTTGTAAACATTCATAAAGGGGAAGAGATCCCTTGGGGAACCTCTTCCCATTTCAGAATGGGTTACCACTTTCTTTGAGTTGGCGCTAAAATATTAATGTTTTGCCATCGGATTTCGGTTGCAAAACATTAATTATTTCCATGAGGAATGGGGGCGTGGCCAGGCCGGCGACTAAGATGGCTGCACGGCACTGAAGCTGTGCTAGCCTGTTCCCTCCATGAAGGAAGTGGCACTTAGGGGCCACCCGGGTTGCTTACAACCACCTGCTATGCCTTCCCAAGAATGAAGAGTCGGTCAGACAGTGTAGAATACAAACAAGCTTTTATTAGCAATACTCTCTAGAGGAGTCCAATCTGACCTGCACCCTAAGATGTCTGCCGAGGGACTGGCTCACCAACGGCCTGCAATGCATGATTATTCTTCCAAGAACCCCCCAACCACGCCCACAGTGGAAAGTTACCGGCCTGGGCGGAACGTGAACAAAGGAGGCACAGAAGGATGGGCTACCACCTGCCAGATGGGTACATGCTATCTGCAACTCCAGGTTACAGCGCCGAGTCTCAGCGTCTCCTAACGTGAGAGCAGAACTACACACTCGGATAGGCATGCGAGGGCAGAATGGCCTATTCATTAGTAAGTCGGGAAGCAGCCTTGAACAGAAAAGAAAATAATAACTAAATACAGTGTTCTGCTGAGGCAAGCAATACGAATAATGAGGCCTAGTTCAGACACAGCCTAAGCAGCCTAATAGGAATTACGAAACACAAAATGGAGTCACACTTGCAAACTAAAGCTTGCACATTGCAGGGATAACTCAGTGGGTTGCATAACGTAAATACAAAATGGCGTCTATTTAGCCACACACTGCTAACCTAATATAGCAGGAAATGAGTGCATAGCAGGAATGGGATTTCAAACCTAACAGACCCTCCTTTTAGCATGGGTGGCTAAATGCTTTATTGAGGCTATCCGATAGGGTCTTTACAATTCTAAGTGGGAAGAAAGAAAATGCATAGTAGTCACTCAGGTTACAAGGGAAAATAAGGCAGCACAAGCACATGAGTATCAAAATCTACTTAGTATTCAAAAATACCCTCGTCAATAAGCATCATGTTCTGTATATCCTGCATCATCATAGTAGAGACTTTATTATCACGTCCTGACAATTTGGGGGTAGGGGTGAGTTTGCTCACACAATAGGTGCAACAGGCTGGAAGACAATTGATACATAAGCAACATGTAAAGATGACACCTGCGATAGCTACTAAGATGAGTAGTATCTTCCAACCCCATGATGTCAGCAGACCCCAGAACCACCCTGTAAGAGACCATGAACCATTATCCTGATGGATATCTGAGGCAAGCCTGTGTAATTTCTGTATTGCGGAGTATACACTAGGGGGGTTATCAGGAATGTAAACACAACAGCTGCTGCCGATGACGCGGCAGGCTCCACCCCTATCAGCAAGAATGACGTCTAAAACCATCCAGTTTTGAAGAACAACGAGCCTCGTAGCCTGATGCTCTACTGTAATATTAGTCAGTATACCTGCAGCAGTATTAATAACTCCCTCAACTACTCTGGCAAGGTGACGGATATTACGGCTATTGAACATGGGGCCCCAGAACGGCAGAATGCCCTTCATGATGTCAGTAAATTGCTGCAGGGAAGTATCCGTCTGATCTATGTCTTCTGGATTGACAACTCTTTTGGCCCGATGCAAATGTAGATCCCTACGCTGTAGCCTATGATCCTTGTGATAATTAGATGGTGCAATGTAAACAGGGGGCAAAAGAAAAGAGACATAACACTTGCCAGACCACCCCCTGGGAAGCCATGTATAAGCCTGTTCCCCACAAACGAAGTATACATTTGGAGGTGTGAGCAAAGGTGGGCTACTAGTAGTGTTCAATCGGTACGTGTAGTTACAACTGCTCAGTCCTACTGGAATGTTCCCTGTACCTTCAACACAGAAACTAGCTGCTATATTGATCACAGGGACGGGCATGGCTTTGTCTTCAGTTATATTTCGTTCCTGGAAACATTTAAAATATTCAGTGATATTAAATCCTTGAAAATCCAGCATTTCATTTCGTAACCAAGTGACATTTTTATTATCCTCAAAAATATTCATACAAGCTTCTGGATGTAGGGTACCCTCCTTTCCATCTGCCCCAGGTGTATATCCTTGGTGTACCACTATATACTCCAACACTGCTTCGTAATCAGACTGTACCATATTCATTGCGGCAGCATGATAGTGCATGTACACCATAGAAAGCAACTGAAACCATGCCTCGCAGCTACCCAAGTATGACAGGGGCAATGACACCAGTAGATCATTCTTGTTCATAACTGAGGGAAGTAACCCACACACCCAGCAGTTTGTGGCATTGGTGGTGCTGTGTACCTGATGAAGCATCTGCAGGAATGAATTCTCGACATAAGTCTGTCTATGTCTCTCTTTATGCGGGGTCAGTGTAACAAACGAATGCTCAGATGGAGCCGGGGTAGTCCCTATCAATGTGTGTACAGGATGCTGTTCTTCTAAATACCACACCACCCCGAATAGTGTTATCATTACAATGAGAAGGACCACTACCACTACTACCCTACTTCCAGTAGACCAACTAGACCACCCAGGACCATTCTGCTGCAATGGTGGGGCCACCAGGGGCTGTTCCTCCCTCATGACTGCACGGCCAAATGGGTACATAGGGAAAAACCTTAGGAATTGGAGCCACAAAAATACAACCGACCAGAGGGGTACAAATCACCCAGTGTCCTTCAGAGCCTCACTGGTAAACTCCTATTGTTCATCAACGACGGTGCTATGAAGCACTCCCACAGGGGAGCTGCGTGATCGCAGCCCTTGCTGGAAAACAAATCCTCTACTTTCAGGATAGGGCACCCTCCCTCCTTGGGCAAGTACCCTCAATGATCCTGTCCAGTGTCCAGGGTAGTGCACCAGTGTAATTCACTCTAATCTAAGCAGGCACCTTAGACATAGCACCTACTCCCTAAGCTTGAGTCCTTCCCTAACTCCTGGACTGTCCTACTGGCACACTGTCCTTCCGTCGGGGCCGCAGGTTGTACCTGGCAAGCCCAGGCACTTCTTCATCAACAAAATGGGGAAGAAATTCAGGCTCAGCAGGGCATTGAGACTCAGGTGTCTGTGCACCAGAAGCGGGAGCATCCGGGGCGGCCCTTATCTCTGGAGGGACAGCCTCAAGTAAGGCCGCGTTGCTTTCTTCTTCTGTCTGCGCCCCCCTCAATCGGGCGTCAGAGAAGGGAACGAAACAGGGCACTCGCTCCCCTTCCTGGTCACCAATGCCGTCGAGGACCCACCGGTCATACGGAAGTGGAAGAGGGATCCTCTAGACGTGCGAACCGTGCACCCAGTGCTTCCAGCCTTCAAGCTTTACTGCGGTGCGGGTGGCGAGCAGGACCAAAAGTGGCCTCTTCCAACAAGGCTCCAGGCAGCTCTTTCGCTGAAAATTCTTCACAAGCACGAAATCCCCGGGCTGTAGCTGATGCCCGGGCCCCTCTGGTACTGGTTGCAGCGTGGCGTGAACCTGTTGGTGGACAGAACGGAGATCTTTAGTTAGCTCATACAGATAGGGGGTACTCTATCTCTGAAAGCGCTTGGGTCTTGGGACGCCCCAGACATTGGCGGGGCGTCCAAAGACCACCTCGTACGGGGACAACCCTGTTCTAGAATGCATTGTTGCTCTGGTAGATAACAAAGCCAAAGGTAGAGCATCGGGCCATCGCAATCCTGTGCTTCCTTGAATCTTCGCTAACTTCAATTTTGAGAGTACCATTGTACTTCTCAACCAAACCTGCTGACTGGGGGTGGTTCGCTGCATGAAACTTCTGTCTAATATGCAAGCCTTTGCACACCAATTCAATGACTTTTGAGTTGAAGTGACTTCCGTTGTCACTCCAGATCAACGTGGCAATCCATAGCGCGGGAAGAACTCTTTTACGAGTGGCTTCGCCGTTGCCATAGCCGTATTCTCTTTAGTGGGGTAAGCCTCAATCCATTTACTGAATGCACAAATCACTACTAGCACATACTTCAAATTGTTAACTCGTTCCAGTTCGATGAAATCCATCTGGAGTACCTCGAAAGGGAAGGAAGGTGGGGCAAAGTTACCTGCTGGTGTAGGAGTGCCTTTCCCAGGATTATGTTTCAGACAAATAATGCAGTGTTTCACTAGGTGTGTGGCTACCTTAGAGATATTATCGTTCCGCCATACTGGGTCCAGTAACTTACATATTCCTTTGGCACTAATGTGCGCTGGGCCGTGGGCCATGGTAACAACAGGGAGCACATAGGCATTAGGCAGCAACCATCTCTGTTTCCCAGACAAGTCAGTCCAGCACCCATCCTCGTCCAAATGCCCTGTCCTCTCCTCCCATATTGCCAGTTCATCTACCGTTGCCTCACTCTGTATTTCCCTGACATTTTCTTATATGTCCTCGAACATTCCATTGTCTGGAACCCACCTAGCGGGACCTGCCACAAACATCTTTTTCATCTTTGATCTAGCTGTCTCCTTAGCTGTCTGATCTGCAAACGCGTTTCCCCTTCCAACATCGTCCGTTACTGCTTTGTGAGCGCTACATTTTATTATTGCCAACTTATCAGGAAGTGTCAATGCTGACAACAGTCTATGTATCAATGGACCATGTTGTATTCGCATCCCATGCGAGGTCAAGAACCCTCTCTCCGCCCAGAGGCGCCCAAAATTATGGGCCACCCCAAAGGAGTACTGACTGTCGTTGTAGACATTGACAGCCAGCCCCTCACTCAACTCGCAAGCCCTAAGGAGGGCAACCAACTCTGCAGCTTGGGCCGATTGATACGGGATGTCTCAACTACAGTGTGTAACGTTGTGATTGCATAAGCTGCAGTGGTAGTGCCATCTGGTAGTTTGAAACACGAGCCATCGACATATAGTTCCCCTTGGGGGTCAGATAAGGGAACATCAGTCAGGTCAACCCGTCCCTTCGTTTCTTCCTCAGTCCAAAATAAACAATCATGGACATCATTGTCCTTTTCTTCCGAAGGGAGGGGTAGTAACGTGGCTGGGTTCAGAGTAGCACATTGTTTGATGGTAATGTGCAGAGCAAACAAATTTAATTCATATCCAGTCAGACGCGCATTAGTAAGGTGCTGCGTCTTTGTCTTATTCAATAGCATATCCACAGCATGAGGTACCATTACTGTGAGATCAGTATCAAGGACGAGCCCTGCCGATTGTCTGATAGAAACTGCCACCACCGCGGCAGCTCTCAGGCAGCTCGGGAGAGCTCTGGCGACGTTATCAAGAATAGCAGAGAAATACGCGCAGGGTCTCTGCTTACCACCGAAACTCTGTGTTAGAACAGAAAGCGCGCAACCATCCGCCTCGTGTACGTAGAGCACAAAAGGCTTCTGGTAATCAGGTGTACCAAGCACAGGAGCAGAGCAAAGCACCACCTTTAATTGCTCAAAAGCTTGCTGGCATGCAGATGTCCAAGGCAAGGGTTCATGCACGTCTTTAGTGGTCAGGTAAAGGAGGGGTTTCGTTAGTAAGGAATAGTTAGGGATCCAATGACGACAATGCGAAGTTATACCAATGAAAGTGCGTACCTCGCGTTGGGTCTTAGGAACAGGCATATTAGTAATAGTAGCTATGCGTTCAGGTGTTAGTCTGTGCCCCTCCTTCGACAGTAGGTGACCTAAATAGGTGACCTCCTGTCGACAATATTGAAATTTTGAAAGTGACACCTTGTGTCTATGGTGTGCCAAATGTAACAGTAATTTAACTGTGGCCTTTTGACAACCATCTTCAGTGTCCAAAGCCACTAGGAGGTCGTCAACGTACTGCAACAGCACATTACCAGGGGGAAGTTCCAAAGAATCCAATTGAGCTTTCAAAGCTTGGCTATAGATGCTAGGACTTTCTGTATAGCCTTGTGGAGCACGGCAGAATCTAAAGCTCCTTCCGGCTATTGCAAATCCAAACAGATATCTGCTATCTGCATGTATTGGGATGCTGAAGAAAGCATTCTTCAAATCGATCACAGAAAAGAATTGTGCTGACGGAGGATCATTGTCAAAATCGTGGTGATGTCTGGAACCACAGGGTACTGTGGAACCACTATTTTGTTCACCTCTCTAAGGTCAATTACGAAGCGGTAAACATCAGGGTGAGCATCAGAAGAATCCAAGGGTGTCTTTTTAAGTATAGGAAGAATAGGGCTGTTACACACATTCGCCGCTGTCTCCTCAACCACACCGGACTTAATCAAATCCTGTATTATTTGCAATAAGGCCTTTTCTCCTGCCTGAGATATCTTGTACTGGGGAATACGTGGCAATACAGCATGGTCTTTGACCTGTATAGAGACCGGTGGGATCTGGAGTAACCCCACATCCGTGCCTCCTGTAGCCCACAATGTGCGTGGCACATCGTTAAACTAAGCAGGGAGGGGGGATCCTTTGCGAAACATTGTTTAGCACGGGCCACTTGTGGTCCAATAGTCATGTAAACGCCGTCTGGAGAACAAAAAATTGTTGCATGCAACCTTTTTAACAAATCCAATCCTAACAAATTCTCCCCACAATTTGACGTTAATAAAAATGGTGAATCAACTGTGAAGGGGCCAATAGTCAGAGCAAGAGGTTTGGAAATGGGGCTAACAACCGGCATGCCTGAAAAACTTACCGACACATTATTTTGGCCAGACAGAGCTGCCCCCGGGACCAGTGAACGAGAAACAGAGCTATTCATAGCACCCGTGTCAATCAAAAATGTCTTAGCCGTACCTTGCAGATCCGCAGTGACATAGGGTCCGCATTGATCTACAGGCACCGGAACTGGTCCCTTGCCCAGTCCCTGGCTATCCTAGCTGTGAGACATCCCCGTCACTTCGTCCATGTCATAGTCATCATGATAGTACTGCCTCCCTTTGGGGGTCGTCAAAATAGTTCCCGCTCTGTCTATTAGACGATGCATTCTCTGACTGCATCTCCCCCCGGCCTCCTCCTCCTCTTCCATGTCCTCCAAACCCCTGACCTCTCGGGGCCTCACCTCTCTGCGATAACTCCAGGCACTCATTCCGCCAATGTCCCTCCCGCTTGCAATATGCACATTGATTGAGCCCAAGAGGTGCACTCGAAGTACCACCCCTGTTAGACCGGGGGAGCCGCTGGGCCGAACCCGAACCTCTTCCTCTTCCATTTCCCCTCGCAACTTGCTGCATCAACACCTTGTTTTTCAACTCTTTTGACTTTTTCTCCACTTTCTCCTTCTCTTCATTCTCTCTATGCTCGTAATACTGTGCCATACTCAATATTACCGACGGGGAAGAGGTGCTCCAAGTGCTTTCTGAAGCCTGCAACCTAGTCGCAATCTCAGGAAGCAAGTTGTTAACGAACCTGCTGACAAACAACCGGACACCACCTTCCAACGACAGGTCCTGACCACTAAAGTCGAGAAACACCCCTTCAAACCTAGTAAAGAAATCAGACACACTCTCGTCCTTCTTCTGACGACATGCAGTCAACTTGTCCCAATCCACCTGTCTCGGCGGGATAAGGGAATGCATATATGTGATAATGCGACCCGGTAAAGCCAATAACTCCGCCTTCGGCTTCTCGACGGGCTTGCGTTCCTTAACCCACGCCCTGATCTGATCCCATGTACCTCCCAATTCCACTACATGATCCTGTGTATGTACTTGCCTCCATATATCCACCGGCACCAACAGGCCAAAGAATAACTCAATATCAGCTAACGTCCTCACCGTGGAGGAGGCCGCCTCGGTCAACTCTTTGTAATACGCAGTCGGGTTTTTCCGAGGGTCCGGCAAGTGAGCTTTAAGGGATATTACCTCACTCCTCTTCCATGGAGTGTAGATCCACTGTTCCTGAAACCGAGCGTCGACTTGTGGCCTAATTACAGTATTCGTGGAGTCGCGCAGTTCTGGTATTTCTGGTATTTCAGGATGGTAAATGGGATGGACCTCCCTCATGGGGCACTGGGTCACCATCGTCGGAACTTTTTGGAGCATGTTGGAGCAATCTGCCACCAAAGTTGTTACATTGCTAAAAACCTCATTGGGAGCCATACCTGCAGCATATACCCTGTCCCGTATGTCATAGAAAATCTGCGGTGCAACACCCTGGAAACACTTCTCCCACAGTCCTATTAACGTGGCCGACATGTGCTTAAGAGCATGCTGCTGTATGAAGGGCTCATAATCTTTCATCACACTCCACACATCTTCCACACCATAGATCGCATTCTGGGCCCACTGAGATGCTTGATTCGCCACCATTTGCTTTTCCTCATCACCCACAGCAGAACACACCAACACTTTGTCCATACGGTCTCGTGCTGCCGCCCAATTCCCTTCATGTATCCCACGCACAAGGGTCTCGCCATGCTGCAGTACTTGGGGTGTCATACTTAAGGGAGAAAAAGCAGACGAAGAGACAGGTAACATCATGAAGGGAGACAGTGTTGTAGGGGCAGATCCAGAGTCAGTAGACATAACAGGAGAGTTAACGGCTCCCGCCCCTGTTCCTTGCGTGAGTAGAGAGGAAGCAGGCGGGGCTGGGGCCGAAGCAGTTGGACTAGAGGCAGAAATATTAGGGAGAGCGGCACCAGAGGCGGGGGACTGAGATGTTGGGACTTTCGGGTATATCCGCTCAGGAACATAAGGTGGAGGAGGGCGAGAATCCAATAGCTCTTCAACGAAAACATCAGCTTCCTCTCTAGTAACATAGCATTTATCAGTCTGCAATCGAAACTTTCTATCTGCACATTCTATACCTTTCTCTATCTTTTCCCTCTCATAGGCCACTGCCTTCTGCGTTATAGTTTGCGTCTGTCTCTTCTGGGCCTCTTTCTCTGCTCTCATACGCCGTTGCTTTGCTTCCTTCTGCCATACTCTAAGAGAATCAAACATCGACTGCCTGCTCTTTTTGGGGAACAATTTGTCCTGCAAGAAATTCAATTTTTGTTCATCAAACGAGCCAGTAAGTGGCCACTGTAACTCAGCATTGTCCCTGTATATTTATTCCACAATGTGCTAAACATAATAGGGCCAATACCGTGCTTGACGTATACATCAACATTTGGGGTACCCTCCGGAGGCGCAGGCTGGCCCTCTTCCAATCGAGCCTCAGTAGAACAACACCGACATCCAAAACACCCCAGTTTACTTAGACAAGGCATCTTAATATAAGACACATGCGCAGTCCCCAACGGACAAGTACACCACCTACAAAATAATAAAAGGAAAAATATAAAGAATACAAATATTGTTCAAGAGTCACACAAAAACAGTCCGAAGACCGCTCCCTACAGTCCGGAGACTGTACCAAGTTCAAGAAGACAGGCTCTAGTCCCAGACCTTTTCAAGCATAGACCAAATTACCAGTTGGCCTCACAGATTGTTCGCAAACAGTCCCAGACCTTTTCAAGAGTGGGCCAAATTACCAGTTGGCCTGGTAGGCTGTTCACAAACACTCTGTGTCTTTTAAAAGGGTCCGCAAACCCACCAAGTTCAAACCAAGACAGCCTGAAGACCGTACTAAGACACAGCCCGTCGGCTCGTGCCGTTCAAGCAAGTCAGTCCGAAAACTGCACCAAGACAGTCCGGAGACTGTACCAAGACACAGCCCGTAGGCTCGTGCCGTTCAAGCAAGGCAGTCGAGAACTGCACCAAGACAGTCCGGAGACTGTACCAAGACACAGCCCGTAGACTCATGCCATTCAAGAATGGCGCCATTTTTCCAAGAATCAAATCACTCACCTGGTGCACACAGGTCAAGTCAAGTTATTCTCCACTGCCGACTGTTCGGACTAAACGGTCAACTCCAAGGTTTCGCCTTCTCAGGACCCCAGCCGGCGACCACTAGACGAGGAGTCGCCCGATCAGACGGGCGGGGCAGCTGCAAGAACCAAGCTCGATCGTGTGGGGTACCCCGATCCGCCCGACCGACCGGACGCAACCCCGACCCTGCAACCCGATTGCGGGTGAATTGGGTCACCTTGCGGGGTCCCTGTTTGGGCGCCAACTGAAGGAAGTGGCACTTAGGGGCCACCCGGGTTGCTTACAACCACCTGCTATGCCTTCCCAAGAATGAAGAGTCGGTCAGACAGTGTAGAATACAAACAAGCTTTTATTAGCAATACTTTGCAGAGGAGTCCAATCTGACCTGCACCCTAAGATGTCTGCCGAGGGACTGGCTCCCCAACGGCCTGCAATGCATGATCATTCTTCCAAGAACCCCCCAACCACGCCCACAGTGGAAAGTTACCGGCCTGGGCCGAACATGAACAAAGGAGGCACAAAAGGATGGGCTACCACCTGCCACATGGCTACATGCTATCTGCAACTCAAGGTTACAGCGCCGAGTCTCAGCGTCTCCTAACGTGGGAGCAGAACTACACACTCGGATATGCATGCGAGGGTAGAATGGCCTATTCATTAGTAAGTCAGGAAGCAGCCTTGAACAGAAAAGAAAATAATAACTAAATACAGTGTTCTGCTGAGGCAAGCAATACGAATAATGAGGCCTAGTTCAGACACAGCCTAAGCAGCCTAATAGGAATTACGAAACACAAAATGGAGTCACACTTGCTAACTAAAGCTTGCACGTTGCAGGGATAACTCAGTGGGTTGCATAACGTAAATACAAAATGGCGTCTATTTAGCCACACACTGCTAACCTAAAATAGCATGAAAAGAGTGCATAGCAGGAATGGGATTTTCAAACCTAACATCTATGCCAGGATAAATGCATATCAGGGGCCATCTCCATTGGCCCAAGTGGTGACCAGCCCTCTCACAACCCAGCTGAGGCTCCCCCAGTTGTGGTGTTGAGCCCAGGGCCGTGGCAGGTGGGATCCGATCAGGGCTGCGTGGTGGGCCTGGCACGCCTTGGAGGCCCCACGGGGACAGGGGCCATGGGTGAGTCTGAGGCCAGGGCTGCCGGGCCCCACTGTGTCCTACCGCTGCGCCCCAAGCTGTGTGGCCTTACCTACCCGCGGGGCCTACCCGGATCTTCGGGTCCATGTGTTGCAGGGCGGCGGACCCCCATTGTGCAGAGCGGTACTGCTTCAGCCGCGCTGCATCATCCCATCGGCAGCCGACTCGGGCCGCAGAGCGAGGCGGACAAAGGCTTGTACTGATTTGGCTCCCTCCAGGTGCCGGGGACTGCTGCGGGAGGCATCGGACTCGCTTTGACTGTGGCCACCACCGAGGATGGAGCAATCATGTGTGAGCCACATCTGAGACTGGGGTGGGGTGAGCTGGCGATGGGACTAATCTAGGACGTGGGGTGGGATCCAGCCCCTCTCGGCCCTCAGACGTGAATGCCTTACTCCCCCTCGCCTACCTGCTGTGCTGCTTGGGGCTAGAACCCCATTAAATGTTGACAAATTTGATAGCATTGAGGCACCCAGCGATTATGCCCTGAATTGATGACCTGAGACTCCTCAATCACCCCGGGAACGAGATTGTGTGTGTTCTCACACACGCTACTCCCAGCCCCCACATATTGCGAGTGCCTGCTCTGGATTACACTCCTTCCTCCTTCTTGTTTGCTGTGACTTGGCCTGTCGGGGACTGCCTACAACCATTGGACCTTGTTGTTCTGGCCCCCACGCCTCCTCTTATTTTCCCTCAGCATGGGTCACGCAGACCCCAAGCAGCACAAACTACCTTTTGAGCGTGCAGGAGAGCGCGACAAGGCGGCCACACTGGCAAAGATGACGGAGGCGACCTGAGGCCCCCCTGAGCTGACACAAGCTACTACAGCGGAGACATTGATGCCGGAGATTTGTGTAGGCTTCAAGGCCATGGATGCATGGTTTGATGCATTGTGAAGCAGACTGGATGGAATAACTGAACGCCTGAACCGTCACCAGGCTTGGGTTGAGGGGGCTGAAGAACGGGTATCCATGTTGGAAGACAGAACTGCTACCTTTTCAAAGCGCCTAGAAAAGATGAAATGCCAGGTCAAGATGGTGGCAATCAAAAGCAAGGATCTGGAAACCAGATCGTGCCCCAACATCCTTCATATAGCTGGTGACGCGGAGTCCACAGCTACAGGCAAATTTGACCTATTTGTTCAACAACTCCTTGTCGACTTGTACAGATGTGAGGCGTTCTCAACAGCCTTTCTGGTGGAGCATGCACATCGATCACTGGGACAGAAGCCTCCCCGGGGGGTGACACCACGCCCTATTGTTGCCCGTATGCTGCATTTAAGAGATAGAGACACTGCCCAACGTCTAGCGCGTGAACACAGTCAGTTCTAGTATCAGGAAAGCACCATTTCCTTTTATCCTAATTTCACCCTGATGGTCCTGGAGGCCAGTCACAAATTTGCAGATGTGAAGGCTTCGCTTAGGGAATTGGGGCTACTTTAATGCATGCTTTAACCTGCTCATCTCTGTGTGGATGTACTGAGCAAGCCGTGGATCTTCGACACCCCTGCAGATGCCCAAGTGCGTCCCCTTCTGGATCTACAGGCCACAAACAGCTCAGGCCTCCTGCCAGCGGACTGACGCAATGTATACTGAGTCGCTGCAGTTGCTCTAAGAACAACGCTCCTTCCCCATGGCCTGCGGGCCTTACCAGCAGTACTTATGCGCCCCTGTAAGCTGTTGAGGAAGCACACTTTCTGTGGCATTTCTCTTCCGGGAGGTCGATATGCCAGCGGGTGAGCGGTGCCTGTGAACTGCTTACGAATAATCCCAGATACTCTCGAATGATAAGATGTTCCCTCCCTTCATTTCTCACAAGTATCCTTTATCCCAATCACTAACTGTTTGCTCGTGCCTACAATGGGAACTTGCTGTCATGGTGTTGCCCACCCCCTGTGGTGTATACCATCATGTTTATCTGTTTGAATGGGTTTTTTGTTGTTGTTTTTGTTCCTACATGTGTCATTGCTGGGTACTGTTTTGCCTGGGATGGGTGGGGGGTGATTGTTGGGATCAGGTTGTTTTTTGCAATTACACACCATGTTGTGAGGTTGACCGTGATGCTGTACACAACTGGTCCTACATGACGATTGCACACAATGTCCCTGACACGTAGCACTACGACAGGTGGACTAGAGATCCCATTCATGACCTGGAATATTAGAGGAATTAACAACCCCCGCAAGGGTAAACAGGTGCTGCAGTACCTGGTTAGGCACAGGGTAAAGATTGCGTTCCTGTAGGAGACGCACCTGTCTCCGAGCTCCCCCAGAACTTATGCCTTGGCTTGGGGTCCTTATGGATACTTCTCCAATTACAACGCGTACTCCCACTGGGTATGCATCCTAATCCACCACACTGTCCCCTTCTCCTTTATAGACAGCATTATAGACACAGCAGAAATATAGGTTGCAGTTACCGGCAGATTGGCAGGCCAAACCATGCTACTTTTAAATATCTATGCCCCCAACATTGACTCACCTGATTTTTTCCATGACTTAATGAAAATTCTTGAGAAAGTGGACGCCAACCACATTATAGTTGGGGTGGGATTTCAATCTATGCTACAACCCAGCGGTAGATTCCACAGCAACTGGCCCAAGCAGTAAGCCTTGTGCATCAGGCATACTTAATCACATCTGTGACTCACACTCCCTCAGAGATGCATGGCATCACTGACATGCTTAACTCTCGGGCCAAACTTTTTATTCTGCACCCCATTGCGCCTGGTCACGACTTGATTATTGGTTCCTCTCTCTTGCTCTCCTCTCCTGACTTGGTGAGGTGAGCAGTGCTCCCTGCACGCTGTCAGACCATGCCCCGGTGTGCACAGTTTTAAATGTTCGGCTTCCAGGCATCAGGGCAAATGCATGGCATTTTCCTTGTCATGCTTTACTCAACTCTGCCTTCCGCGAGGAACTTCGGACTGCTGTCACCGACTATTTTGACATAACCATGGGCTTGGTGGCCCCACATGCCACCCTTTGAGTGGCCTTCAAGGCTTCCATCCGTGGGGTAGAGATAGCTAAGCAGTGCGGAATATTACGAGATATACGCCACTCCTTAGAGCAGGTGGAAGCCACTCTTCAGCGTATAGATGCCGCTGCCCCGGAAATTTTGCTGACAATCAATCACACCTCCATGCCAAGGCAATGGAGGAATTTTGTGAATTGGCGGACCGTGATGTGCGTTTCCTTTGTAAATATGCAAGGGCTCGTCTCTACGGTGAGGGTGAGAGGCTGGGCCACACACTAGTGAGAATGCTTCATCCGCAGAAGGGGTTCGATTACATCCCAGTGCTCACACTTGTGGATGAACACCGGACCTCAGACACGGCAGGACATTTGTAACAACTGTTGCACTTTTACACCAAGTTATACGCCTCTGAGTATGCAGAGGAAGGCAGCACCCTGGCGGAATACCTGTCAGAGGTGGCTATGACCTGGCTGTCTGCCTCGCAGCAACAATTTTTAAGTGAACCAATAGCGGTTGAGGAAATGATCTCAGCAAAAGACTCCATGGACGGGTCCAAGGCCCCCGGTCCAGATGGCCCTACGGGATCATTTTACAAATCGTACAAACATCTCCTCACTCCCTGCCTTTTAGAACTTTAAGCTGAATCGCTTGAGATGGGTATACTATGCCCTACGCTTCGTGAAGCAACCGTAATTTGATTGTTAAAACCTGGGAAGGACCCATCACAAAGCCAATCTTATAGACCGCTGTCTTTACTGAATTTTAACAACAAGGTCCTTGCTAAGGTCCTTGCTACCAGATTGTCTCTTCTTCTTGAAACCATTATCTCCCCTCTCCAGTCAGGCTTTGTCCCGCTGAGATCCACCTCCATAAATTTGTGTACTCTGTTCTCAGTTTTGAACTGAATATCTCCTGAGGTCCCTGCAGCAGTGGCTTCACTGGATGCGGAGAAAGCCTTTGACTCTTTGGGGCTCATTATGATGTTGGGTGGACTTGCGTCTGCCTGACACCATTGCGGATTCAGGTCCGACAGACCTCCGGTCTGCGGTCCTGACCACCTAATTAAGATGTGACCGCACACGGTGCGGTTGCATACTCAAATTTCTCTATGGGAGCATGTGCTATGGCCGTAAACCAGCCGTAGCACAAGCTCCCATAGGGAAATGGGAGGTTGTGTTTATCCTACACCACGTGGCAGGCACCTCAGGGTGCCTGCCACACAGTGCTGGGATCAACAGGCCCCCAACCAGAGCCTGAAAACAGAAGGGGGCCCTGCTAGGGTCCCCCAAACACACTTTCGGACAGGCTTTCCATGTCGGAAAGCCCGGCATGGAAAGCCTGTCAGAAACCGAGCCTCGTAATCCGGACGGCTTAAAACGCCATCCATATGGATTACGGGCCGGTCTCTGACTGGCCAACAGGCTCCTTGAGCCCTTTGGATCCAGCTGGAATGACCGGCCTGTTTAATTTTCGACCGCCTAAATTTTAATTCGGCGGTCGGAAGTGAAACCAACGATCTCGGTCGGAAAGCCTCTGACCTAAGGTCGGAGGCTTTCCGACCGAGATTGTAATCGGCCCTTTGGAGTGGCCTTTTCTTTTTGCAACACTGTAGAAACTCAATCTTCCGCGTGGATTCTCGTCCTTAATTAAGCTTCAATACGTGCAGCCTGCGGCTTGTATTTGCGTCAATGGCTCTTTGATGTCTGTGTTCACACTTGCCAGGGGCACCAGACAGTGATGCTCACTTTCCTCACTCCTATTCATTATTGCCATGGACCATTTGGTGCAACATCTCCAGGAGAAACATCTTTGGTGTGGGCTGCAGTTGAACACAGGCCCACTGCATCTATAACTTGATGTGGACGACATATTGTTTTATTTAGACACCCCTCCATTAATTTGCGTCCCGTCGTTATTGAGATCCAGAGATTCGGTTGTTTTTCGGGCCTCAGGATCAATAGGAGCAGGCAGTCAGACAAAATATTGAGTTGAAAATATTGATGTACAAGAATATCGGGACTAAAGTATCGCAACATGGAAATATCGTTGTCAAGAATATTGATTTGAAGGTAAGTAATATCGATTTTTAAAATATAGAAGTCATTGATATCACTTGCAAAAATATAGTTGTTTAAAATACCGCTTTTTTAAAATTATTGTTATGTGTTTTAGTTTATATTTTAAATGTATATGATGCAATATTTTGTATAATTATTGTTTATGTTTTTAATATATTTGTTACTTTTTTAGTAGCTATCATATTTAATTAATTTAATTACATTTTGTGTTGTTTAGTTCAGTAGCAGGTTGTGGGTTTTATAGGGGTATACGGTGGGAAGTTATTTAATTATTACAAATTTATGATTATTTTTCATTTAAAATTATTTATTTTATTGATATTTAATTATGTTAATTGTGTTATTATTATTTTTGTAAGTAAATTTTATGTGCGCATTTTGGAGTTCATGGGGGTGAAGGGTAGGAAGTAATTTATTTTCAATTAATTATTAATTAATTGTTGATTAATATTAATTAATTAATTAATTGAAAATTAAATATGTTAGTTGTGGAATTTATTTATTTTTTGCTGTGGGTTGTGGAGTTATAGGGGTAAAGGGTGGGAAGAAATTTATTTTTTAATTAATTAATATTATTTAGTAAATTATTATAAATTAATGAATAATTAATTATGTTAATTGTTCAATTTGTTTGGGTTGTGGGGTTATAGCGGTAAAGGGTGAGAAGTAATTTATTTTTAATGAATTAATAAATATTTAGTAATTAAAGGTAATTAATTGATAATTAATCATGTTTGTTTCACTAAATGTTTTTAGGTGTGGGTTGTGGGGTTCATAGGGGTAAAGGGTAAGGTGTAAATTTATGTAATTTAAATAATAATTATTTGTTAAATACTATAAATAATTAAATTGACAATTAATTGTTTTAATTATGCAATTATTTTCTTTTCAGTTTGAATTTATGTGTGGGTTATGGAATTTAACTAGAATGGTTTGTTTAACAAAAAAACCTATATTTTATTAGTATATGTATACATATATGCAGGAAGCCATCATCCAACCCATTTAATTCGCAGTATCCCCTATGGGGAGATGCTGCGAATAAGGAGAATCTGCAGCACAGACTCAGATTGCCATTTAGCGCAGACGGAGTGTGGCGACAGATTCTCGAGAAGAGGTTATTCACCTGAAGTCATTAAGAGAGCTATGACCAATGCCAATAAACAGAGCAGAGCGCAGGCTCTAGCTGGAAAGAATCTTACCGCCAAACCCAAAAACATGGAGTCAGAGGCATTACAACCATCCCGGCTCATACTTACCTACAGCAGTCAACACAAGATTATTCGCAGGATTGTGAATAAGAATTGGGCCCTTGTGCAAAATGACCCTATCCTAGGGACCAAATTGACTAGCTCACCGCACATAGCTTTTAGGAGAGCACGCTCTATGAGCAATTCGCTTGTAAAATGCAGCCCTGAGGTGAGAATCAATACTACCTGGCTCAATAGTAGTAAGGGTTTTATCAAATGTGCAGTTTGCAAAGCTTGTAAGCAAGGCATTAATAAAACTGAATACACCACACCGTTCAGCAACAAACCTACTCAGATCAAGAAAAAGTTGACGTGCAAGACAGAATTTTCCGTATATGTGCTGGAGTGTCCATGTGGCCTGCGGTATGTTGGGAGTACAAAACTGCAGGTCCACAAACGGATACTCCAGCACATAAGGGCAATCAACAATGGTGATATGTCCTACCCTGTGGCACGCCACTTTGAAGAAATCCATGCCAAAAGTTCCCAAGATCTTAGATATTTCGTAATAGACACGGTCCTCCCACTCAGAAGGGGTGGAGACCGGGAGGGTCTTTTGCGTAAACTTGAGACTAGGTTCATATTGGAATTAGATTGCAAGACACCATTTGGGTTGAATAGCAGTGAAGATTTTTATACACACTTGTAGGTACAACTTATACGAACATCTCAGGGGTTTTTACCTCAGTACCATTTTCTATGATATCATATTTAGCCGCTGCCTCGCTTTTATCTTTCAGTCATTTTATGGTTTTTAGCACATTTTTGCACACACGAACTTATGGTGTCGCTGGGTGACACCTTTTTGCACAAATGCACTGACACTTTACTTGCTGACATAGAATTTCAATTTGTTGGCCCACTTGGGCTTTATTGATCCTGTATGATTTGCTTTTAATATGATGTTGATCCAATGTTGCCAGTCCCTATTGCAAAATACCATTTGATACAAATCATAGTAGGCATTTATCTTACTGGTACTGTATGTATTTATTTGCAATCGGTGGCATTAAGGTGCTTTTAATATGTAAATATCCTTTTTATGACTTAATTTTATTAACTATATATGTATTTATGTATTTATTTATTTATTTATTTACATATTTATTGAATTGCTCATATTGCACATGTCTGGCTTTTATGACATTGATCATCAACTGTATCATGCCAAGCTTATCTTACGAAAAGGTAGAAAGTTATTTCAACTCTTCTATGTCTGTTGTAAAATGTAGTTCACTTTTTGAGCACTGTCACTTTAAAACACAACTATCTTCCCCATTCGTGCCATGTGATCAAGGCCCCACGAGGGTTGAAACGCGTAATGGCGGTGGTGCAGGGGTTTGAATAAACTACGTTGCACTGCATCTGGGTTCGCTTCGTCTTTGCTGATTGATCTTGCGCGGAAAAGACGTTTCCTGTTTCTTCACATATATATATATACATATATGTATATATATATATATATATTAATAATACATTATTTAATAATTTAGGGAAAAATTGCTTTTTAAGTAGATATATGTAAATATATATATTAAATATTATGGGCCTTATTACGATGTCAACACTGTTGCAGATATGGGTCTGACTGACCTCCGGTCGGCGGTCCTGACAGCTGAATTTCGATGCAATCACACATGGTGCGGTCGCAAGCTCTCTTTTCTGTATGGGAGGTTGTGTTGTGGTTGGAAACCGGCCACAGCACAAGCTCCTATACAGAAAAAGGCGCTTGTGTTCATCCCTGCACCACGTGGAAGGCACCTCATGCTGCCTGCCATAGGGTGCAGGGATGAACAGGGGGGTGCCCCCTCGACCACCAACTGGAGGCCGCTGGCTAAAGGAAGCTCTGCTAGGGTCCCCCAAAGTTGCTTTCCAACAGGCTTTCCATGTTGGAAAGCCCGGCATGGAAGGACTGACGGAAACCAACATTGTAATCCGGATGGCGTAAAACGCCATGAATAGGGATTACGTGCCCTTTCTGACTGGCAGGCGGACTCCTTGAGCCCATCGGAAGCCAGCCAGAATGTCCGGCCGGTTTCAAAACCGACAGCCTCCACTGTAATGAGGCTGTCGGTTTTGAAACCGCAGTGAGGCTCGGAAATTACATTTTGTTATATTTGTTAAAATATATATTAATTTCTGTAAAACAAATTGCCACATAGTGAAGGGATTAACAGGGGGCACCGCCCCCAACCGGAGGCTGCAGGGAGAAGGGGGCCCTGCTAGAGGCCCCCAAACTCGCTTTCCGACAGGCTTTCCAACTCAGAAAGCTCAACATGGAAAGACTGTCGGAAACCGAGCATCATAATCCCAAATGCAGAAACGATGTCCATTGGAATTACGTGCTGGTCTCCAACCAGCCGACGGGCTCCTTGAACCCGTCGGAATCCAGCCGGAATGACCGCCTGGTTTCAGTTTCGACTGCCTGCATCATAATGCGGCGGTCGAAAGTGAAACCCGAGATGAGGCCCATAATATGTAAATGTCTCCTCACTATGCTAATGTAACAATTATGCAACTTATTGTTCCTTACATTTATGCCATAATTACACAACTGTACAAGTATCACTGAATGTGGTGTTGTTCTTGTAATTGAAAAATGATAACTAAAATACAATTTTAAAAATTCTGTGACTAATAGGTATTTTGAAGAGACGCCCTTAAAATGCACCCTCTAAATAGCAATTCTTCATGCTTTCCTAAACCCATTTAACGATTCGGAAAACCTTTTCTGAATTGTTAAATAGGTTTAATGTATTTAGAGAGGTTTTTAGCTAATGCAAACCCTCTGAGGATTTGCAGATCCTGAAACTGTTTGCAAATAAGGCCGCAAGTGTTCATGACCCAGGTGATAAGGTTTCTGAATTTGTTTGCATTTCCGTTAACAATCAGTCCTGAGAGATATCACAGGGATTGTTAGTGGAACCTAAATCATCAAAGGCACACTCAAGTACTGTAAGAAACCAGAGATATATTTTTAAGATTTATTTTAAAATCAAAATCCTATCCTTGGGCACACAATATGAAAAGTAACTATTATTAAAGAAAAAATCAAAATATAGTGGGGACAATATCAAAAGAGTAAGCAATAAAAAATATTGTAACATGTTTGTAATATCACAAAGCTTTCTTTACATTAATATCTCCGTTCCTGCCCTCATATCTTTTGTCTACCTAAGCTAAGCGTTAGCTTTAAAAAGATGCCTTATTTGAGTTTAAAGGATGGACCACACATGCATACCTCCTCTTATCGATAGAACCGATGTTCAGAAAAGTAGCAGCATCCCCAGTTCTAATCTGTCTTGGCAGGCAGGCAGATAAAACACCAAACGAAGGCTAGCTGTGCCTGCAGGTGGCCTTCAACAAAGGAAGATGATTGCAGTTCTGTGTGGCTTTGTCTCGAGTCTCTGGGATGAAGTTTCCTTTCTATTTCATTACACTCTGTTCTTAGTTTATATCTGAACATTGTTTAACAATTTCACAATAAACAATTAGCAGTAAGGTACTGGAACCCTTTCACTTATTTACATTTTGTGAAACCTTGCCTATTGTTTAAAATAAGTAAACAAAAATTGAAGTTACCAGGTTCTATGAAACCTAGTACATTATTTAAAAACAATTACTCGATCCATAAAAAAAACACATGAATATATTAAAGCAGGCTTACTTATTAATTATAAATGAATAAACAAAATATGTAATTATATTAAAAAAATATATATGATAATGATAACATCATTCCTGGTACCACCAAACCGATGCAGACCCTAGCGTGTGGGTGCCTCCGTCTGTGAGGGTGGAACTCACACATATACTCGCAGGGTGCTTGAAGTGTTATTTCTTTTTACAACACCTTAGTCAACCACACAGATGCTTTTCGGCAAACAGCCTTGGTCACTGCATTCAATCATTGAGTATCCCTTCCCTAGATATGCAATATCTAAATCTGAAATCATTGACATAGAGTGAGAAGGTGTTTCTGCCCATCTAATCCGCCTGGATTGTTTAGCTTTTTGATAACCTGATTTTTGACCTTTTACTGTGGGGGAGCATCATAACCTGTGACTCACCCATGGTAAACTCATAGTAAATGGACTGCGTGTTTACCACCAGTGTCTGCCTTTTAAGATAAGGGCACTACGATGCAGCAGGGGTGAGGGGCACTTGACTGGTTAAATGTGTGCACACACGTGTGCACCCATGGGAGGGCTGTGTGTGGGAGATTCCTGTTGTGCGTAGCCCAGGACCTGTGCACAGGTAGCCTGGTGCAGAAGGAACTCTGCAGGATTGAGGGGCAGATTAGCAAGCCCCTTGCGACACATTTGCGCCGCCGTTGCGTCACTTCTGTGATGCAGCGGTGTCGTAAACAATGTGCCACGTTGCGACATATTTACAACGTGACGCATCTAGGGAGATGCGTCACGTTGTAAAGCCCTGTGCTACATTATATCTGCGTCAGGAATAATGTATGCTGGGGGGGTGTTCCATTGCAAGAAAGCCTCGTAAAAGTGACGCAGTGAAATCTATAAGATTTCACGGAGTCACTTTTACGACGCCACTGCGTCAGAACCTTACTCCTGCTTGAAGCAGGCGTAAGGAGTGACGCAGCATGTTAGGAATAGGCATTCCTAACCATTGCTGGAGTTGCGTCGTGCTTGCAACATGACTCCAGCAATGCGCTGCCTTTACGTCAGAAGATGCATCACGCATCTTTCCATCCTTGCGTCACGGTGCACCGCATTGTAAATGCGGCGCATCCATGGTGGTGCAAGGCTATTTTTCCGTGACGCAAAATAACTGGCGCAGCTCTGCTAATATGCAGAGATGCGCCAGTTATTGTAAATCTACCCCAGTGTGTTTTACTGTCTTGTCTGCAGTGACACTCCATCGTCCATCTATGGGCAGAGCTGGCTTAGAGGGCAGTTTCACTTCCCCTTGGCCTACAGACACCAGAGTCATACCTACTTACAGTATAATCTGTGTGAAAAGAACAATTCTGCAATGTTCAAAGACATATCTGTACAGCTTATGGGTCATCCAGGAATGTCACATTTCTCTGGCTCAGCTCAGGATCAGAGCCCAGGCCTGTTGTCACCCTGCTGGGCTGGGTTAATTATTTTTTTCTCTCCAGCCGCAGGAACAAAGGCCTCCCCCCACAAAGGGACCAATTACCGATGCTTAAGTCAGCTCCTGAGGAGAAAGGGGTGGGGTGGACTGCTCTACATCAATCAGCCAGCTGTCACCCTGTGCCAGGAAGAGGGCCTGCCCAAGCCCATTAAGTGAAGAAGGGAGCCCAGACCCTAAAGCAGGAGGGGGGCTCCATTGAAGTTTTGCCTGGGAACACCCTGTGACGTCATTGAGGAGTGGAGCTGAGACCCCCAGAGCACATGTGGTAAGTGGCTTAGGGGTAACGTCATCTTGAAATATCCCAGTAGGCTGTGCAGGGGGGTTGGGACAGGGGAGGAGAGGTGATGTGGCACATCAGGATAGGCCAAAGGTGCATCCCTGCTGGAACGTCCCGCCCCCACTTAAAAGGTACTGGTCAGGGGGGAGAGCTCTCTGGGTTGTGCTTTTCAGCTGGACACTGGAACTGCCATCTGGACTAAGGACTCTGACTCTAATTGACCCCATGACCCCATGACCAGACATTTGAGGTGAATAAATTCAGAGCGTCACTGATGTTGTAGGGTGCACTCCACCCAAACTGGGGAACTACCCAGAGTTCTCTGCTTCTTTGTTGCATAATTTATGCAGCAATATATATATATATATATATATATATATATATATCTCCATGTTTGTCCTGAAAAATAAGGACGTACTCAACTGCAGTTCATTCATCTGAATTCTTTACTATTAGGGGAACCGGCAGGTTCCATTCTGATCCATTATGTCTGCCTAACCCGTTTCGGAGCCCCCAGCTCCTTAATCATAAGATGACTGCAGTAGCGCAGATGCACTACAAACGCAGCTTTAAAACCATACTAATGAGTTCAATCACTCTCCAGTGGGTCCCGCAGGTGAGTAATTACTTTCGCATTGCATGTTGGAGTTTGTAGTTGCTTTAAAGTCAAATCTTCCCCTCTGGTGGGTTCTGCGCGGCTGTAGTCTTAATTATACAAATTTTAACAAAGATGGAGACATATATATATATATATATATATATATATATAAATATATATATATACACACACACACATATATACACACATAAACACACGTATATACATGAGGCTTACGTATTTGAGTCAATAAATCAAGAGGATTTATCCAGAGAGCATATATATATATATATATATTGCAAAAATGTCGCACACACTGCCTTTCAGTGCCATTTCCATTGACTGTTATAGCACCCATCAATTTTGTGTCATCAATACTTCAATTTTAGGTTAAATCGAAATGAAGGCACACCAGTTTGTTGCGCATCTGTTTATTTGTGCAAAGAACAACACATTTGGCTTACAAATCCTTTGTCAGATATATATGACACATATAGACACCAGTAGGATATATATATATATATGAATGTACTGGACACGGGACACGCACTCCACTTCGTGCTGTTCAAATAATGTTTATTGCTGATAGTATGGCAGGATGACGCATTTCGCCCACCTCACTGGGCTTGCTCACATATCTAGGCACACTCCAGTTTTGACATTTAACATGCAAAGAACCCCACGTGATCGGAAACAGGCATAGTCATGGAAAACAGACTGACACGGTTGAACAGCTTTGCTGTGAATGTGGGTATGAATCTCGACATACTTTGACATACATGTCATGTGAAAGAATTTGATTTTAAAAGCACATAATGATTAAAAAGCACATCCTGATAAAACATTCTAGAAACTGTTGATCTTATACATGTCATTTAAATTAATACTTGCTTAAATGCATTATCATATTCACTTTAACATTGGTTCCTAATATAGTGCCATATACCTATACATAATGCTACTTGTACTGTAGTGCATCTCACCTCTTCAGATCATGTAATTGTGCAAAATACATATGTTTCCTGAGTTGATGTTGTGCCTCTCTCCTCGAGTCGAGTCCACATCCATGTAGTATGTTGCTGATGATAACATTCATCCAGTATGAAAGCTGATGTGATGAATCTGAGATATGATGATTAGCCTGTGTGCTCCTGACACATAGTGCCAAGATTGATGAAAAAAGTGCCATAGTGCTCCAAAAAAGTGCTTAAGTGTTAAAATTAAAACCCATATCTATACGGGCCCAAGAAAGGTAGCAGCGATAATTTTATGCTATGGATGAACCCAGTCTAAAATGTTGCAATGTGCAAATTCAATCCAACTGATAAATACCTAGATGATTGCAATTTCATTAAGTTCAAGCATCACTGGGGGGATAAAGTGCAAGGCGTGTGATGGAGGTATGGCTGAACCTGGTACAAGTTGACACCTTGTTTCCTCACATTGGAAAGATCTATTATAGAATTTCTAGCAGCTAAGTATGAAATTCGGTATACAACCTGTAGGGATCAGGTAGCTGGACGGTCTGTCCCTCATTCTAAAGGAAGTTGCATAATTCCTCCCCATTATTTAGTCCATTCGGTGCGCGTGCATCCAACTCCAAAATGAATTTGGACTCCAACCTCCTCAAAAGTTTCTCTCTATTCCCTCCTCTTCTAAGTGGGGGTACTGCCCCTATGACAAAGTACCTCAGGCTATTTAGGTCCTTATTTAGGACAGTTTTGAAGTGCCTGGCCACTGGATAGGACATATCGGAGTTGACAATTGCCCTTAGATGTTGAAGAATTTGCACATGCACTTGCAGTTTCATGCTTCCCACGTACTGCAGACCGCAGGTACAAGTTAAAACATACACTGTGAATTCTGTGCGGCAATTGTATATCCCTTTGAGTTGGTTGATGGTGTGACCAAAAACGGAGGAATATTGGGTTGTATTAGTGCCAAATTTACACGCTCTACACAAGCTGCACTTATAAAATCCATTTTTCAGTGCTAGCCAGGTTTTCTTTGTTGTTTTACAATCCCCAAATGGTAATACCGGGCTAGTTCTAACCAATGCGTTATGCATTGATTTAGCTTTTCTGAAAGTCAAAGTAGGCTGGAGTGGATAAAGGTCACCTAAAATCATGTCAGTTCTTATAATGGGCCAGTTGGAATTGATAATGGCCCCTAATTTGTTTATGTTGACTGCTGTAGGTGGTTATCAGTCTGGTTTCCTGACTGTTTTGCTTCGTGATTTCCTCATTGCTGGTTTGCCTAGAGGGTCTCGAGTGGCTAGTGTGTAGGATGTTCTCTCGTGGGATTTTTCTGACTTTTAAAAGAGCTGACTGAATGATATGTTTGCTGTAGCCCCTGTCAGTGAATCTATTGGTGGCTTCTCTTGCACAATCCTCAAATGTCTGATCAGTACTACAAATTCTTCGTAGTCTTAAAAACTCCCATAGGGGATGCTTTTGATTAAATGATGGGGGTGGAAGCTGGAAGCATGGAGGGTGGAATTTCCTGCTGTGCTTTTTCTGTGTAGGGTGGTTTCCAGTTTGTTATTGATGACCTGAACATGTACATCAAGAAAATCTATTGCTTTGCTGTCTATCACTGCAGTAAATGACAAATTTAAAACATTGTGATTGATGTTATCAATAAAAGCAATCGCTTGTTCTTTGCAACCATTCTATACCATAAAAACATCATCTATAAAACGCATCCAGCACATTATGTGCTTGTCCCACACCTGTTTGTGTGTAACCCTGAGAACCCGCTCCTTCCACCAACCTACGTGTAAACACGCATAGCTGGGGGAGAAGCAGGCTCCCATGGCAACACCTCTTATCTGTTGATAGACCTCCTTATTGAATAAAAAGAAGTTATTGTGCAAACAGAAATTAATCATTTCTATGATAATTTTCCCATGTTTATACTTTTCAATGGCTACACCTTCCAAAAAGAAACCTACTGCTCTTATCCCATCAACATGGTTAATGCTGGTGTATAGGGCACTTATATCAAGCGTTACCAGATGGTATTGATCTGACCAGGGCACATCTTTAATTTTTCCCAAGAAGTCATTTGTGTCCCTTATATATGAGGGTAGAGCTGTGACGAACTCCTGGAGATAAAAGTCCACATACTGTGACATCTTTCCCAACAGCCCACCTCTCGCTGATATTATTGGTCTTCTGGGGACTGACGAAATCTTTTTATGTATTTTGGGTATGAAATACAATATTGGAGTGATGGGGAAATCTGATTGAGGAAAAGATATTCATCGTTCGTCAATAAACTTTCCCTTTTCCATCTGTTTAGATGTTGTTTGCATTGTTCCTGTACCACTATGAGTTGCTGGTGGTTTGATTTTTTATAACATGATTGATCATCTAGATGTTTGTAAGCCTCCTCTAAATATTCATCCTTGGGCCACAGCACAATGTTGCCCCCTTTGTCCGATTTATTGATGATAACATCACTCTGCTCCTGTAGTTTCTTGATAAGATCATGATATTTTTTCTGTTTGAATCTCACTTTTTTCTTTTTGCATTGGACATTTAACTGTAGTTTTTTAGCTCCTCAACTACTACATCCTGAAAAATGTCGATGGCATCACGGGGCATGAAAGTCGAGGGTGGTTTAAAAGGACTTGGTTCTGGTCTTCCTAAACCAATACCCACACTGTGCAGCATGTCTTGCATGTTAGGTGTGTGACCTCTCCCATTACTTTCCAATGCTAAACTTTCCAATGTATGGAGAACTGGAATGTCCGATACCAGTAACGAGGATTGTTGCACTGAACCGTTTGTTTATATATATATATATATATATATATATATATATTCACTGAAAAAACCATAGGTTTCAGGGGCGTTATAGTTAGTTGGACATTTCACTCGTACAAAACCATAGAAATTCCCCCGTTATAGTTAGTTCAGTTAACTATAACTCGCGCGCCCGCAATGCACTGCTGATGACGTCACATATTACATCACTCATGACATGGTCAGTGACATCACTCATGACATCACCGATGACATCTCAAATGACATCACTGATGACATCACTGATGACATCATCCAGTAAATATGTGTTTTTCTGAAAATTAAATATGTTTTATATATGTATATCTCAAGGTCGATGGAAGAATAAGTGGGTATATAAGTGTCTAAATGGATGATTTGTTTTTGTAAAATTGATTGTATAACTGACTGATTAAGTGTATCTTAGTGAATACATGGGTTAGTGAGTAATGTTTAAATATGAAAATATCTGTATCAGTCTCTCACTTTGTGTATAAGTGGCTGCATGGGTTGGTGAGTAGCTACATGAGTGTCTATATGGGTTATTAGTTGGTTTTTTGAGTATCAGTATGAGTGTCTGAGTGTCTGTATGGTTCGGTGGGGGGTATTACTTAGTGCATAGATGCATGAATGAGTGACTCACTGTTTGTATGTGTTGAAGACAGCATGTGTGCAGGACTGTATAGGTGGATGAGTGTGTGTATGGGTGTGTTAGTGAGTGAATGACTGTCTCAATAGTGTCTTTATGAGTAACTACATATGTTTTAAACTAGTATATGTGAGTATTGGTGTATATAAGTGAGTATATGTGAGAGTGAGAGATTGGAAGAGTTCCTGTACAAATAAGTAGGTATTTCTATAAATGATTGTTTAAGAGAGTAAGTATGTGTAAGTTTCTGTAGAAGTAAGTGTGGTAGTGTGTGTATAACTGTATATGCAAGTAAATGGATGTTTGATACTTTGTTTGCATGTGTGACTATGTGTGTGAGTAACTCTAAGGATGAGTGGCGGTGTGTAACAGCATGTATAGGTGTATGAGTACATATGATGAGTGAGTACATGTATGAGTGACTGTATAGGGACTGTTGGTGAATGAGTGGATGTGTGTGTAGATCTTGGAATTACTGAATAGGTGTGTTGTAACTGGTATTGGTATGTCCATTGTTTTGAAAATGTCAGTTTGTATTTTTGAGTGTGTGTATCAAAGGTTATATTAGGGTGAGAGGAGGTCTGCCACTCTATCACAAGGATGATGTCATCAGTGATGTCATTTGAGATGTCATCAGTGATGTCATGAGTGATGTCACTGACCATGTCATGAGTGATGTAATATGTGACGTCATCAGCAGTGCATTGCGGGCGCGCGAGTTATAGTTAGCTGAACTAACTATAACGGGGGAATTTCTATGGTTTTGTACGAGTGAAATGTCCAACTAACTATAACTCCCCTGAAACCTATGGCTTTTTCAGTGAATTTCTAAGGTTTTTTAAATGCTAATTTCTAACTATAACGTGCCTGAAACCTATGGTTTTTTCAGTGAATTTCTAAGGTTTTTTAAATGCTAATTTCTAACTATAACGTGCCTGAAACCTATGGTTTTTCCAGTGAATATATATATATTTATTATACTATGTATACATGTGAAAATGTCTCGGTCCGCCTGTTTGCCTCGGTGGAACTGACGTCAACACGCTGACGAGGTCCTCTTATGGCTCCGATGACGTCATACGGTGTCGCGAGCGGAGCTGTGCTATTATGACGTCCTCGTTGACGTGGGAGAGCTAGGAAAGAATTTCCGTGGAATGCTGGTGCAGGGGATATTCACCTAAGTGTTCAGGCTAGTCCTTTGGGAGCAACTGTTTATGTTGCCACTCCAGAAACCAAAACCAGTGATCAGAGGGCAGAGGCCCTGCAGATGGCACACGAGGTGGGGTGCCCAGTCGTGTGCACTGGCGGGGCAGCGAAGTGACAAGCACCACAACCCACAAAAAAGGTAACGAGGGCACTGAATAACACATGATCTTCTCTTTGTATCTAGCAGGAACAACGAAGTTAAAATGCTGTAGTACCAAAATGTAGAATTAGTGCTACAACAGTCTTCAAGAGGACCTGCGATGCCGCTTCTGCCTCCCGTACCCTGGAGGCGGCACATGGGTCACGCGGTACGGTCATACTGCGGTGGGACGCACACTCGTTGACCTCTCATGGCACTGCTCCACACTTCAGGGAGGACGCTTTCCATTAGCTATGTTTTCTGATGACGTTTCGTGCCGGCCCTGTCCAACAACAGAACTCCTTTAGATCCAAACAGACTCTTTCACTTTCTCACCGGAAGTGAAACCAGGACACGCGGACACTTTCACAATACAACAGCCGGGAATGCACTTTTCGGTAAAAAAAACACATTCCTTCCTCCTAATTAATCAAATAAACGTCTCACTGAAGAACAGGGGCCAGCTTCGATCGGTAAGCAGCCGTTACAACGACTTTTTTACTTCGCGATACCATTACAATGCATGCATTACCACGCATGCGTTGTACATCGCGAAGTCATTACTACGCATTTTTTTAGAACGCATGGTCATTTACCACGAATGCCTTTACAACGAATTTTGTTGTAAAGGTATGTATGATAAATGACCATGCGTTCTAAAAAACATGTAGATGATCCACGTCGTTGTAAGGAAACAGAGGCTGTTCTGTTTCCTCACAACGACGTACACCGCCCCTCAGAGACGATGTGAAGCAGGAACCACGAGGAGAGAGGAACCACGAGGAGTGAGAGGTAAGGGGGATTGGGCATGGGGTGGGGGTTTCTTTTCTAGGGTTTAGGGTAGTGCAGTGGTGTTTGGGTGGTGTAGGGGGTCGTGCTGTGGGTAGTGTTTTAGGGTTTAGGGTAGTGCAGTGGTGTTTGGGTAGAGTAGGGGGTCGTGCTGGGGGTAGTGTTTTAGGGTTTAGGGTAGTGCAGTAGTGTAGGGGGTCGTGTTGGGGGTAGTGTTTTAGGGTTTAGGGTAGTGCAGTGGTGTATGGGTAGTGTAGGGGTTCATGCTGGGGGTAGTGTTTTAGGGTTTAGGGTATGGCAGTGGTGTTTGGGTAGTGTAGGGGGTCGTGCTGGGGGTAGTGTTTTATGGTTTCAGGGTAGTGCAGTTGTGTTTAGGTAGTGAAGGGGGTCGTGCTGGGGGTAGTGTTTTAGGGTTTAGGGTAGTGCAGTGGTGCTTGTGTAGTGTAGGGGGTCGTGCTGGGAATGTTGTTCATTTCTATGGCAAAATGAACCCCTCATTTTGTTCCTTTTTAAATTAAATGTTTTAAGTGTTACCAGTTTATTCCAATCAAGATGGCTTCAGGTGTGTCATAATTTTGTCATAAGTAAGACTGTTAGCTTGCTAGTTGTTCTTTAGAACACTCTGGGACGCTGCAGTAGAACACAAAGGCATCAACTGACAGGCTGCTCCTGTTGAAATATAACAGGAAGTTATTTGAGATCACACTTGAAACATGTCCTAATTTTTCTTTCTACAGCACTAACCATAATTTCTATGACAAAATGAACCCCATCATTTTGTTCCTTTTTAAATTAAATGTTTTAAGTGTTACCAGTTTATTCCAATTAAGATGGCTTCAGGTGTGCCATAATTTTGTCATAAGTAAGGCTGTTAGCGCTCTAGTTGTTCTTTGGAACACTCTGGGAAGCTGCAGTAGAACACAAAGGTATCAACTGGCAGGCTGCTCCTGTTGAAATATAACAGGAAGATAGTTGAGATCTCACTTAAAACATGTCCTAATTTTTCTTTCTACAGCTCTAACCATAATTTCTATGACAAAATGAACCCCCTCATTTTGTTCCTTTTTAAATTAAATGTTTTAAGAGTTACCAGTTTATTCCAATCAAGATGGCTTCAGGTGTGCCATAATTTTGTCATAAGTAAGGCTGTTAGCACTCTAGTTGTTCTTTAGAACACTCTGGGAAGCTGCAGTAGAACACAAAGGCATCAACTGACAGGCTGCTCTGGTTGAAATATAACAGGAAGATATTTGAGATCACACTTGAAACATGTCCTAATTTTTCTTTCTACAGCACTAACCATAATTTCTATGACAAAATGAACCCCATCATTTTGTTCCTTTTTAAATTAAATGTTTTAAGTGTTACCAGTTTATTCCAATCAAGATGGCTTCAGGTGTGCCATACTTTTGTCATAAGTAAGGCTGTTAGCGCTCTAGTTGTTCTTTGGAACACTCTGGGAAGCTGCAGTAGAACACAAAGGAATCAACTGGCAGGCTGCTCCTGTTGAAATATAACACGAAGAGTTAAGATCTCACTTAAAACATGTCCTAATTTCTCTTTCTACAGCACTAACCATAATTTCTATGACAAAATGAACCCCCTCATTTTGTTCCTTTTTAAATTAAATGTTTTAAGAGTTACCAGTTTATTCCAATCAAGATGGCTTCAGGTGTGCCATCATTTTGTCACAAGTAAGGCTGTTAGCACTCTAGTTGTTCTTTGAAGCTGCAGTAGAACACAAAGGAATCAACTGACAGTCTCTGCCCTTGTTGGATGTACATGTTTTACTGAGAATGTCAGACTTCATTCTCACATGACTGAGAAAGATAATGTGAATTTACAGAAAATATGCTCTCATTTTAGCTTCTGGAGCACCTTCCAAAACTCTATGGGACAAGCATGTGAAAATAGTTTTCTCTCAAACATGATTCATGATATCCCAGCAGAAGGTTTTTCACAGGGTAAAATCACCTTAGAACACACCACAATTCCTGAAATTAGTATGGTACCATCAACAAATGAATTCTAATGTAACTAAAGTCTGTTATCACCCTTTATAGTTCTCCTTTTGGTAACCCTCAAAATCTTTGATTCACTACAATGCATTTCAATGGGGTACTATCATGTATATTGGTCCCAAGATGGCTGCCAGCAATTCCAGGATGAAGTGCTGACAGCCAATCAGATCTCACAATTACATGTGTGGTTAGGCTCCGCCCAGATATATATGTGATTTTACTTTTGATTTTCTCAGGAACTACTGAACGGATTACACCATTTAACCAAAAGCCACGACTCTGAACCAAGGGCTACCTTTATGCCAAATTTGGTGTAATTCCGTTCAGCAGTTCGGGCTGTAGCTGCGACTAAAGGTTCCTACGGAAAATTGCATGGGGAAAACATGTTTTGGGACCCCCCTTTTTTCTCAGCCCCCACTTGACGAATCACCCCGAGACTTTCAGGATAGGAGCGGACCGGGGCGGGCCATAAGTTTTGAAAATTTCGCGAAGATTCGTTGACCGGCGCCAAAGTTATTGGAAATAGAATGTTGTGAATTTCGTATGGAAAATAGGTCCTAACTATAACTATCTACTGGCGACCGCCAGTAGATAATATATAAATATATATATTCACTGAAAAAACCACAGGTTCCAGGGACGTTATAGTTAGTTGGACATTTCACTCGTACAGAACAGATGTAATATGTGACGTCATCAGCAGTGCATTGCGGGGGCGCGAGTTATAGTTAGCTCAACTAACTATAACAGCCAAATTTCTCTGGTTTTGTACAAGTGAAATGTCCAACTAACTACAACGTCCCTGAAACCTGTGGTTTTTTCAGTGAATTTCTACGGTTTTTTAAATGCTAATTTCTAACTATAACGTCCCTAAAACCTATGGTTTTTTCAGTGAATTTCAAAGGTTTTTTAAATGCTAATTTCTAACTATAACGTCCCTGAAACCTATGGTTTTCCCAGTAAATTTCAAAGATTTTTTAAATGCTAATGTGAAAGCAACAGCAGCCGTTTTTAACTTTGCCAGCAGAGTGGGAGGGAAGCCAATAGGGGCCCTCCTGAAGATTTACCAAGCAAAATGTATCTCTAAGGTTAGGTATGGGAGTGAGATATGGGGTCATATTGAACTTTGGGCCATGCAGAGCACCGAGAACTCATTTTTGCGAAGAGTTCTCTCTGTTCCGCAATGTACTCCATCCTATGTTGTTCACGAGGAATTGGGATGTCCTTCCTTTCTGATGATCTAGCTTTCCGTCCTTTGTCCTTGTGGCTCAAAATTTGGTCAAAGCAGGAGAACACACTTAGCAAGGACATCATACAGGATTGTTTTACACTTGATTACGCCTCGCGTATCCGATGGCTCCAGTACATAAGAGTTGGCCTCGCCAGGCTAGGAAGAGCAGATCTTTACATGAACCCAGAGGGTATTTGTAAAAGGGACCTCGTTTGGGCCAAGGAGTGTTTTTTCAGAAACTGTCACTGTGATAGAGAGGATAAAGAGCTGTGTAAACCGAGCGTGCGTAAAAATGTCATAGTTAAAACTGTGCCTACCACCGGGACCTATCTTTAGGGCTCAAAAGTACTTACGACCGGTTTCCATTGACGAGGTTCCGGCTCGACCTCTTTCACTACTTATTGGCATACCCCTAAGGCTCTCACAGAGGTCAGTGCCTCATGCCCTGTGGCTGCAACGGTGAGTCTCCTCAGGACATGATGCACTTTTTAATGTTTTGCACTTTTTATGTTATACCCAGAAAGTTATTTATTATCCCCATTTTAAAAAAATTGGGTTTTAGGGGGGTGAGACCAGCTTTTATCTTTTTACAACTTCTTTCCAGCGATACTGTTTTGTACACTCTTAGTTTTTTACGGGAAGCTATTAGACTTAGGAAAACCTGCAACTAATATTTGTACTGCATATCATGTACTTTATCTTGTGTCTTGATTATTCCGATTTTAGTATATTTATGATTTTATAACTTGTATGATGGTACCTTGTAGGCTGTTTTGACTTTTATGGTTTTATACTTAAAGCCGTATAAAGTTTCTTGATGATGATGAAATGCTAATTTCTAACTATAACGTCCCTGAAACCTGTGGTTTTTTCAGTGAATTTCAAAGGATTTTTAAATGCTAATTTCTAAGTATAATATCCCGAAAATATTTTTTAAAGTTTTTTAATAGTTATAAAAATAATATAATGTTTTCTCTTTTCTAAAATATAAATATACATTTAAAAAAAAAAAAAGTGGATTTCCGATCACGTACCTGTCTCGATGGGTGTGCGAATCCAAGAATTTTGCCACCATATTGGTTAAGTCATGTACGATGCGCGTTCGGTAAGCAACGGGTGCGAGGATCTCGGCCCGCGTAACGTCACGTACGTAGTTCCGGGGTTGCGCTGGGTGCGCGAATCCATTGCAAATCTTTGAGTTTTAAAAGTATATTTATATAACTTTATTATATATATTATACCAAGACATTATTTAAGATAATTGTAAATATCATGTATTTGTAACTGGAATAAAGATATATTATTGTTAAATGTATTTTTCGGAAATCACGTCGGTGCGCGCTCGTTACGCACCTGGTGCGCAAATCCCATGTGACTTCAAAAGAAAGACTTTCATTGGTTTAGAGGATTTTGATTCTAGAACTTGAAGGACCCCACCCATTTTTTTCATTCTTTCAAGACCATCTCAGAAGACACACCTCTTATCTTTTGGATCTCTTCTTTGTATCTTTTTGATGTTTTTTTTGTTACATCAAAAAATGGCAGCTGGAAATCCACCACAGCAGCTTCCACCAGTAGACGAAGAAGATTTGGAGGAACCCATAAAAGTGCGGTATGAAAGTATCGTGTGGGCATTTTCACTATACCACCTGGTGAAAAAAAAGTGAATGCCAGGAAGGTGACATGCAACATTTGTGACAAAATATTGTCACGAGGGTCTAACAAAAAATATTCTTGCGGGGCGTCTTCTATGCTCAAGCATATACAGACAATGCACCCTCGACGACTCGCAAGGGAAAAACTGCGTCGTGAACAGCAAAAAGATTCAACCGATGACAACACTGCTGGACCCAGTACCTCTTCTGCTGGCACAACAACTGCTGCAATCAACATCCACCCTGACTTAGCTCGAGTAGAGCAGCATTGTTTGAAATGTAGAAAGACATTATGTGTTGGTGAGCAATCAGTGAATGCTATCCTGGTTGCCATTCAGAACCACAAGTGTTAATTTTGTTTTATTTTTTTGTTTATGCAATGAGTTTTAGTTGCATAATTTTTTCAATGTTTTTCTTGTTGGTTCTCTTTTTTTCTTCATTTTTTTAACAAAAAACCACCAAAAAAATGTAAAAAAGAGTTAAAAAAATACAAAAAAATTATATAACAAAAAAAGAAAAAAAATGGTTCTTTTCAGAACTGCCTATTTGGTTTAAAAAAGAAAACAATTGTAAGTGTTGTATGAATTGTGGTAAGTGGCATATATGGAGAAGTGTATGGTTAGTGCATATATGATTGAAGGAGTGCATGGGTAATGCCGGGGTGATTGCAAGAGTGCAAGAGAAATGGCTGGGTGATTGCAGGAGTGCATGAGTAGTGCCTGAGTGATTGCATGAGTGGAGAGGTAATGTGTGGGTGATTGGAGAAGTGCATGGATAATGTCTGAGTGATTGCATGACTGCAAGAGAAGTGCCTGGGTGATTGGAGGAGTGCAAGGGTAGTGCGTGGTGATTTTGTAAGTGCATGGGTTACGTCTGGGAGATTGCATGAGTGCAGAGCTAATGTGTATGTGATTGGAGGAGTGCATGAGTAATGCCTCAGTGATTGCATGAGTGCAAGGGTAGTGCCTGAGTGATTGAAGTAGTGCATGGGTAATGCCTGAGTGATTGTATAACTGCAAGGGTAGTGCGCGGGTGATTGGAGGACTGCAAGGATAGTGCATGGTGATTTTATAAGTGCATGGGTAGTGGCTGGGTGATTGGATGACTGCATGGCTCCTGGCTGGGTAATTGGAGGAGTGCATGGGTAGTGTCTAGGTGATTGGAGGAGTGCATGGGTGATTGGATGAGTGCATGGGTAGTGCCTGGGTTATTGCATGAGTGCATGAGTAGTACCTGGGTGATTAGAGGAGTGCATTGGTAATACCTGGGTGATTTTGTAAGTGCATGGGTATTGCTTGGGTGATTTTGTAAGTGCATGGCTAATGCCTGGGTGATTGGATGAGTGCATGGGTAATGCCTGGGTTATTGCATGAGTGCATGAGTAGTGCCTGGGTGATTGGAGGAATGCATGGGTAGTGCCTGGGTGATTGGAGGACTGTATGGGTAGTGCCTGAGTGATTGAAGAAGTGCATGGCTAGTGCTTCTGTGATTCCATGAGTGCAAGGGAAGTGCCTAGGTGATTGGAAAAGGGCAAGAGTAGTGTGTGGTGATTTTATAAGTGTATGGGTAGTGGCAGGGTGATTGGTGGAGTGCATGGGTACTGGCTGGGTAATTGGAGGAGTGCATGGGTAGTGTCTAGGTGATTGGAGGAGTGCATTGGTAGTGCATGGGTTATTGGATGAGTGCATGGATAGTGCCTGTGCTATTGCATGAGTGCATGAGTAGTGCCTGGGTGATTGGAGGAGTGCATTGGTAATGCCTGGGGGTTTTTGTAACTGCATGGGTATTGCTTGGGTGATTTTGTAAGTGTATGGGTAATGCCTGGGTGATTGGATGAGTGCATGGGTAGTGCCTGGGTTATTGCATGAGTGCATGAGTAGTGCCTGGGTGATTGGAGGAGTGCATGGGTAGTGCCTGGGTGATTGGAGGAGTGTATGGGTTGTGCCTGAGTGATTGAAGAAGTGCATGGGTAGTGCTTCTGTGATTCCATGAGTGCAAGGGTAGTGCCTAGGTGATTGGAAGAGGGCAAGAGTAGTGTGTGGTGATTTTATAAGTGCATGGGTAGTGGCAGGGTGATTGGTGGAGTGCATGGGTACTGGCTGGGTAATTGCAGGAGTGCATGGGTAGTGTATAGGTGATTGGAGGAGTGCATGGGTAGTGCATGGGTGATTGAATGAGTGCATGGGTAGTGCCTGGGTTATTGCATGAGTGCATGAGTAGAGCCTGGGTGATTGGAAGAGTGGATTGGTAATGCCTGGGCAATTTTGTAAGTGCATGGGTATTGCTTGTGTGATTTTGTAAGTGCATGGGTAATGCGTGGGTGATTGCATGAGTGCAGAGATAATGTATGGGTGATTGGAAGAGTGCATGGGTAATGCCTGAGTGATTCCATGAGTTTATGGGAAATGCCTTGGTGATTGCATGAGTGCATGGGTAGTGCCTGGGTGATTGGAGGAGTGTATGGGTAGTGCCTGAGTGATTAAAGAAGTGCATGGGTAGTGCTTGTGTGATTCCATGAGTGCAAGGGTAGTGCCTAGGTGATTGGAAGAGTGCAAGAGTAGTGCGTGGTGATTTTATAAGTGCATGGGTAGTGGCAGGGTGATTGGAGGAGTGCAAGGGTAGTGCCTGGGTTATTACATGAGTGCATAGATCGTGCCTAAGTGATTGCATGAGTGCAGGAGTAGTGCGTAGATGATTTGAAGACTACATGGGTAGTGCTTGGTTGATTCCATGAGTGCTGTAGAAGTGCCTGAGCACATGCATGACTGCATGAGCAGTGCCTGAGTGATTGAATTAGTGCAGCCCGACTGTCCCTAAGATGGCCGCCATGAGTGGGCCCTTCGCCAAAGCTCCCCTCCTCCCCTTGTTGGGTAGGGATCCAGCATCTGTGCTCTGGAGTTTCAGAGACCCCTCTGAGAGAGACCACAGCGACAAGGGAGTCACACACAGCAGAGTATTGGGAATGATCATACTACCGCTCGGAGCCCAGCTCCGCACACCGTGTCCGGCACTCACGATGGAACTTTTTGACGATGCCCCCCTAGGCGGAATCTAGAACCTTCTGTATGTACTGCGGTGCCCGAGCAACCTTTGGCCGATGACCGGTGGAGCTGTCCTATGCAGCTATAGAGGAGTTTGGCTCTGGTTCACCCTCGGCCGTCACCTACCCAGCCGGACGTCGGACACTGTTTTTCCTCGTCTCCCGTTGTATTTCCTACCCCTCCCTCCTATGTTTATGCTATGCTTTTGTAACTCATGTAACTATGCTCCAGCAACTGATGTAACTTTGTAACTATGTTCTGAAACTATGTTCCTCCTCATGTAAAGCGCTCTGATACCTTCGGGTCTAGCCAGTGCTATATAAAACTTTTCAAATAAATAAAATAAAATAAAATAAATAAATTGCATGAATGCAGGTGTAATGTCTGGGTGAATAAACAACTGCATGTGCAGTGCCTGAGTGATTAAATGAGTGTATAGGTAGTGCCTTGGTGATTTTATAAGTGCATAGGTAGTGCCTGGGTGATTGCAGGAGTGCATGGATAGTGCCTGGATGACTGGAGGAGTGCAAGGGTATGCCTGGGTGATTGCATGAGTGCAGGAGTAGTGCGTGGATGATTGGAAGACTGCATGTGTAGTGCTTGGGTGATTGGATGAGTACATAAGTAGTCTCTGGGTGATATTATAAATATATAGATTCAGGCTAGGTGAATGGAGAAATGCTTGGATAGTGCATGGGTGATGGTAGGAGTATGACAATAGTGTCTAGTTATATAGATCAGTGCATGGCTAGTATTTGAAAAAATGGATCAGTGCAATAAAAATGACTGTAAACATTACTTCATATTATTATGCTTATATGCTTATTACATTATTTCATCTTACCTTCTTTATTCAAATACATACCAAACTCAGTGAAACTATTTTACAGTTGTTTTGTTGTGAACTGAATTTAAAATCTTTTCAAGGTTTAGTATTACTTTCTGCAATAAAAAAGAAGGAAAAGTGTTATTACATATAATATTATGGTTTCTAGAACACAACATAATTTTACAATTACATAACATATTCAGTTTCCCTTTTTTGCTGTTTTCAGATTCTAGTGAATTTCACCATACACAGTGATTTCAACGTAGATCATCGTATAACAGCGGGGAAAAACATACAATCAATTTGATTGTAAAAAAAAAACAAATCTGTGTCGAAAATATTTACAACAAATTCAACTATCTGTTTACCTATCTACAGTTTCTAAATTACACTCTTCAACTACATTAAATTATTTATTTTTCTGAAGAACATTTTCTAAAATATACACTCTCATTTACATCGCATATAATATAAAGATCAAATATATAAACTAGTTCCTTGAAACACAATTTTGCAAATGCAATAAAAAATAGCACAAATAGTAATCCACACAGTAATTGTTCACATCTTCCCAATAGGCCGATTAATGTTTCCAAATCCATTTGCATTGATAATATCCAAAATAAACTCGTTATTTTGTGTTCACATCTTCCCAATAGGCCGAATGATGTTTTCAAAACTTTGGCATCAAAAATATCAGATATGAATTTGGTAATTCGTAAGGGAACCTACATTTGAATTACAAATGGCATCATTGCAATGTGTCCATCCTTTATTGCACTTTAAATACACAGTATATTGTCCAGATGTTGTAGTAGGTCCATCATGGAATATAATAGCCACTGCTTTAAAAGTTCTTCCTGAAATTGACACTTGACTTGCCACAAAATTTTTAATTTTAGTTTCCAATATTCTTCCATTTGCTCCTCAACTTTGTAGCATTAAAATGACATATTTTCCAACTTTTTCTATATATAATGTTGATAACATTTCTGATTTACAATAAGAACATTTCATATCTTGATTAGCTGTTTTTACTAATTTGTTAAAAGACACTGATTTGCAATCTGGTATTGTCAAATATATGAATCGTTCAGTGTCTATTTGAGTGGTAGAACAAAATGAACACACTTCACATTTATGATCCCGTCTGTATCTTAGTCCAAACAAATTTACAATTTCTATTCCTTCATCTTCCAATACTGCAAGCATAAACATAAGAAATTCTTGTGCATCTTGTTGTATATTAAGTGTAAATTGCGAAGAACCAGTACATATATCCAAAAGATGCCGAATGCCAGAAACAGTATGGATTTTAGTTCTATCAGTTACCAACTTTTGAAAAATATAATGCAGAAAAGTACAGAATCTTTCTTCTCGATTTTTTTATAATTTCATGATGAAGATCCTCTAGATAAAAGACAACATTTACAATTATATTAGCATAGCAGTTGATACCTGAACTATTTTCTAACTGGTATCCTACAATATCATCAACAGTGTCCATTTTCATTTTCTTTGCAGCTTCATTATTCTCTTGAATTTTGTTCATTTTTTGAACCTCACAATAATATTTGTCATATTTCCGTTTTGGGCACACTACACGTTTTTCATATAGGGATATTCTTCTAAGTTAGGAGCATACAGTCTTCTTAACCGATTATACTCTCTTACACAATTTGCATCAGCACTAACCTTTTTCTCATCAAAATCAATCAAATACAAACTAGATAATGTTCTTACTTGAGACAATGCAACATATGCCATACCCTCTTTAAACACTGTACTTCCAATATTTACCAAAGCACTGTCTACACTTAAACCTTGAGATTTATGAATGGTCACTGCATATGCTAAAGAAAGATGAAACTGTTTTCTACAAACATGCAAGTCTTTTACAAGCAAACAACGAACAGCACAATGTCCAATCTGTTTTACCTCTTCAATCTGATCAAATTTAATCTTCAAAAATTCAATTCCATCTCTGTTCTGAAAATTTACATAATCAACAACTTTTAGCTCCATTTACTAAACCTTTTTCTACATCCAAATTACGCCGTAATATTACCCGACAGTTTACACATACATATAAAGTCTTTTCTAAACCAGCAATCTTAAATACAGACTTATCCAAAGAATCCAATTTTGACTGTAATTTCTCTGAGAGAAGAATAGTAACTCCTTCATGTTCCATTTTATCAATGGCTTCCATTTTCACTATTGGTTGTTTCTCCAGTTTCAATTCAGTTCTTGATTGAATGTAGAACACTCTTGCAGTGTTGGCATTAGGCAAACTATAGACTTCTTTTCTCCAATTTTTTTGTACATTATTTCAGGTGCAATATTTTCATTTGGAAACAAGTTTATTAGTAGCCGACTTTGTAAAGCTTCTTTACCATGTTTTGTCAAAACACCAATTCTAATATCTTGAAGAATGTTTCCATAATGTTCATCACTTGCTTGTCGCATATTCTTAATAAGTTCTTTATATTCAAAAAGAGACCAAATGTTCACATTTCCAATACTTCCCAAAGATTTCTTAGTGTCTTCATGGACAAGTGTTTTAAAAACTGGTTGTCCTTTCACAGGAGTAAGTTGTAGTAGATCGCCGAATACAATTACATGTTTTCCTCCAAATAAAACATCATACTCTGTTTTTAAAATCTGTTGCATTCTTAAATGTACAAACACAAGCATTAAGTTTGAGACCATGCTCACTTAATCAATGATCAGAAGTTTAATTTTCTTTAGTACTCTTGAAACTTCATAACAAGCTTCTCCAGATAGCTTGTGATATTCCAACTTATTTTCATGTTCAACTGGTAGCATGAGTAATCGATGTAATGTAATTTCTTTAATGTTATGTGCTGCTAACCCAGTTGGAGCGGTTACAACACAAGATAAATGTGATTCAGTGGTTTTGTGTAGATAACTGGTCAAAACTTTAATTAAGAAACTTTTTCCTGTTCCAGATTCCCACTGATATACATTCGAATAGGTTTAAATGATGTGCATTGGCATTCTTTTTTTTCATGCAGTAAACCATGCTGTATCAGTTGTGTAACTTGCTGATATATTTCTTTTTCTTCAATATTTAGTTGTTCTTCCAAGTTTCCCAACTCAATAATATCCTGTTGTGCTTGTTGCATTGCCGTTTCTACTTCATTCATAGCTATTGCTGCTTCATTTTCAAGAATTGGTTGTCCTAGTGGATCTTGACTTAGCGGAGCAGAACTTTGACTATCTTGAGAACTATCTCTAGCGATTTCAGCTGCAATTCTAGTTTCTTGTTCAATCTCTTCATACAACATTTGTAGATAATTTGGAAAAATTGTGCATTTGATACTATCTTTACATGCATTAAAAGAATCTTCATAGCAGTCAAAATCTCCAAGTAATTCCAATTCACTACGCCAAGCCTTGAAGAGTTGCAGAAGTGCTAAATAGAAAAATTCCTTTTTATCTGGAGTATCACAACTGAGTTTCCTGTGATTAATAAGATTTCCTTTGGCATGTTTTACCAAACATCCATCACATCCAATTACTGCATATTTTTCTTCATTTATATTTTCTATAACATTTCTCTTAAAGCTGTAATGTTGCAGTACTTCATAGAGACATATGTTTTCCAGATGTGGACTTCTTTTAGGATAGTACGTATCCAACATATTTGTTTTAACAATATCTGTACTTTCCGGTTCATTCAATGCTAAATATTCAATTTCTTGTACAGATTTCAATACTCGATTTCGTGTTGCAGAAAGACCTAGACTTACCCAAATGATTCCTCTTGACTTTGAATATAAACTTGCAGAGGTCAACCGATCAGAACATTTGTAGGATCCAATCTCTCGATGGGAAAGCATCTTCAAACTAAAGCTGTACAATTTGTTACTAAGAGTCTTCTCTTGTGAAATTTCTTTCAACTCCGTCTTTTCAGATTTGGTTGTATATGACGGTACATAGCAAGCAACATCAATCGAATTATCTTCAACATATTGGATATCCATATTTGCATTCCACATCGTCAAAATCACTGGATTGTAGTCATTAATATACTTTGAATCTTCAGTTCTTTTTATGTTGTAAGTAATCTTTGGAGATTTCCGAGTTATAGTATGCCTTACTGCTGACATTAAAATGTTGACACTTCCTTTCAAAATTACTGGACGTGGGAATCCAAACCGACATTTTGTATAAAATTTTCCCTTTGACTTGTATTTCCGTCGCCAATATTTCCCACATCGATGACTTTGAAGCCGTAAAACTTGCTGTCTCAAGTTGTTTTCTCCTCCTTCTTTTGGTATGGCACAGGTAACATATTTTTCAATGAAAGACAAACCACTATCATCAGTATCAGTTCCAAATTTTGGTGCATTCTTGATCCATAACAGCATGTGAATATGAGGTGCACCTCTGGCTTGGTACTCCTTTCTCCAAAAGAAATCAATAACTTCTCCAAGAGGTGGATTATTATTATTGCACATAAAAGACTTCATAGCTTGAAACCTATGATTAAAATATCTGCACACATTTACAGGATCCAAGGAACACAGTTCTCTAGCTGTTTTCAATTCAATATTTTTTACATTTGAATTTGCTTCTCTTAGAAAATCAAGTAAATCATCCCATGCGTACTCAGCACAGCTAAGCGTAACAAACCACGTAGGGGTTCCTAAGGGGCATATTATCAAGGGCTGGCGATATAATTATCGCCGCTTTAGCGTCCGTTTTCGGGCGAAAAGCGGCGATAATTATATCGCAATATCATCAAGGACACGCTAGCGCGTGTTTCCTTGATGTAGAGCCCGTTTTTTCACAGCCTCGCCTTGCATCGCTAATGAGATGCAAAGAAGGCGTGGCTGTGAAAACAACACAAGTTAATATCGCGAAGGCAGCTTCGCGATATTAACAAGGAGGTGCAGCGATAAAAGAAATCGCGCTACCTCAGCTTTAACTTAAGCATACTTTTCATGGGAGATGGATTCTGCTGATACGACCACAGGGTCGTATCAGCAAGGTTATCGCCGTTTTCCATGGAACATCGCTGGAAAACCAGCGATGTTCCATGGAAAACAAGCTATCGCAGGAATAATTATCGCCATTGCGCTATGCGTTGTTAATACAGCGCTAGCATGGCGAGAATTATCTGCGGTAGCCGGCGATAACTATTCTCACGCTGTGAACGGCCAGCGATAATTATCGCTGGCCGTTGATAATATGCCCCCTAAGTTCCTTAACATACATTTAATTCTCCGTGACGACGATGTCAATACTCATTAGTACCACGTTGACATGCCATCGAATTAATTAACTGAGATTCTAAATGATCGTCTCTTTGTTGAACTTTGTCCAAAAATTCCTTTGCAGAAAGATGTGAAAGATGAACTCCTGTTTTTAATATGTGGTTCACTGCATATGAAAGTCCAGACAAGTCACTTTCAAACAGAAGATGAAATAAATAAGGAACACACTGTCGAAATCTTGGATCTTCTGAGTACAATCTTGTTGAATGGTATTCTGAAGCTGGAATCTGTACTGGTCGTTCATCATATCGTCCACCTTTTCCAGTGGGGAACAGCTGTGGAAAACAACGAGCTTCTAAACTTTTTTCCCAAACACTCATGGGAGTTCCCTTCGCTTTCTTCATTTGGAATAATTCAATAGTGTTTCCAATCACTTCTTTTGAATGATAAGGATGTATACTATAATGTTCATAAATTTCTTCACTCCTGGAGTTGTCCACTTTTTCGATTTGGCCAGTTGAAATTTCTCTATCATCTCATAAAGATATTTCTTGTTCTTCCAGATATACATTTTTATAATAAATATTGTTTTCTATGAGATATAACGTAGCCTTTTGAACTTTGGTGAAATCTACTAACTCTTGCCATATTTTCCGACTCTTTGTTGGTACACCATTAACTGGAATAACTACAGGTTCACTTTCCTCTCTCTCTACACCAACAGTTTCAATATTTTTCTTAAAATCTAAAGGTAAATACACAACTCTTCCTTTTAAACCTCTTTGTAAACCTGTGGGAGGCAGCTTACCTGTTTTAGGCTCCATACGAACTATAGCCTGAAACGGGTGCATAGATTGAATAAGAATGGACTCATATGTATTTAAATCTACCAGTTCCGGAGGAATAGCTACCAACTCTAGGTTATTATGTACAGCTCTAGCTGGCATTTTGTTCTCTTCTAATTTGCTGTAACAATATTTACAAATACGTTGATCACTACCCAACTCAAAGCAATCTTCCACCAACAAATAAGCTCCAAATTGCTTCCACTTATCATTGTTTTCCTTTTCACTTTTTAAATACACATCAACATTCCTAGTTTGACTTCTATAGTGAGTTCGTCGACAACAAATACAAAAATAGTTTGGTTTCTCACAAGAAACTACCTTAAACTTTGTAATGTCTTCTGCAAACTTCTCAGTAGTACTATCTTCCACCTCTTCTTCAACACCTACACTTATCAAACTCTCACTTTCTCTACACTCCTCTTGAGGACCAAAGAAACGAAACTCTGTATCATCAGAAATTTTTTTTACATCCAATACTGAACCATGCAAAAGAGCTGTGTTTATTTCACTTAAACATAACGCAGGACTTTTTACATAGTACAATCTTTTCACTAACTTCCGCATTTCTGAGCGATGTACTGCTAACATTCTTAAATGATGAAAAGTACTTCTACACACTTTTCTAGGAAGACAAGCCAGAGAATGACCCTGCAAGTTACTATATTTTCTCACTTTACAAGGATCTAGTCCTTGAATTTAATTGAATTGGGTATTTATAAAGCGCAAGCTGTCACTCCGGAAGGAGCATCCAGGCGCTAAGCGAATGAGGGTCAGGCTGAGCAATGAAAGGCGGTGACCTATATGAGAGATTGGCAGAATTCATCTGGGGCTCCAAAAATCCAGGTCTTCAGAGCCTTCCTGAACTGTGTTTCTGTTTTCAAGAGTCTCATTTGAGCTGGCATGAGATTCCATGCTTTGGCTCCTAATGAGGCTACAGATTTCCCTCCCTTGGTTTTATATCTGAAACAGGGGGGTATAAGGAGGTTTGCTGAAGAAGATCTGAGGGTCCTGACTGTAGTGTATGGGGTGAATCTGGCTGAGAGGTAAGTTGGACCAAGTTTTAGAACTGCTCTGAAAGTAATTAAGAGAATTTTGAATAAAATTCTCTTATGTAGAGGCAGCCAGTGAAGAGTTTTAAGCGCCGCTGATGCAGATGATCTCCGAGGGAGTTTCAGGACTAGGCAGGCTGCCGCGTGTTGGACCATCTGTAGTCTCTTAAGTGTTGATTTATTAACCCCCGCCAAAAGACTATTACAATAGTCTAGGCACGAGAGGATCAGAGCAACGGCCACTGTCTTCCTAGCAGAGAGGGGGATGAAGTCGAATTTTGTTTTTTATGTTTTGATTAGACTGAAGCAAGTTCCTGCCACCATCAAGGCGTGGGGGCGGAAGGAGAGTGAAGTGTCAAATTGCACTCCCAGGTTTTTTGCTACTTCAACAGTAGAAGGGGGGGCTGCAGTATCTTCCGGCCATCAGACACTTGGTTGGAAGAGGTTGTCTTTCCCTATCAGGAGGATCTCAGTTTTATCCGTATTACATCTGAGATGGTTGTCCTTCATCCACTGTATGACCTCTGATAAGCAGAGTTTAAAATTTGATTCTACAATGGTGGAGTCTTTGTCCAGGGATAAGATCAACTGAGTATCGTCAGCATAGGACGTTACTTCAATCTGAAATGATGAAATCAGGGAGATGAGGGGGGCCATATATAAGTTAAACAACAGCGGGCTAAGAGAAGAGCCTTGTGGGACTCCTGAAGTAATAGGTCGTTCGGCAGAGAGAAAAGAACCAAGAGAGACAGCCTGCCTACGATTGGTCAGAAAGGACTTTATCCAAGTCAGAACAGTGTTGGAGATGCCGCTGGATTCTAGTCTTGCAAGGAGAATACCGTGTGAGATGGTGTCGAATGCGGCAGACAAATCAAGCAGGATTAGCAATGCCTTCCTGCCTTTGTCTGCTATGAATTTTAATGTGTCCGATATTTCCAGCAAAGCAGATTCTATAGAGTGCTTAGGACGAAAGCCTGACTGCCGCGGATGGAGGATCCCAGCAGATTCAAGGAATTTTGAGAGCTCTTTATTGACTAGTCTTTCTGTAATTTTGCCCAACATTGGTAGGAGTGATATTGGGCAGAGATTTGAAAGATTAGCTATATCTACAGCTTGCTTTTTCTTCAAAGGTTTCACTATGGCTAGCTTCCATTCATCTGGGACTGTGCCAGTAAGTAACGAGGAATTTATTATGTGGTTGATCACTGGATTGACAATGTTCATGATTTGATGAAGAATCAGGGGGGGGCAGGCATCTAGTGGAGAGCCCGATTTACAGGCAGCAATTGCTGCCTGTGTGTGCTCCAGCGTGACAGGTTCAAAGACTTGGAGAGAGGAGTTACTGCTGGTAGGGTCTGGCTTCTGATTAGTATCAGGTTCTTGTGTAATGGGTGTTGCAAAGTCCTTTTGAATATTCTTGATCTTTTCATCAAAAAAGATCGAGATTTCGTCGCATAGGATCTGAGAAGAGGGGATTTCTCTACATAATGCTTTTGGGTCGATAAAGGACTTTATGATTGAGAAAATCGATTTTTGATCATGGTTAGCCTCGACTATTTTATTGGAGTAGTAATCTTTTTTTGCTGTTTTGATCAACGTGTGATATTGTCTCCTACTTGTTTTAAAGGCTTTTAGGTTTACTGGGTCATAGGCCCTTCTCCACTTGCGTTCTAATTGCTTACAGTGGAGATGATGTTTATCTAAGTCTGGCGTGAACCAAGGAGCTTTGTGTGATTTTGCTTTTACTGTCTGCCGAGGGTAATTAGATGGAATTAGCTCATTGCTTATTGATGTCATCCGTGCATGAAAGAGATGGGAATCCTCAGTGGTATTACCAGTTAAGACTGGGGTGCGGTTGTGGGCAATCAGGGGCAGCTTTGGGTTAGTGGCTAGTTGTGACCATTTGCTGTACGGCGGGGGCTTTCCTGGCTGTGTGATTGACAATTGGCCTCTTAATGTTGAGAGGAATGAATTCATGGTCTGACCATATCTGAGGAATGGGAGAGTCTGCTGAAAGCAAAATGAAGTTGGAACAGACCCCATCCAGTGTGTGCCCTGCCTGATGCGTCGGGGCCTCGACTAATTGGTGCAGCCCGAGGGAGTCAGTTATTTCAAGGAAAGTAACTGCCCCTGGATCATTACTGCATTCCAGGTGGAGATTGAAATCTCCTAGTATGGTAAAATTAGCGTATCTAAGCAGGAAGTGGCTAAGGGTCTCTCCTAGAGAATCTAGGAAGGTGGCGCTAGGGCCGGGTGGGCGATAAATAAGAGCCCCTGTGAAGGAGAGGGAGGCATTTATTGTGAAGCAGAAGCCGAGACTTTCTGCTCCCTTAAGTGAATGGAGGTCAAACTTTTTGCAATATCTTAATCTTTTGTTTAACACTTTTTTACCATAATCTCGTAAGAAATTTCGTAATATATCATTAGATTCCTGTCGTATACTATAACTACTACTACAATCCCACTTATACACTGGAGCTCGTGTACGTCTCCCTTGAACTTCTTCAGCTATTACTTGTTCCACATTTCTAGGAACCATCTTTTCTTTTTCAATTGGACAATCGTTTTTAATCTCATAACAACGACCGCTGGTATCAACAGCATGAACTAATGTAATTTGTTGAAAATAGCTTTCTTCATTAAAAAAGGTTTAGTACTAGAAGTGTGCTTCCATTCACCCGAAATGTTTTTACAAAAGTTAGTTCTATTAACCAGTCTTTTTCTTTTACTTTTCTCCTTCATAAACTGCATTGTTTTATTCAATGTTTTCATTCTCTTCAATACTCATATAAACAATTTTGTTTTCAATTCAAAAGCCTTTTCGAATACACTTTCAATCTGTTCTTTCTACTTGTAAAATGCAGATCTTCTTTTATATTTCTTGCAATTTTTCAATACGTTTTGTAGTACTCTACTTTTATACATTCTCTTCCTAATGTCTTTATATTCTTTCATCCTTTTTTTCAACATGGATTGTTTTCCTATAACCTGATTTTGAATTTATTTCTCCTTTTTAGGTCGAGCCTTGGCAGCGCATGCGCTGTCTGCAAGACCTGGAGTAATGGATATACGGAGTATAATCCCTGCCATTGGGTCATTCCCACGTTGCTCTGCATTCCCAGCTCCCTATAGGCTGGGACTTCCAAGAACTTCCGCTGCAAGGCAGGCAGCACCGACCAACTACAGTGTAGTTACACTGCAGGGCTGCATCTGTTTTGTTTTGGGACTACTTCACTTATCGTCATGGCACCTGGTTCACAGGCCGCCATGCTTATAAGTGTAGTCCGCTTTTATATTTTTCCTTGCCGCAGCCACAGTTTTTTATTCACTCTAGACACAGTGCAGCCTTGTTCCAGTGCTGCATCATCCTCGGCTACTTGTGCCAGTCCTATGTAACTAGTGCTTCTTCCTTCCAGGGCAGTTTCACCCGAGAGAAGCCTCATTCCGGTGCTCTCTCGCCCAGCCCCTGCAGCCACTGTTTCCTCATGTAGCGCAATCTTGTTTGTGGGCTTCATTAGCATAGCCCACTCCATCTGCGTGATAGAATGTAAATGTCTTAAGTTAAGGGTGCAGTACCACAGGCTGTTACTAGGTGTCCCTATTAACAGCCTGTGGTACTGCACTCTTTCCTTAAGACATAATATAAGAATTCCATTAGTATTTGGCTCAAGGAACGAGCGTAAAATTTTTTCCTTTATTAGTGGAATTATTTTTTTTTCTCACAAAGGCTCCAAAAGATTAAAATGCTTGCGCTTGTTATTGAAGCCTCATGGTAATGGCATTCCTATGATATGTCTTAAGGAAAGGGTGCAGTACCACATGCTGTTACTAGGGACACCTAGTAACAGCCTGTGGTACTGCACCCTTTCCTTAAAACCAAATATCGGAATTCCATTACCACGAGGCTTAAGGAACAAGCGCGAGCATTTCTGTCCAATTTTTTTTAGGCTTTAGTAACCTTTGTGATAGGAACAGAAATTGCACTTATTAAGGAAAAAATGCTTGTGCTTGTTCCTTAAGCCTCATGGTAATAGAATGTAAATATGTCTTAAGGAAAGGGTGCAGTACCACAGGCTGTTACTAGGTGTCCCTAGTAACAGCCTGTGGGACTGCACCCTTTCCTTAAGACGTAATATAGAAATTTCATTAACATGAGGCTTAAGGAACAAGCATGAGCATTTCTGTGCATTTTTTAGGCTTTTGTAGCTTTTGTGGTAAGAACAGAAATTCCACTTCAAAAGGAAAAAAAAATCGTGCTAGCTCCTTAAGCCTCATGTTAATAGAATTCCTAAAATAGGTCTTAAGGAAAGGGTGCAGTACCACAGGCTGTTACTAGGTGTCCCTAGTAACAGCCTGTGGGATTGCACACTTTCCTTAAGACATAATATAGGAATTCCATTACTATTGTTGCGGGGATTCTGCACCTACACAGAACTATGCGCAGGAAAACAGGACCTCGGTGTATAGGGGTGTACAAACCTATCACCTTAGTACCCAAAATCCCAAAACCGACTAGCTATAGTGTCTCATTCGTTATACTCCAAAAATCACGAAGCTACAAATGATTAGATAACCCAGAACACAACACTCCCGACTCTCTCAGGAATCGCGGTAGCAAGACATACCCTTTCGCTCGCTCACTCGTACTTGTCCACAATAAGAGTTGGCAGAGTCACTGTAATAGTTCAAAATGTTTATTTTAACTATCGTGCTCTACAATACAGTATACAGGCCACTACCAGCAGCAAAATGCATAAACTCAAAACAATTAGCATTGTTACAATTCCATTGAGTACAAAAGGGGAAGTCATTTTATAAAGACAGTAGAAAAAGGACTATAAGGCCTAGCCACCCTCCCCTTGACTGGAACACGTTTATTTATATAAAGAAAGATCTCTGAGCTTTGACAGCAGACCCCATACCTTAGAACCTGGATGTAAGGTTTACATCATAGGAACAGCATAGCTCTTCTCCATGGAAAGGGCTCTCTCCAAGTATGTGTTAAAACAACATGCATCCCTGTAATATCAAAGCACGAGTCTTCAGCATTGCAGCTGTGTTTAGCATGTTGTGTCTAGGTGCTAGGGACTGACCAGAACAGAATAACAAGGGGCATTGTTTTTCGACCTTGCACATCGTGTTCAGACTAAACTCCAGGAACTTCAGCAGAGAACGTGAAAAGCAGACAGTTCTCATGTGAAAGGCATAAACAGAGTCTTGCAAAAATAAAGTCATGTAGTATCGTGCGCAAAAGCAGCATCATGGCAGCAAAGCTCATGCTAACTTAGCAATGTCGACAATGTCCCTAGGGGCCATATAACACCCTCCCCTTGGTAAGGTCATAGGACATAGACAAAGGGCGAAAACAGAGTTCAAGAAGCCAAGCAGTGTTCAAAAACATTGGAGAACGAGAAAAAACCCAAATTGGAAAAAAAGTTTTAAAAAATAATAATAATCGTTAACTTTCGACGTGTAAAAATTTTGTTTTCGGCTCCTGGAAAGCGGTATTATGAAGGAGGTGGTAAATCCATCAAAGTACGTAAACTTTAGAATGCAATTCCCTCCAAAAGGTCATCCCTATCGTTTGTAGAGAACAGGGATGCCAACCACTCAAGTAGGTCGAAGGAACAAACGTGCTCCTCGTAGTCTGATTCCTCCAAAAGCATAACCAGGCAACTTGCTTGATATTGGATGAAACTCTGATGCAGGAGGTTCTGTGCAGCTGCACAGATATCCCATTCAGCCAATACTCCAAGCGCAGCTGCACGTGCCATACGATCGTCCCCTGAACAAGCCTGGTCATGAGTCTCTAAGGGACCCATCAACTGGACAAAATCCGGGACTGGACATGACGTATTGGAGAGGCATAAATCCATAGCCTAATAGAAGGGGCACCGTCGACAGTAGAAAACTGGTTGCACGCAAGTAAAATAGGCAAAGCAAAAAGTTAATCCATAACTCACGCCAAGCGTCGCTAATGGCAAGCATCCAAAAGTCTGTTGCATTCGATCACGGTACATTTGCAATTGGCCTGGTCTGTGCATTACCACAAGATGAGCAGCCATTGTGCAGCAGGACTCCACCAGCTAACGCCAGTAGTAAAGGGAATCCGCCGAAGACGCTGGAAAAAATAGAATGAATAAAACCTGGTATTTCTCCAAATATTGCCTGAAATGAAGTCACAAGGCCGGACCCCACATGTTTAAAAAAATGTGCAAGGCCTTTAGTGTCAGACACATTAAATATTTGATGGATACGCTCCCCAAAGTGAAGTGGGAGGTTGGTATTCAGAAGCGACTGAATCTCGCTAGAAGTTCTAGCCACTTGTAACTCGAAGGTCTCACGAGCTGAAGTGAGAGCAACCTCTTGTTGGAATAGTAGCGCTTTGAGCCTGCTTAATTAGTTGAAATCTGTTTTCAAAGTCGGAATGGAAGGCCAAATGGAACTATCTACACTCCCATGCGGGGGCGGAAAAAGCACATTGCTACAACAAGTAACTCGTTGTGAGACTGTTACTAAATAGGGAGTTCCTGCCCTTAAGCCACAGCAGTCTTGGTTGTTCAAAATAAGATAACTGCCGTTGGTAAGCAAGGTAAAAGCAGGAATTATTGATGGCACTGGAGTTCCTTTAAAAAAACAAGCAAGATTAGGCGCTGACACATTACAAGCGCCGTGCAACTTAGCGTGTTTACAAACCAGGGAATGTCCTACTGTGGAATCGCAGTCCTCCCCTTTTAGGAAAACCTCCTTATCCTCCCGTTGACATCTGTTTGTGAAAGGTAGGGACCATAATTCATGGAGAAATGCACTACCCAGGGGTTCAAAGTGGCCAATTGGAAAATGTTGCATACATGATTTAAATTGAAACAGTGAGAATGGGAGCGATATAACCCCATGAATTAACCAAACAGCAGAGTCCGTTTCCGCCACAGAAAACGGCAATAGCTCCAATTGTTCAATATGTAACAGTGTGTATGCAGCATCCTTCATGGACATAAATCTCTGTTTATCTGTCAAATTAAATGGTAAAAACAAAGCAGAAGCATTTAAATAATCCCAAGGGACTTTCCCCATTTTAAGGGTCTGTAACGTCCAAGCAAACTGCATAACTGATCGTAATTGATTTTGACCATGGTACAACACAGATACATCACTCTGAACAATATCAATAACAGAAGAGACAATATTATCCAATGTATAAATGCGTGAAGAAAGTGTGTTGATGCTATTGTCGACCACGACAAGGACTTTTTCTAAATTGGCTTGATCAATTTGGCGCAGACGAAGTGCTGCTTCAATCTGCGAAAGTTTCCAAATTTCATTGTAAGCTGCATAGATAAATCTCTTAGATCTAGGAGTCCTGGGTCCTAAAATAAAATCAGCCTGATTAATGTCATTCGACAAGAGTGTGAGATGTTGTTTCACAGATGATAAGGTGGAATGTTCCAACCATTGTTGGCATAATTTACACACCGAGTATGTGGTGACCGAATGTGTAAGTGGATAACGTGGATCCGGTCTAGTCTGAGTGAAACCAGGTGTTACATTATAAAAACGCAATTGACGTGCATTCGAGTTTGTTTGCCACACCAACCACCCGGATGAATCAATTTCAGAGACATTAAAGGTCTCATTTCGAAGCAAAGCTTGTAATGCATCGATAGTATAATTTGTCTGAGCGCCCCAATTGTCATATTCCGCTAAGGATGGAATGGACTGGATATTCAAATGTTTTACAGTGGCCAAGCCAAAGCAAGTTGTCTGATACACTGTATCATTTATAAATAAAATTTGAGTTGGGATCAGGCAGGCGCGATGTAACGCTTCAGTTCCCTGAACCTGCCACTGCTTAGTGCCCCAGATTGATTTCAACTCATTGGTCTCTTTCCAGTGATCATAACTAATTTGGTTCTAAACGAGGTGTCGTAAATCAATTTAGTGTGGGTCAATATAAATTTGGATTGAGATGACAATTGAAGTATAAAGAAGCAAGATTCCGGATTAGATGTGTCATAATCTGTAAAATATGTGAACTTATCTCTAAGAGTTTTAGAACTCCCTTGTACAGGAGTAGGACAGTGTTCCCATTGAGTGTAATTAAGAACAGGTCTTAACGTGTTGGTTTTGTGCAAAAAATGATGCCCATAATGTTGATAACAAAAGAGATCAGCATAATTGGCAGAATTTAAATACAAATCTTCAGCATCAAAAGCAGCATAATATTTTAAATCAGAAAATAACGAATGTACTGCTTGAACAGCCCAATCGTCAGAATGTATGTCCCGTGTCACCACATCTCCTAAGGAGACGCAAAACACGTATGGCACCCTGAGGACCTCGGTCGGACCGTGAATTTCAAAAGCTACTTTGTCCCAAACGATGCCATCTGCAACCGGGAATGCCGAAATGTTTACAAGTGTCTGATCACGTTTCATGATAGGGGATGATGTGTGAGGGGCCAGAATTCCATCGACCAAGTTCACAGCAGAGCATTCTGGCAAATAATGACCATTGATGAGTAAAAAGAACACTGTCACAAATCCAATTGACATGAAGAGGAAAATCAGGATAAGCACCAACTAGATGTAGGTCCATGGAGGGACCAGGTAAGTCTTTCTGAAACAAGAGAAGAAAATACTTAATTTAGTCGGTGGGACCGCCAAACTGGAAGTCAAGGAGAATGAGTCATAAGAGAAGCTGACATGATCCCCAAAATAACTGTTTGAATCCCTCGTTTTTTAAAGGTGGATGGGATGTATCAGCGTGATGTCGTCGAGGATTGCTCAGCATTTCCCTCTGGGACTCATCCGTAGGATACGTATACTCGACATCCGCGTTGGAAGAGGATGGAGGTAGAACAGGCGAAAGGTCAACAGCAGTTTCCATCTCATCCTCAGCGGTATGGGCTTTAGTCGTAGACGTTGAGGGTACCGGATTCAAAGAAATAGCATTGCATGAAACAGCAGGTGTTACACTATTCAGAATCGGCCAGACGGTGTAACTTGACATTGTCCACTGAGATGTATCTGTTGTCTTTGCGACCAGGTAAAGGTGGTAAAATAACTGTACGAGTACCCTTCAATCCAAGTACTGGAACTGGTGCACAATAGGAGGGACCAAATTCGTTTTTGTTCTCCAGTTTTTCTCGTACCAGATCACCAACCGTAGGAAGCCAGCCGGCAACCGGAATCAGCAATGCTGGATCATTGGAAGAGGGTAAATGTTCAGTTGCGTAGTTGTCACGGGTCTTTTGTAGATCCTGTAACACAGTAGAATGATTATCTACGTCAAAGATTGCGGCTGCCGCCACAGCGTCTAGACCATCAAGGTCAGGCACAAACATTTTAATGCCAAAGAGAATTTCGTATGGGGTCCGCCCACCCAGAGATCTTCTAGGGAGATTATTGAGTGCACGTTGAACACCATACAAGTGGGCCAGCCAGTTCCTGCCAGTACCTAAAACTCTAGCTGTCAAGGATTGCTTTAAGTCACGGTAAAAATGTAAGTCCGTTTTTATATAGCGCAGCTACTCACCCTTACGGGTCTCAAGGCGCTGGGGGCCGTAGTGGAAATTAAATGAGCTATTGCCCAGAGTCACATGGTGCTGAGCTGAGCTGCCGCCGGAGCCGGGGATCGAACCGTGAACGCTGTGCTCCGAAGTCAGCTGCCCTGGCCGCTGCACCACACCTCTCCACTTCATTCCCTCCACAATTGAATTGCCCTCAGGCCTGTATGGAGACGAAAACTGTACCAGCACCCCCATTGACTTCATTGCGTCCTTGTATGCCTTACAGGCAAACACTGGACCTTGGTCAGAATGGAAGGTGCCACAGGCAAACATCCCGACAAAGACAAGCAAATCCCTGATGACATTTCGAGCGTTAGCACTGCATGTGGCCAAACCTAAAGGAATCTAGTGGACGAATCAACTGCAACAAATATATATTGATATGCAGTATCAGAAGAGAATGGACCACAGTGATCAAGATATACACAGCCAAAAGGTTGATTAGAAATATACAGCTGTGTTTGTGGTGGTCGTGTGACCATAGATGGTTTAATTTGTTGTCAAATGTCACAAGAAAGTACATAATTACGGGGCTGTTTATATAAACCACGCCACCAATAACGTTGCTGTAAAATCAAGACTGTCGCAGACACCCCGGCATGTGCAGAAGCCATGCCCTCGTGTGCGGCTTTGATCAAAGCAAGTCTGCGGTCCGAGTTGGAAATCTGCCGATACCCAACTGAAGGAATCTTAGCATAAGGAACTTGTTCGGGAGATACATGGTAAGAGTATTTTGAAGGGAAACCCTGACGATAAACAGTTCCCTCCCTCGTTGCAGCTACCGCTGCCAGAATATCATTATCTATTTTAGTCATGGACCTTGTAACTGCTGCTACGGAACACGTGGCTACTGTAGATTTGGCCGCTTCGTTAGCCAAAGAATTACCAAGAGCATGTGCTCCCACACGCTGATGGCCAAGAGTATGTATAACATGTGCGAGGGGCAGACATTGTTTAAGGTCTGCCACTCAAACCCAAAGCGTTTTATGCTTAATTGTGATGCCCTTAGAGTCTCGATAGTCATTATGAGACCAAAAGAATAAGTTGTCATTAAAAGACTGAACACAGTAGTAAGAATCGCATACAATAAGAGTATTCACATTAGGATCAGCAAACTCGAGAGCAAGAACAAGAGCACGCAGCTCTGCCAATTGTGCCGTACAGTCTCCAAGTGCCTGAGTATGCACTATGGAAGACTCAAATTCTCCATTGACAATTGATCCGGCAACAATTGCGCAAGTCGCTGAATAAGCGTGTTTGGACCCGATGGCCGGTTGAGCCGAGCCATCGGTATAAATGAATGAAATGAAATGAAAAGACCATTTATTAAGCGCGGTAGCTACCCTCAGGCGTCCTAGCGCTACGGACAACGCATACAAAAAGACAATTGAAGTTATTCAGTTTTATTAAAGAGCAGGGTTTTTAGGTGTTTACGGAACAGAAGTAAATTGGGCTCTGATCGCATATGAAAGGGGAGGGAGTTCCAGAGTTTGGCTGAGTTATAGGAAAAAGACCGACCCCCACATCTGACTCTCTTTGATCCTAGGTACTGTCGTGAGGAGAGAGGATGCTGATCTGAGCTGTCTGTTTGGATGGTAGGGGGTGATCAGTGAATGATTAAAGACAGCACCTGTTTTCCAGAAAGCTCGGTGAACAATGCACAGGGTCTTAAATTCGATTCTTTCCCTGACTGGGAGCCAATGAAGGTCTTCAGTCCGGGTTTGACTGAAAGTCGACAGGGAATCTGAAGCAGTGTTCGAGCAGCGCAATTTTGTATGATCTGGAGCTTGCGCAAGGTGGCTTGGGGGGCCCCTAAGTAGAGGGCGTTCCCGAAATCCAGACGAGACAGAATAAGTCCCTGGACCATAATCTGTCTCGCTTGGAAAGGCAGTAAGGGGAGAATCTTCCGCAGAAGCCTGAGTAGACCAAAGCAGGTGGCTGATAATTTGGCTGCTTGACAATTAAAATTAAGGGACTTATCCAACCAGATGCCCAGGCTCTTGATTGTATACTTTGGCGTGGGAGCAGGGCCAAGGCAGGAGGGCCACAATGAGTTGATCGTGAGTTTGGGGGGGTTGCCTAAAAGCATCAGCTCAGTCTTGTCTCCATTCAGTTTAAGACATGACAATGTCATCCATTTGGTCACTTCTTCTAAGCAATCCCTCAGGCTATTATTCGCGGTGTGTATCTGATTGAGAGCCACCACTAGCTGAGTGTCGTCAGCATAGGTAATAATTTTTATCCCGAACGGACGGACTATCTCAGCCAGTGGGCTCATGTATATATTAAATAGCGTAGGGCTCAAGGAAGAGCCCTGTGGTACACCGCAGCCGAGAGGTTTGCTAGGGGAAGTGATGTCACCCTCAAAGACCTGGAAGGAGCGGTCTGAAAGGAAAGATTCAAACCAAGCAATTGCTTTTCCTGAGACTCCTAAACCGGTGAGTCGATGAAGTAAGATGTTGTGGTTTACAGTGTCGAAGGCTGCACTTAGGTCAAGGAGGATGATTGCTGCAGATCCTCCCTGATCCAGGATCTTCCTGGCCTCCTCCGTCACTGCAACCAGAGCGGTTTCGATTCCATGCATGGGACGGAATCCCATCTGGGAGGGGTCGAGCAGATGATTAGTCTCGAGGAACTCTGCCAACACCATGTTGGCATGTTTCTCCAAGATCTTGCTCAACCAGGGCAACAAGGAGATCGGTCGATAGTTGCTAGGGTCATCTTGGTCTAAATTAGGTTTTTTAAGAAGGGCTTTAACCATAGCCTGCTTCCAGGGAAGCGGGACGGTGCCTGCGGACAGGGAGGCATTAAGCAGGTCAAGTATAGTGGGAAGGACGTTGTCAATGGCTGACAGCAGAGTGCGCTGGGGTGCCGGGTCGTTGGGGGAGCCGGATTTAACCTGATGCATAATGGTTTCTAACATAATGGAATTAAGTGGGGGAAAGAATTCGAGTGTGGCCAGTGGCTGGGTCCCTGATTCAAGTGATTTAGTGAGCGGAAGGTCAGTCTGAACAGGGGAAAAGGAGGTATAAATGGTTTGTATTTTTTGGAAGAAGAACTCTGCCAAGATATTGCAGCGAGTTTGCGCATTGATGGGATTTGGGGATTTGTCTGGGAGCTTAAGGAGGGTTTTCGCAATGCGATATATTTCTTTGGACCTAGAAGCGGCTGCATTAATTTTTTCTTCGAAGAAGATCGATTGTGCAGTTTTAATTTCATTTTTATAGGTCTTTATCGCTTCTCTATATGCAGTTTTGCTGGGAGGGGAATAGTCCAGTCGCCATTTCCTTTCTAATTTTTTACATTGGCGTTTCATTTCCCGTAATCCAGGGGAATACCAGGGGGCAGTCTTTGTACTGCGCTTAGGTTCAGTGCGTTTCATGGGAAGTGCAGAGTCTAGTGATTTAGAGATCCATCTGTTGTAATCCTCATTGGCTAAAGTAGGATCAGGGTTGTTGGGTGGTCTGGAGGTTTCAAGAGCTGCCAGCCAGTCCTCTAGGGGAAGTTTTGACCAGTTTCTTTCCCTACGTGTAACTGTATTGAAAGGAAGGTGGGGGTCTGGGGTGACCCAGGAGAGGGAGATCAAGAAGTGGTCCGTCCACGGAAGGGGGGAGGGTGTTCCGACTATGAGATCTGCACAGTTACTAAAAATAGGGTCAAGTAGATGACCTTTGGTATGGGTCGGTGTAAGCACTAGTTGTTTTAATTGTAGTGCTAAGAGACTAGTGGTCATTTCTAGGGCGGTATGGTCAACGGTGTTGTCAAAATGGATGTTAAAATCCCCTAGTAGTGTGAAATTGGATGGACTGCATGCTAGGTTAGCTATGATGGGGGGAAGAACATTGTGGAATTGTCCCAAAGTTCCAGGTGGGCGATGTATAAGTATCCCAGAAAAGGTGCTAGTGGGGGAGAAGTCTATAGCGAAAGAAAGACGTTCGCAGTCTGGTATCGGGTTGGGAGAACTGCGGCACTTATAACAGTCTTTATAAATGACTGCTAGGCCACCTCCTTTCCCCACTTTGCGATCTTCACGTAGAATTTGATACCCTTGGGGGAGGGCCTGAATGAGATCGGGTTCTGACTCTGTGTTGAGCCAGGTCTCTGTCAGGTATACGACATCTGGGTTGAGTTCTTCTAACAACCAAAATATTTCCGTAGAATGTTTAGGGAGTGACCTACAGTTCAAGAGGTACATGTTTTGCTGGCTTTTTTTGGTTGGTGGGGCAGAATGGAATTGAAAACCACAGTACGAGCATGTGGTATGTGGATCTGCTAAATTCCAGGATGAATGGCACAGAGCGGGGGTTGTTCCTCTTAATTTGTGAAGGGAGTTGAGGCTATAGCTCCTGATGTGAGTGGAGAGACGGGCAGGGGTTGTGGCCCCTGGCCCCGGTCGACCGCGGACGGGCGCAGACGGGCTTACCTTAGGCGCGCCTTCGGCGCGCCAGCGGCGCGCCCGCTGCGCGTCTGTTTGGGCATGTCCTTTATAGTGGGAGTAGCCTAGAATGCTAACCTCGATGGTAGTGAAGGCGGAAGTGGATAAACCTGACTTCCGGTGGGTGGCACCTCCCTCCAAACAAACGGAAAAATCCGCGCTGGAACGGGGAGGGACGCCGAACCCAACCGGCAGGTAAGCCACAATGAGGGGTATCAGTAATGTTAAAAATATTGTTTTCTTGAGTTTCTAAAAACACAGTATACAGTTTTTAAAAACAACAATAAAATGAAAGGTAAAGGAACACAGGAGAGCCCTTTCCCAGGCGCTCTCGAGATAAATGACACAATTAAGGTAGAGCGATCAGAAGGATTTACCAGAGAAGGATTTACAGGGAGCCCTTTCCCAGGCGCTCCACTGTTTACAAGAATAAAACAATGTCTTCCTCTATAAATGATACATTCGTACTCATGTAAAGGAAGCAACGACAACGGAGGAGGATGAACATGTTCATACTGTAAAAACTCCTGCGTCTGTGGTGCAGGGTCAAAGATAAACGTGACATCAGATGATGTCAAAGAAGTAGCCCACTGTATCCAACGGGGATGTAGTGCCTTGGAGTTGGGTACACTCGCCTTAGTCACAGCCACCAAAGCAGGGAAAGGCGTGACCATAAGTACGCGTTTACCTTGGCCAGTGAGCGTTCCTTCAGAAATGCCATCTGGATCGCTGTCAAAATTTTTTCAACATTTGAAAAAAGCATTTCAGCTGCAGTGTACAAATGTGATTTGTATGCAATAGGGACTGTGTCTCCCTCATTGAACGTCAAGTAAGTGAAACCCACCGCCCTGGTACTATACGTATCACCAGGTTCGTGGTGTTATCACGTGTCAACAAGTAGCTAGTTGCAAGCATGTCAGATTGCAAAGAATGTAGGATAGAGGTATGTTCCGGAAGCCAGCTGGCAGAAGAATATGTTGGCTGTATCAACGCATAAAGCGGTTTGATACGCTGGGCATAATCGGGAATGTATGTCCTCCCGAAATTCAAAAATCTCAGCAAAGACTGAAGTTTCTTCAGTGTAGAAGGGGGTTGCAATCGTGCACATTTCTCCAGGAAGTGGGGGGCTAACCCCTTACCTTCATTATTGAGCTCATAGCCCAAAAAGAGCACCGCCAAATGAGTGATGTGAGATTTTGCAAAATTGAACTTGTATCCATAGTCGGCAAATGATATAATGATGCGGTCGACTCAGACGAGATGCGGCATAAGCTCGTCGTCCGTCAGATAAATGTCATCAACGTACGAGAACGCATCTGTATCTATGTCGTGCAACAAAGACACAACACGGGCCACAAATGACCCTGGGCTATTCTTATACACCATAGGCAAACACGTAAATTTTTTCTGATTTCCGACGGCGGTAAATGCTGTCAAGTCACGACTCTCAGGAGAGAGATTATGACTGTAGAAACCATTGGAAATGTCCAGTGTAGTTTTGTATTTTTTACGAACAAGATTGTTCACCAGCGCAGAGCTGTGTGTGTTTTGCACTGCAAAAGTGGGGCAATGACTATTCAAATTTAGGTAATCCAATCCAATGCGATATGAACCGTCAGGTTTTGAAACCGTAAAGAGAGGATTATTCATCGGTGATGTACAAGATTCAATCACTCCTTGATACTCTAACTGTTTTTAGAATGTCACAAACGTGAGCCTTAGCTTCGCGTCTGATTGGATATAGCGGTTGTGGCTGTGGCATAGATCGTAAAGGTATCTCATGAGCCGGTGAATCAATATCCCAGCCTGCCTGATTACGGTACACCGCCGGGGCAAGGGCCAAAGCCCACTCAGCTGCGAAAACCTTTGCATGTTCCTCAGGGACGTAACGCGAAAAACCCAGAAGTATCACGTCCTCCCCTCGAGAAGCGGCTAACACAAAGGGTGGAGGCCAATCTGCCTCCGCTAACAAAATGTCATACGAAGAGGTTAGATTTTCCCAGAAAACTGCTTTGATTGGACGCGGTATATCACCTTCAATTTGGAAAATAATCTCATAGAGTCTATCCGGGGGGGCAACCCGGGTATCAGCTGTTTCTACTGTAATGAATGTATCAGTTGCTGTCACCTCCAGACAGTGACGCAGTGCCTCCCGCACTATGGTAACCTCCGCTGCGGTGTCGAGCAAAGTCACTGCCCTCGTCCAGTCCAGGAGTCGCATTCTCACCGTCTGAGACATATCTCGCTGTTAAAGCGGCAACTTTTTTCTTCTGATATGGTGGTCTAAAACGAGGCAGGTCCTCTTGTTTGGCTTTAACGTAAAAACTGTTGAGGTTGATCTCGTCCCTGTTGAGTGGTCGGACCTTTGCCACGATCCTGGCGCTCCCCACCACCGACGTGAGAGTCCGATGTGTCCTGTAAAGAATGAGGAGAGCGCTGATCAGGGACCTGAAATCTATCAGGAGTCTTAATTTAGGAGCGATCGTGCAAGTCATAAGTATGCTCAGACGACTCAGGTGTCGGTGAACCAGCACGCGAACCTTGCTTCTGTTGTTGCTGCCCCTGTTTTTTGTTTTTCCAGTTCTTTTTAGGGAAGAACAGGCGCCCGTCTTTATCAGTCTGGGCTTTTTGTCGAGTTTGAGATTGCGTTTGCGTTTGAGTAAAAGGCTTAACTCCCAGACTGTTGTGGCCTATGGTTTTATAAGCCTTTGCAATAATCTTTGGTACTTCGAGTGGCTTGTCTGCATCTGGTACAGCCTCCAAGCGGTTTGCCACTTGAAAGCTCACAGCATCACCCTTGACATTAGCAAGGATCATGTCAGCAACCACGTCGAACACCCCCACCAGTCTCATTCCAAACTCTACAGCCGCTTCGGCTCCGTGTTCATTTTGAACGCGTTTTATCACGGAGGGGAATACGGACATGGAGGGAGTGCCAAAACACTTCAAATAGACCTCCGCAAACACCTTGCCCCAGGTGTTACAATCAGCTAATTCGGGAATTAAGTCTTTAGGCAAACTTATAGTTAAGATCCTGAGTTTCTCCACAGGAGTGGTATTTGGAAAAACAACCTCTAGTTGTCCAAATTTTTCATCAAGCCAATAAGGGAACTCATCCTTACTCTGTGGACGCTTGCCCATCACTGAATTAACCATAAGGGGACTGATGGTTATACCACTAGGACCCGCAGGTTGCGCAGCAACGCCTGGTGGTCCCACCTGAAAGTTGCGCGACATGAACTGTATAACAGCTCTATGCACACGTATCAAGGATGTATGTAATACGCGAAGGTCTGCTATTGCAGCAGTCAAATAATGTGGATGTGGGGTATACCCAGCCTAAACGGGCCATGTGGCCCCATCTATCGACAAAGGGCCTAGACGAACCGGCGTTATTGGGTGAGGAAGGGCGCCATTAAACCAAATCTGGTGTTGCCAAGCTGTGAGCGGAACCTCAAGAGTACTATACAGTCTATATTCCTGAGGAGTCGCGGTGGCAGTATACTCGTGAAACAAATTGTCTGTCCCATCAACTGCCGGAAAGGTGACCCAAGAATAAAACACTTCGAAGCAGAAAGCTGGATCCGCTTCCACAACAAATATAAGCGCAGTACCCGCATCAGGTACTCCATACTGAGCCAAATATGCCCTGAGCGGCGCGCGACTAGGAGGCGTAATATCAACCGCCATAACGAAAAACAAACAACACCAACCCAAAGCGTGGCAGCGCAATATCGTGTTAAGAATAAAGAAAAGGAACCTTTTAAAACTTCAAGCTTGAAAAAACCTATAAAACGTCAATATAGGAGGTTACACCGTCACAGCTGTCTCCGGAAATAGAAGTGAGAGTTTTGTGGACAAGCACAAGCACTACTCAAGAGTCTCGCAGATAAGAACCAGACCAAACGTTGGCGGCGCCATGTTGCGGGGATTCTGCACCTACACAGAACTATGCGCAGGAAAACAGGACCTCGGTGTATAGGGGTGTACCAACCTATCACCTTAGTACCCAAAATCCCAAAACCGACTAGCTATAGTGTCTCATTCGTTCTCCTCCAAAAATCACGAATCTACAAATGATTAGACAACCCAGAACACACCACTCCCGACTCTCTCAGGAATTGCGGTAGCAAGACATACCCTTTCGTTCGCTCACTCGTACTTGTCCACAATAAGAGTTGGCAGAGTCACTGTAATAGTTCGAAATGTCTATTTTAATTATCGTGCTCTACAATACAGTATACGGGCCACTAACAGCAGCAAAATGCATAAACTCAAAACAATTAGCATTGTTACAATTCCATAGAGTACAAAAGGGGAAGTCATTTTATAAAGACAGTGGAAAAAGGACTATAAGGCCTAGCCACCCTCCCCTTGACTGGAAGAAGTTTATTTATTTAAAGGAAGATCTCTGGGCTTTGAGAGCAGACCCCATACCTTAAAGCCTGGATGTAAGGTTTACTTCTCCATGGAAAGGACTCTCTCCAAGTGTGTGTTACAACATGCATCCCCGTAATATCAAAGCACGAGTCTTCAGCATTGCAGCTGTGTTTAGCATGTTGTGTCTAGGTGCTAGGGACTGACCAGAACAGAATAACAAGGGGCATTGTTTTTCGACCTTGCACATCGTGTTCAGACTAAACTCCAGGAACTTCAGCAGAGAACGTGAAAAGCAGACAGTTCTCATGTGAAAGGCATAAACAGAGTCTTGCAAAAATAAAGTCATGTAGTATCGTGCGCAAAAGCAGCATCATGGCAGCAAAGCTCATGCTAACTTAGCAATGTCGACAATGTCCCTAGGGGCCATATAAGACTATGTGGCTCAAGGAACGAGTGTGAGCATTTTTCCTTCTTTAGTGGAGTTAATTTTTTTATTGTAAAGGCTACAAAAGATTAAAACGCTCGCGCTCATTTCTTAAGCCAGACACCTAGTAACAGCCTGTGGTACTGCACCCTTTCCTTCATGTGGAATTTCTTACTTATTATGTATGCTGCTACTGCCATAATTTTAAACAAAAAAAACATTAACATTTGCAACACCAATAGCTCGCATTTTCACGAATGCGAGACCTATTGCATTGCAAATGCTTGTTTCTTTTCCTTCTGATTGCTTGTAGTACTTTTCTTTCTCTTTTCGCCATTTTGAAAATCTTTTAGATTTTTTAAAAGACTTGTAACAAATTCTTTCGTTCTCTTACCAGAAGACTTTTTCTTTAACTTCACATGTTGTACTTCATCTACTTTCTGATTTTCTCTCTCCTTTAAATAGTTCTGTTTTCTTTGTTGTCTTTTCTTTTCAACTTTTCTTGTCATACTGAATATTTCTCAATAAGTATGGAGAATTTCTAAAAAAAAAAGAAAAGTTTATTATCTTTCAAAAAAATATTTAATATTATTAAAATAATTATATACAAATATTGTCATCTATAAATAAAGAAATACATTGAGTAGTGCATAGGTGAATAGATAAATGCAACAGTAGAACATAGATGATTCAACAACTGCAAGAGTAGCACATAACTAGTGCCTGAGTGATTGCATGACTGAAGGAGTAATATCTGGAGGATTAATGGAGTACATAGCAGATCAGTGGGTGATTTTATAACCGCATAAGTACTGCTTGGGTGATTGCAGGAGTACTGAGGGAATGCCTGAGTGATTGAAGGAGTGCAAAGGTAGTGCCTGGGTGATTGTATAAGTGCATGAGTACTGACTGAGTGACTACATAGGTACAAGGGTAATACCTATATGATAGAAGGAGTGCAAGGATAGTACCTAAGAGATTATATAAGTTTATAGATAGTAGCTAGGTGATTGAAAGAGTGCATGGGTAATACCTGGCTGATTGCATGAGTACATACGTAGTGCCTGGATGATTTAATGAGTGCAGGGGTAATAACCTGGGTGATTGCATCAGTACATATGTACTGCCTGGATCATTGGAAGACTGAATGGGTAGTACTTCGATGTTTTTATAACTGCATCAGTGTTGGGCCTAGCCAAATACAAAGCAGCACACGATTACATGACTCAACCATAAGTCTCTCCATAGTATTCAAAGTTTGCATACATATGTCTCTACCTTTTCAAATCATCATCATATCTAAAAGAAATATGTATACAATTTTTCTGAAATATAGTGAAACCTAGAAACTAACACATGTAATAGATCTGCCTGAGTGATTGCATAACTCCATGCGTAGTCCTTCGATAATTTTATAACTCCAAACGTAGTTGCTAGGTAATTGCAAGAGAAGATGGATAGTGACTGGCTAATTACATGAGTGCACACATAAAGGTCGAATGCATGTATATGTATTAATAGCATCTGAAGGCATAGATAAGTCATGGAGTAGTGGTGAATAGATGACTGCAATAGTAGGACCTGGGTGATTCTATGACTGCAAGGGTAGTGTGTGGGTTATTATATGACTGTATAGGTAGACACTGCATGATTCTATGACTGCAAAGGAAATACATAAGTAGTGCCTGGGTGATTCTATGACTACAGGGGTAATATCTGGGGATTACTGGAATACATAGGAAGTGAGTGAGGGATTTTATAAGTGTATGAGTACTGCTTCAGTGATTGCAGGAATAATGAGGTAGTGTCTGAGTGAATAAAGGAGTGCAAAGGTACTGCCTGGGTGATTTCATAACAGTATGACTACTGGCTGAGTGATTACATAAGTACAAGGGTAGTGCCTCTGTGATAGAAGGAGTGCAACGTTAGTGCCTGAGTGATTATATAAGTACATGAGTAGTGGCTACATGATTCAAAGAGCGCATGGGTAATACCTTGATGATTGCCTGAGTGTATACATAGTGCCTGGATGTTTGCATGAGTGCAGGAGTAAAGCCTGAGTGATTACATCAGTGTATATGTAGTGACTGAATCATTGGAAGACTGCAAGGGTAGTACTTGGGTGTTTTTATAACTGCATTAGTGTTGGGCCTAGCCAAATATAAAGCAGCAGACTATTACATGACTGAACCATAAGTCTCTCTAGAGTCTGGGTGATTATATGACTACAAGGGTAGTGCCTGGGTTATTACATGAGTCCATAGGTAGAAACTGCATGATTCTATAACTGCAGGGGTAGTACATAACTAGTGCCTGGGTGATTGCTTAACTGCAGGGGTATTATCTAGGGGATTATTGGAGTACATAGGAAGTGAGTGGGTGATTTTATAAGTCCATGAGTACTGCCTGGGTGATTACAGAAGTACTAAAGTACTGCCTGGGTGATTACAGGAGTTCAATGGTAGTGCCTCTGTGATTTTATAAGTGCATGAGTATTGCCTGAGTGATTACCTAAGTACAAGAGTGCTGCCTCCATAATTGAAAGAGTGCAAATATAGTGCCTGGGTGATTGAAGCACAGTATAGCTAATGCATTGGTGATTGCATGAGTACAGAGGTAATGTCTGGGGGATTAAAGGAGTACATACGTAACGCCTAGCTGACTGCATGACTACAGGGGTAATATCTGGGGATTTACATGACTACATAGGAAGTAACTAGGTGATTTTATAACTGCATGGGTACTTCTTGGATTATTGTAAGACTACTGAAGTAGTGCCTGACTGAATAAAGGAGTGCATAAGTAGCGCCTCGATGATTGCATGAGTGCAGGACTAATGCCTGAGAGATTGCAGCACTGCTTATGTAGTGCTTACATCATTGGAAGACTGCATGGGTAGTACTTGTTTTTTTTTTATAACTGCATGAGTGTTGGGCCTAGCCAAATATAAAGCAGCAGACTATTACATGACTGAACCATAAGTATCTCCGTATTGTTAAAAACATGCATACATACATCCCTACCTTTTCAAATCATCATCATATCTAAAAGAAATATGTATACAATATTTCTGGAATATAGTGAAACCTACAACTGAAACATGTAATACATCTGCCTGAGTGATTGCATAACTTCATGAGTAGTGCTTGGGTGATTCAATGAGTTGAAGGGTAGTCACTGGATATTTGTAAAAGAAGATGGATAGTGACTGGCTAATTGCATGAGTGCACACATAAACGTTGAGTATATGAATAAGTGTATAAATAGCACCTAAAGATATAGATAACTCATTGAGTAGTGTGTAGGTGAATAGATGAGTGCAACAGTAGGATCTGGGTCATTCTACGACTGCAAGGGTAGAGCCTGGGTTATTACATGAGTGTACAGCCTGCATCATTGCATGACTGCAGGAGTAGTACATAACTAGTGCCTGGGTGATTGCATGACTGGAGGCGTATTATCTAGGGGATTATTGGAGTACATAGGAAGTGAGTGGGTGATTTTATAAGTCCATGAGAACTGCCTGGGTGATTACAGAAGTACTAAAGTACTGCCTGGGTGATTACAGGAGTTCAATGGTAGTGCCTCTGTGATTTTATAAGTGCATGAGTATTGCCTGAGTGATTACATAAGTACAAGAGTGCTGCCTCCATAATTGAAAGAGTGCAAAGATAGTGCCTGGGTGATTGAAGCACAGTATAGCTAATGCATTGGTGATTGCATGAGTACAGAGGTAATGTCTGGGGGATTAAAGGAGTACATACGTAACGCCTAGCTGACTGCATGCCTACAGGGATAATATCTGGGGATTTACATGACTACATAGGAAGTAACTAGGTGATTTTATAACTGCATGGGTACTTCTTGGATTATTGTAAGACTACTGAAGTAGTGCCTGACTGAATAAAGGAGTGCATAAGTAGCGCGTCGATGATTGCATGAGTGCAGGACTAATGCCTGAGAGATTGCAGCACTGCTTATGTAGTGCTTACATCATTGGAAGACTGCATGGGTAGTACTTGGTTTTTTTTATAACTGCCTGAGTGATTACAGGAGTACAAACGTAGTGCGTGGGTGGTTTTATAAGTGCATGAGTACTGGCTGAGTGATTACATAAGTACAAGAGTAGTGCCTGCGTGATTGAAAGAGTACAAGGATAGTGCCTGGGTGATTGAAGCACTGTATAGCTAATGCTTTGGTGATTGTATGAGTACAGGGGTAACGTCTAGAGGATTAAAAGAGTACATACGTAACTCCTGGGTGATTGCATGACTACAAGAGTAATATCTGGGGATTTACATGACTACATAGAAAGTGACTGGGTGATTTCATAAGAGCATGGGTACTTCTTAGGTGATCGCAGGACTACTGACATAACACCTGAGTGAATAAATAAGTGCAAAGGAAGTGCCTGGATGATTTAATAATACCATGACTACTGGCTAACTGATTACATAAGTACAAGGCTAGTGCCTCTGTGATTGAAAGAGTACAACGTTAGTGCCTGAGTGATTATATAAGTGCATGAGTATTGGCTACATGATTCAAAGACTGCATGAGTAATATCTTGGTGATTGCATGAGTGCATAGCTAGTGCCTGGGTGATTGTATGAGTGCAGGGGTAATGCCTGGGTGATTCCATCAGTGCGTATGTTCTGCCTGGATCATTGGAAGACTGAAGGGGTAGTACTTGGGTGTTTTTATAACTGCATGAGTGTTGGGCCTAGCCAAATATAAAACAGCAGACTATTACATGACTCAACCATAAGTCTCTCTATATCGGTAAAAGCATGCATACATATGTCTCTACCTTTTAAAATCATCATCATATCTAAAAGATATATATATATATATATACAATATTTCTAAAATATAGTGAAACCTAGAAACTGAGACATGTAATAGATCTGCCTGAGTGGTTGCAAAACTCCATGGGTAGTGCTTGGGTGATTGTATGACTCCAAAGGTACTCGCTGGGTAATTACAGGAGAAGATGGAGAGTAACTGACTAATTACATGAGTGCACAGATAAAGGTTTAGTGCATGGATAAGTGTATAAATAGCACCTGAAGGCTTAGGTAACTCGCTCAAAAGTGCCTAGGTGAATAGATGAGTGCACCAGTAGAGCCTGGGTGATTATATGAATGCAACAGTAGTGCCTGGAATTATTACATGAGTGCATAGGTAGACACTGCATGATTCTATAACTGCAGAGGTAGTACATAACTAGTGCCTGGATGATTGCATGACTGCAGGGGTAATATCTGGGGGATTATTGGAGTGCATAGGAAGTGAGTTGGTGATTTTAGAAATCCATGCGTACAGCCTGGGTGATTACAGAAGTACTAAAGTACTCCCTGACTGATTACAGGAGTACAAAGGTAGTGCTTCGGTGATTTTATAAATGCATGAGTATTGCCTGAGTGATTACATAAGTACAAAAGTACTGCCTCAGTGATTGAGAGAGTGCAAGGATAGTGCCTGGGTGATTGAAGCACTGTATAGCTAATACATTGGTGATTGCATGAGTACAGAGGTAACGTCTGGGGAATTAAAGCAGTACATATGTAACGCTTAGGTGACTGCATGACTACAGCGGTAATATCTGGGGATTTACATGACTACATAGGAAGTAACTGGGTGATTTTATAACTGCATGGGTACTTCTTCAATGATTGCAGGACTACTGAGGTAGTGCCTGAGTGAATAAAGACGTGCATAGGTAGTGCCTGGTTGATTGCATGAGTGTATAGGTAGTGCCTGGATGTTTGCATGAGTGCAGGGGTAATGCCTGGGTGATTGCATCACTGCATATGTACTGCCTGGATCATTGGAAGACTGCTAGGTAGTACTTCGGTGTTTTTATAACTACATGAGTGTTGGGCCTAGCCAAATATAAAGCAGCAGACTGTTACATAACTGAACCATAAGTCTCTCCATATTGTTAAAAGCATGCATACAAATGTCTCAACCTTTTCAAATCATCATCATATCTAAAAGAAATATATATACAATATTTCTAAAATATAGTGAAACCTAGAAACTGAGACATGTAAAAGATCTGCCTGAGTGATTCCAAAACTCTATGGGTAGTGCTTGCGTGATTGAATGAGTTGAAGGGAAGTCACTGAATAAATCTAAGAGAAGATGGATAGTGACTGGCTAATTGCATGACTGCACACATAAACGTTGAGTGTATGGATAAGTGTATCAATAGCACCTAAACATATAGATGACTCATTGAGTAGTGTGTAGGTGAATAGATGAGTGCAACAGTAGAATCTGGGTCATTCTACGACTGCAAGGGTAGAGCCTGGGTTATTACATGAGTGCATAGGTACAGCCTAAATGATTACATGACTGCAGGAGTACTACATAAATAGTGCCTGGGTGATTGCATGACTAGAGGGGTATTATCTAGGGGATTATTGGAGTACATAGAAAGTGAGTGGATGATTTAATAAGTCCATAAGTACTGCCTGGGTGTTTACAGAAGTACTAAAGTACTGCCTGAGTGATTACAGGAGAGCAAAGGTAGTGCCTGGGTGGTTTTATAAGTGCATGAGTACTGGCTGAGTGACTACATACATACAAGAGTAGTGCCTGCGTGATTGAAAGAGTGCAAGGATAGTGCTTGGGTGATTCAAACACTGTATAGCTAATGCATTGCTGATTGCATGAGTACAGAGGTAACGTCTAGAGGATTAAAAGAGTACATAAATAACACCTGGGTGACTGCATGACTACAGGAGTAATATCTGGGGATTTACATGACTACATAGAAAGTCACTGGGTGATTTTATAAGTGCATGAGCACTTCTTGGGTGATTCCAGCACTACTGAGGTAGTGCCTGAGTGAATAAAAGAGTGCAAAGGTAGTGCCTGGGTGATTATATAACAGCATGAGCACTGGCTGAGTGATTACATAAGTACTAGAGTAGTGCCTGCGTGATTGAAAGACTGCAAGGGTATTGCCTGGGTGATTGAACCAGTGTATAGCTAGTGCATTGGTGATTGCATGAGTTCACAAGTAATATCTGGGGGACTACTGGAGTACTTAGAAAGAGCCTAGGTAGTTTTATAAGTGCATCAGTACTGCCTCGGTGATTGCAGTAATACTGTGGTAGTGCCTCAGTGAATGAAAAAGTGTAAAGCTAATGCCTAGGTGATTTTGTAAGTGCATGGACACTGGCTAAGTGATTGGAGGAGTGCATAGATCCTGGCAGGGTGATTGGAAGAGTGCAAGGCTAGTGCCTGCATAATTAAACCAGTGTATAACTAAAACATTGGTGATTGCATGATTGCAGGAGTTATGTCTGTGGAATTAAAGGAATACATAGGTAATACCTAGTGATTCCATGATTGCAGGGATAATATCAGGGAGATTACAGGGGTACATAGGAAGTGCCTGAGTAATTTTATTAGTGCATGTGTACTGCCTGAGTGATTGGAGTAGTACTACAGTAGTGCCTGAGTGATTGAAGGACAACAACATTCTAAATAGTAGCAGAATACTGAAACTGCAGCTCAAAAGTCAGGTCTATGACATGGTGTACACTTTTGTACTGCAGCCTCACAATTCTGTAACTACTCAGGGTGCTGAATATACTCAAAATAAAGCATAAAAGCTACACATGACTCTGTTATAAATCTCACCATATTCTTAAAACTATACATGCATATATGTCTACATTTTGAAATCATCATCATATATAACAGAAATAAACAAATAGACTGAACTTTACATTTCAAAGACACGCCTACATTTCTGCAATATATTTCAAGTGTACCTTTCCCCAAACTTATAGAAAATAGCTTAATCAGTAATCCCTTCTGCCAACATGTCTTACAACTCAGTTTTATTCTACAGATTCACCATTCTACAAATATTAGACCTAGTCAAACATAAAGTAGCAACCTATCACATGTTTCTACCATAACTCTAACCATATTCCTAAAAGCATGCATGCATCTATCTATACCTATTGCCAAAAGCATTCACATATTAGAACACATGTGCAAGTAGAAACATAACCACGCTCACAAGACCATAAAGGCCTTAAAACTTGACATACTACTCTTAACATTTCAAACACACCTAGATTTATGCGGCAAATTTCAAGTGAACTTTTAGACAGACTTTTATAAAGCACCATAATCAATAATTCCTCTCCCAACATATCTTAAACATCACTTTTCTACTACTACTGCTTTACTATTCTAGGACTAATCTGGTATTGAGCATAGCTAGCAGCAAAGCAACCCTTCACTTATCTTTGATGAAAGTCTCCCCATATTTCTAAAAGCATGTATGCATATGTCTGTACCTTTTGCTAGCAGCATCATATATAAAAGTAATATACAGATAAATATATACCTGTGTTTTATACACCTATCATCTTCAGACACATAACACATACCATAATATATGTGCTAGTAGAAACATATCTCAATCACAGCACCATCCACACCTCAAAACTTCAGAGACTACACTTCAATTTTCAAACATACACTGAAAAGCATGCGGTATATATGAAATATACCTTTCCACACATCATACAAATTACTCTAATAAATAAAATCTCTACAAACATATCTCAAACCTCTCTTTTGGGCTGCTGATTTACCATTCTACAACTACTTATAATGTTACACCTACCCAAATAAAAAGCACGAACCCTTCACATGTCTTTACTAAATGTCTCACCATATTCTTAAAAGCATACATGAATATGTCTGTAGCATAACACTATCCAAACCTTAAAAATTCACAGAACAAACTTCCAAATTCAAGCAAACACCCAGAATTATGTGGCATATTTCAAATGTACCTCTCTAGAAACTTAAAAAAGAAGACTAATCACTAATACCTTATGTCAAAACCTTTGTTTGCACAATTAATGTTGCTTTTGCCTCAAACTATCTTTGTATACTCTAAAATATGCCAAAGAGAGAAATGGAAGTGGTCAAATCAATTCTGTCCACAGATTGAAAAAGCTAGAAAAATGTCAATAAAGCTGTTTCTGCTTACCTCAGAGACCATAGGATGGGCTCCGTCTATAACAACAATATACGTTTTGATATGGAGGACATCTACAGAAGTGATGGAGTACACTTCACAGATCAAGGAAACAGAGTCTTTCTCAACAACCTAAAGCCATGCATCCGCACTTACATGTAGCTACAACAAACTGATAATAAAAACAAGGGCTCTCTTTAGAGCCACCCTATATCATAGTAGTGAATATAATTTTTTTTTACACAAACATATATTTTTTTTAAATTTTGTGGATTTGCGCACCCGACGCGAATCCGCAAAAGCATGAATTCAATGTACTACAACACAACACACTTTTCAAGTCTAACTATTAATTTTAAATTTTATATATTTTTAACAACTCTATCAATTGTAATCTTGTCATTAACTTCAATCACAGTACCTTTTTAAAACAACTTCACAAATACAACACTACCTTCTAAATGATATACTACTTAATTATTTATTTAAGGTGAATTCGCGAATCCAATGCGACGTTACACGGGGGGTCGTGCTGAGAGCTGCGTTGGAGTCGCAACTCCAAACTCGACAGAAAAAAAAATGCTCCACTTCCATTATTCAGTATTCACCCCGGGGACCCCATCCACTATTTATTTTTATTTTTAAAAAGAGGGGGACAGCGTGGCCCCCTCCTCAGGCCAATATTGGCCCTGGGGACCCCATCCTCCGGGGCTTGGCCATTTTAAGTATATATTTAAAGAGGGGGGCCGCGAGGCCCCCCTTCCCTTGGCCACTTCTGGCCCCGGGGACCCCATCCCCTGGGGCCTGGCCTCATGTTGGGGACCGTGGGGGGAGCCCCAATGCCCCCACAGTCCCTGCCGGCTCCCCGCCTCCTGCGGGAGCCGCCATTGCTTTTGGGCAAGGGGAGCTGCTGACATGCAGCTCCCCTTGCCCAAAAGCAATCTGCTTTGCTTCGTTGAAGCGAGAGCAGGTTTCCTGCTCTCGCTTCAACAAAGCAAAGCAGTATTGCTATGGCAGGGCGGGAGCCGTGCTCCTGCCCTGCCATAGCAAACGGCAATGTCCCGGGGGGTGGGCACCCCGGGACATTGCAGGAGCCGGCCCTGGGGGGTGGCGGTCCCCAGGGCCATAAAGGGCTGCAGGAGGGGGCTGCGTGGCCCCCCTCCCAGCATTTTTAAAGCCCCGGGGAGGTGGTGGTCCCTGGGGACTGGGGGTCCATAACGGACCCCCTATGTAAATAATTAGTGCCCCGGAGAGGTGGTGGTCCCCGGGGCAGTGTGGGGGGGCTCGAACTCCCCACACTTTGATTTTGAATATAGCCCCAGGGAGGTGGTGGTCCCCGGGGATGCGGGAAGGCCGCGTGGCCCCCGCATTTAAATCATGTAGCCCCAGGGAGGTGGTGGTCCCCGGGGCTTGGGGGGCTGCGTGCCCCCCACACATTATGAATAAAGCCCCGGGGAGGTGGCGGTCCCTGAGGCTGAGGGGGCCCCGTGGGCCCCCGCTATATAATTACACTTTGCCCCCGGGACCTAGCCCACCCGGGGGCTTAAGCAAAACGAAGCGCGGCTTCGTTTTTTTATTTTCTCTGCGGGATTCGCGCACCCAGCCTGACTTCCACTGGAAAAACAAACAAAAAATACTTTTGTGGGACCCCCTGACCAGCCCTAGGGGGTAAGGGTGTTTCTACCCTAACCCCTTTCCTACATTTACAACCTTTTTCTACCTTTTTCATATAACTCTCTTCGACCGAGTCACAAAATGGCTGCCAACACACTCTGGTTTGGAGTGTTGGCAGCCAATAAGAATGAAGCTCGTGCTCAGGAGGATTTGCGGCTCCTCCTCGGTGCTCAGATATCGATATTTTTATTTTCTGAATTTCTCAGGAACTACTGAACGGATTTACACCATTTTAAAAAAAGGGCGTTTTCTGAACCAAGAGCTACCTTTTTGCCAAATTTTGTGTAATTTCGTTCAGCAGTTCGGGCTGTAGCCTGTTCCAAAATTTCCTATGGAGAAAACGTGTTTTGAGACCCCCATTTTTTCTCGGCCCCTGCTTGATGAATCACCCCTAAACTTTCCAGACAGGAGCTGACCTGAGTGAACCATTAGTTTTGAAAATTTCGCGAAGATTCGTCAAACGGCGCCAAAGATATTGGCAAAAGAATAGACACTTTTTGAATAGAAACAAGGTCCTAACTATAACTACCTACTGGCTACCTACTAGGTAGTAATATATATATATATATATATATATATATATATATATATATATATATATATATATATATATACCTACTGGTGGTCGCCAGTAGGTATTTATAGTTGAAACCTAGTTTCCATAGAAAAAGCATCTTTTGTTTTGCAAATAATTTTCGCGCCGTTTGACAAAACTTCACAACATTTTCAAAACTAGTACGCCATGCACTTAAGCTGCTGTCTGGGAAGTTTCAGGTTGATTCGTCAAGCATGGGCTGAGAAAAAGGAGGGGTCCCAAATGCTTTTTCCCAATGCAATTTTCCATAGGAGTTTTAGACACAACTACAGCCCGAACTGCTAAACGGAATTATACTAAATTTGGTAGAAAGCGATATCTTGGTCCAGAAATGTCTTTTTGTACTTTGGTGTAAATCTGTTCAGGAGTTTTGGAGTTATTAATGAAAAGAGATTTATGATTATCTAGGGACACAGGACCCAGGAAGTGGTGTCAGCCATCTTGTGACTTGGGACTCTGACCAAGCCCCACAAAAATGCAAAAAAAACATGATGGGCAGAGTAGAAATACCCTAACCCATTGGGCCTGGTGGTTTGGTCCCACAGGGAACCTGCCTGGGGCCAAAAATATATCTTTTTCATTTTGTCGCAAATTCACAGAGCAAATTAAAAAAAAGCATGGTTTGCTGAGCTTTTTTTTTTTTTGCCCACGGGGTGGGCTAGGTCTGGGAGGGATTAATAAATAATAATATGGGGGGCACACAGGGCCCCCCACACAGAGCTGATTTTAGCCCCTGGGATCCCAATCCCGGGGCCCAACCTTATTATAACTGGGAAAGGACACAAGGCCTGCTCATGGGCTGATTTTGGCCCCGGGATCCCATCCCCTGGGGCCCGGACAAAGTAAAATAAAGGGGGCTCCCATTCCAGGCTGATCTCGGCTCCTGGGTCTCATCCCTCAGGGCCAGGCCACATTACAAAAAAGGGAGAGGGGGCATGGAGCACCCCTCCCTAGGCTGATTTTGGCCCGGGGACCCCAGGGCCCAGCCAGAATGGCAAAGAGGAGGTGGGCCACATGGCCCCCTCCCAGAGCAATTAATGGCACTGGAGACCACATCCAGTAGGGCTTGCTCCAGCTATGTCTCAGGGTGTTCACCCCTAGGACATAGCGGTTTCCCTGTCCGCACTGGCATGGGCAAATTATCGTGGTGACACAATTCTCTCTAGTAACTCAAGGATGCTTACAAAAGTTAAGCCTAACTATAACGTCTCTGTAACCTTTGTTTTTTTCAGTGAATTTCTAAGGTTTGTTTTAATCCGTTTCCTAACTATAACGTCCCTGTAACCTTTGTTTTTTTCAGTGAATTTCTATGTTTTTTTAATCCATTTCCTAATTATAACTTCCCTGCCCTGTAACCTTTGTTTTTTCAGTGAATTTCTAATGGATTGTAAATGCTAATTCCTAACTATAACATACCTGTAACCTTTGGTTTTTTTAAGTGAATTTCAGCCACCACCTCATTCAAAATGTATAGCTGCAAAATGGATTATAACCAACACACTAAACACATTACTATCTAAATGACTCTATAATGGCATGTTTATCTTTAAAACACAGTGTATAACTCTTTCACTGGAATCTGTGACTGCATGCACCACTGTATCAGTAAGTCTCTCATTCACTGTGTAAGTATTTGAGTGGATCTGTGAGATGGTACATCAGTCTATCAAATGTTCTGTAACAAACTGTGTGACTGTCTCAGTGCATCTATGAGTTTGGTGCATCAGTGTCTCAATGAGTCTGTGATTGGTTGCATGAGTATGTCAGTCGATCTGTGAGTAGGTGCATGAGTGCCTTTGTGCATTTGTAAGTTTAGTATATGACTGTCTGACTGGATCTGTGAGTGGATACATGAGTGCCTAAGTGGGTGTCTGAGTGGGTGAGTGAGTGGGTGCATGAGTGTCAGGAGTAGGTCTGAAATTGAGTGCATGAGTCTCTCAGTGGGTCTATGACTAGGAGTGTGAGTGTCTGAGTGGTTCTGCGAGTGGGTGCATGGGTCTCTGAGTAGGACTGTGAGTGGGTATGTGAGTCTCTGAGTGTATGAGTGACTTGGTGCATTAGTCTCTGAGTGAGTCTGTAAGTGGGTGTGTGAGTGACTGTATGGGTGTGTGAGTGTCTGAATGGGTCTGTGAGTGGGTGTATGAGTGTCTGAGTAGATCTGTGAGTGGGTATATGATTGTCTCAATGGGTCTGTGAGTGAGAGCATAAGTCTCTGAGTGGCTGAGTAAATAGGTACATGCATGAGTGAGTCTGTGACTGGAAGGGCAAGAGTCTGGGTGGGTCTGTGAGTGGATGTGTGCGTATTTGAATAGGTGAGAGTGGGTGCATGCATATCTGAGTGAGTGTGTGAGTCTCTGAGTGTGTGAGTGAGTGACTGAGTGCATAAGTCTCTGAGAGGGTCTGTGACCATGTGAGTTACTATGATGGTGTGAGTGGGTATATGAGTGGATATGTGAGTGGGTGTATGAGTGTCTCAGTGGGTCTGTCAGTGGGTGTACAAGTGTCTCAGTGGGTTTGTGAGTACATACGTAAGTGTGTGAGTGGGTCTGGAAGTGGGTGCGTTGGTCTCTGAGTGGGTCTGTACATGGGTGCATGACTCTCAGAGTGAATCTGTAAGTGGGTGCATGAATATCTGAGTGGGTCTGTACATGGATGCGTCACTCTCCAAGCGAGTCTGTAAGTGATGTATGAGTACCTAAATGGGTGTGTGAGTGGGTGCATGTGTATCTGAGTGGGTATGTGACTGGATGTATAAGTGTGTGAGTGGGTATGTGAATGGATGTATAAGTGTCTGAGTGAGTTTCTGAATGTGTACATGAGTCTATGACAGTGACCAGCGAGTGTGTACAAATATATATATATATTTTTAATATTTCCACCAATTTTCAAAACAACATTGGGATTCTTGCAATGTCCCTGCGAAGGTACATGGGGGGGGGGCCGCGCTGGCAGTCATGTCATTGTCGCAAATATCGCATGTGATCAAAAACATCAATTTTATTTCAAAATCTGTTTATTGAAATTTTTTTCTCTGAGAGTGAGACAAAAAGCATTACACATGCAACTTTGGTCATTAGAAAATTCAGCCCAGAGTTAGAGATCGCACATGGAGGTTACAGCTTTTTCACAAGGTCCGTGGCGGATAAACTTTAAAAAACTTTATCATCATAACATGTTGCTTTCAGTCCATCACTTCTGAGCGTCAATCTACCCTCCCAAGAGAGTAACAGAGAAAGGAAACTTAAACATACCTAAAAATGAACATAACTGTGATGTCATGGTGCAAATTAGAATAAGGTGATCGTGAGGATTGGGTTACTGGGGCCTCAGCTCAGGCGTCCTTCATACTGCTCGATGCCCCCGTAGTTGTAGTGTGATTAGATATGGAACAGGTTGAGGGCCCTAAGCCGTGGGGCGCAGGCCGTCAAGGGGAGCCCCTCCGATAAGTAGCTCACCAGCGGAGACCAAATATAGTCGAAGCTTTTTCTGGTGTCGTCTACTATATCAGCCATGCACTCCAACGCCAAAGCCCTACACAATCTCGCATGCCATTGGGTTAAGGACGGAGCCTCTTGCTTTTTCCACGCAGCGGCAACTGCCATTTTGGATGCCCCCAGACAAAGCCACATAACAGACTTGTCACTCTGTGTTTGGCGTTTCAAATTTGGGTCTCTTACCCCCAACAAAACATGTTCCAGAGAGCTGGGAATAGGATAGCCTAGGATAAGTTTAATTTGGGACAGAATGTCCTTCCAGAAAGGCTGTATGGAGGGGCAGTCCCACCATATGTGTCGGAAGTCGCCTAACATACCACATCCCCTCCAGCACCTGTCCGACGAGTTGGGAAAAATCTTGTGAAGTTTCTGAGGGTATAGGTACCAATCATACATAATTTTATAGTGCACCTCCCTGAGGTACATCGAGCGGTTGAATTTCACTATATCCCTACCTAAATGTTCACATTGCTTGTCCTCTAAGGGGGTAGCCAAAAGCGCGTCCCAAAAGCGTTTAAAACGCGGGGTCGATCTGGGGCTCAACGCTTGTATAAGAGCATATAAGAAGGAAATACAATCTTTGGAGGTGGACCCAGACTGAGCAAACTTCTCGATGGGGAGCAGCTCCCTGGTAGCGGCCAGCCGCACCAGGGGTTGCTGTATCCAGTGTTTCAGCTGCAAGTAGTGGTATTCTTCATTGGCAGTCAATGCAAATTATTTCTTGCATTCCGGAAAGGTGAGGAACACACCTCTGTCAAACAGGTGAGAGATCATGTGGCAGTCTCCCTCCCTCCAGGCCTCAAAGGGACCCTCTTGTAGCGCAGGGGGGAACGCAGCATTAAAATGTATAGGCGTGTAGGGAGAGGGGAAGGTCGTAAGATGTAGTCTCTTAGTGAGGATATCCCAAACCTTTAGGGTGGTGGATGTAGGCGTGCTAATGTAAGCGTTGAGTGGTCTGTCCTGCTTTGGTTTCCATAAAGATCCCAGATGGTGCGCCCCGTTATCTGTCTGTCTATATGAAGCCAACAGCTTCTCCGAAGCCCGCAGCGACCATTCCGTGATTACCCGCAGTTGTGCCGCTCGGTAATAGGACTGAAAGTCCGGTAACGCCAAGCCGCCATCCTTGCGCGATCGCGTGAGCAAGTTATAGGGCAGGCGTGCCTTCTTTCCCTGCCAAATAAATTTGGTAATCATGTGTCGCAGCTCCCTAAAAAGACCTCCCTCCACCGGAATAGGCAACCCTTGAAAGAGATAAAGCAAGCGAGGGAGAACATTCATCTTGATAGCATTAATCCTGCCTAGCCAGGTGATGTACGCCACACTCCATTAACCCAGATCAGTCTTCAGTTGTCGAAGAAGGGGGGGGAAGTTAGCCTTATAGAGATCTCGTATACGAGGGGTGAGCTTAACTCCTAAATAGGTGATCTCCTTAGTAGTGCAGTGAAAAGGTGACGCACCTTCTACCCGTCGCCACTCTTCTTTCGATACGGTTAAATTCAGTAAGAAGGATTTGGCCAGATTAATTTTAAATCCCGCAACCTGTTCAAACGTCACCAGCTCTTCATGGATAGCCGGTAGGGAGACAAGAGGATCTGAGACTGGGAGAAGCACGTCGTCGGCAAATAGCGAAATCTTATGGTCGTCTGTGCCGAAACGTATCCCCCGTATGTCCGGGTTTCCTCTAATCCTGTGGGCTAGGGGTTCTATGCTGAAGGTGAAAAGGAGGGGGGATAAAGGGCATCCCTGTCTCGTCCCGCGAGCCAGGCCAAAGGGGGAAGAAGCAACTCCATTAACAAGGACCCGGGAGCTAGGAGAGTGATAGTTAGCGCGAATCATCCCTAAAAAGGTCTTGTTGAAGCCGAAGCGCTGGAGCACTCTAAATAAAAAAGTCCATTCCATGCGATCAAATGCTTTCTCCGCATCTAGCGAGAGAAGCGCTGCTGGAATGTTTTTCTTCCGGCCCTTTTCAATGATATGGATAATGCGTCGCAAATTATCATGGGTCTGTCGCCCCTTAATAAATCCGGATTGGTCCGGGTCTATAAGACCGGGAAGTACTGATTCGAGACGAGTGGCCAGGATTTTAGAGTAAATTTTAGCGTCTAGGTTCAGGAGAGCAATCGGGCTGTAAGAAGAGCAAGCAGTGGGGTCCTTACCAGGCTTAGGAATCACTGCCACTATCGCTTTGCCCATGGAGGGAGTGACTTGTTGCGTAGAGGCAATGACGTTAAATAGAATAGTTAAGAAGGGGACTAGCTCCGGCGCGAAGGTGCGATAGAAGTGGGCTGAGAAGCCATCCGGCCCTGGAGCTTTCTGGAGTTTAAGGGAGTCAATCGCCTTCTGTACTTCCTCAGAGGTTATAGGTTTCGCCAAGTCTTCGTTGCATCTAGCCCCGACTTGATGGAGGTCCAGGGGATCCAAGTTCCCTGACTGGTCATGCTCCCTCGGGAGTTCCGAAGTGTAGAGTTCTGTAAAATGTCTCAAAGGCCTGCGCCTTCCCCTCCTTTGTCTTGTGGGACACGCCCTCCTCATCCACAATGAGTTTGATATACTCTCTTTCCTGTTTGGCCCATAGTTGACGCGCCAACAAGGACCCCACTTTGTTCCCGCCTTCATAGCCCCTGGTTTGTAGGCGCAGGATGGTTTTTTCTGCTCTATTAGTATAAATAGCCTGTAGTTTCCCCTTTAGGGCCGTGACTTTCCTCATAGTCTGAACAGAGGGGTTGGCCTTATGGGCCTGTTCTGCAGACACTAAGTCTCGTTCTAACTGGAGACGTTCCTCACGTTGCTGAGATCTTAATGTAGTGGCCAACTCAATGCACTTACCGCGGACCACTGCTTTGAGGGCGTCCCAGGTAATTGCATGGGAAGTAGCTTCAGGGTCATTTTGCATGAGGAATTCCTTAATGGTTGCCCTGAGTTCATCACATAGAAGTCTATCCCTGCAGAGGAAATTGAGGAAATACCATTGTGCATGTTTTGGGCGCGGGTTCGGCCAAGTGAGCGTCAACTCTAGGGGGGCATGATCTGATAGGCAAATCGGGTGAAACTGAGTTTGCAACACCGAAGGGAGCAGGGATTGGCTCAAAAAAATGTGGTCAATACGGGAGTAAGTTCTGTGGGAATGAGAGAAGAACGAGTAGTCACGTACCGTGGGGTTAGCATCCCTCCATACATCCACCAACCCCATGAGCTGGAGATGTGACCTAAGCGCCTTACCAAAAGTCCCTCCCGGTGCTCTCTGTGAGTGTGTCGTGTCCATACCCTGATCCCAGACTAGATTGAAGTCTCCCAAGAGCAGGATGTCCCCCTGTGCAAAATTCTCCAAAGTCATAAGGAAGGAGAGGATGAAGTCCTGCTGGCCCATGTTAGGTGCATAAAGGACTGCAAATGTGCATTGGTGGCCCCTAAGGTCCCCCCAAACCATAAGGAACCTCCCGCTTTTGTCCGTTTTAGTGTCCTGAGCTTGGAAGGGAACCCCTGAATGGAACAACAGTGCCACCCCATTTTGTTTCGAGGAATGTGAAGATCTAAATATGAGGGGATAAGCTTTATGGCGCAGCCGGTGTTCCTCAGACTTTTTGAGGTGCGTCTCTTGAAGAGCCACCACTTGGACATTGTGATCTAGCAGGTATTTCCAAAAGCGCTGGCGCTTGTTAGGGGAATTCAAACCCGAGCATTCCAAGTTATAGTTCTAACCACCATTATCATCTAGATGGGATTGTTGCCCTCCTGGCGAGGGGCTCTGCCTAAAAACCTCTTTTGACCCCTTCTCCCTCTTCCCTCCCTGCCTATAAACAATAGAAAAAAAGGCACCATGACATCGAACTAAGTTAACAAACCATAACAAATACTTAAAACGAGTGTGGAGAATCCCCCTCCTAGAGGGGAATTACCAAGATACACTTGAGGAACGTCACCATTTCCGTTCCCCCAGCCCTTATTTTAACAGAAATCAGGGGATAGCAGTTAACATTTGGATTGAGACCCTCATAGTAGATATGCTTATCAAAGAGCCCCGGCGTCACCCCCGGCATCCAGGAGAATGTAAGTCTTTCGCCTCCACCACCCTCCAACCGGAACCCCCTTACCACAGCGGAGATAGATCAGTCCCCATGACCTCTCACTGCAGGTATAGTGTTCCCACGTGGTGCCCGTGCCAAGCGCTGAGATCAAGGCATCGTGTAGCACCTAGGCATCTGGGCCCTTCACAGGGACAGTAATTGCAAGTCCTCCGCTCCATCCATCTCTCCATAGCTTCGGCAGGTTGCCCCCAAGGGAAGAGAAGGGGGGGGACAGAGCCCCTCAGCTTTGCGACGAATCCAGTCAGAGGGTCCTCCGGTCGATTGCACTCCCACTGGGACGAAGTTCAGTTCCACTTGGGGCCCATTGGTCAAAGGATTCAGTCTGGCGTTTTCGTGTTTCTCCTGCCCACTCTGCGCCACTGGCCTCTACTGTGTCGATCAGGGTGATTCCCCCCGTCCGGGTCCGATGAGGCCATAGAGAGCTCTAGACCCAGCAGATCCGCTGCCTCCGACAGTTCCACACAGTGGTGCTGCTTGTTGTTACATTGGAAAGTGATCTCAAAGGGATACGTCCACCTGTATCTGACTTTCTTCTCTCGTAAATGCTCTGTGATCGGGCGGAACTGCTGGCGTCTCAGGAGTGTGGCTTGAGCTACGTCTTGATAAAGCGTGCATGTGGCATTTTGGAAGGTGATTGTGTTGGTAACCCTTGCCTAATGTAGGACCATTTCTTTGATCTTAAATGAGCTGAACTTTGCCAGGATGTCACGTGGGCAGCGGTTCTCCCCCGGGAGTCGCGGTCCGACTCTGTGAACTCTCTCCAACCGGACCTCGGGACCGTCCTCCCCCAGAGCCGAGGAGAAAAGGCCCACCATGAACGCCTCCAGGTCCGGGCCCTCACAGTCCTCCACCAGACCCCGGACTCGTATGTTGTCGCAGCGGGAGCGATTTTCCAAGTCCTCGCACTTGAGTAGCGTAGTCCGCAGCTGGCCACGCAGTTCAGCGGTTCCTTCTTCCAGGGACTTAATCTTGTCAGTCACCTCCTGTTGTTTCGCTTCGAGATCGGGGGTACGCGTACCCACCGAATCGACATCCGCCTATACGGATACCAGCTTCTCTCTCATCTCAGTGCGGAATGATTCAAAGGAGGCCTTCATGTCTGCTTTAATGTCTGCTCGTAGCTCCTGTTTGAACTCTCGGAGGGAAGACAGAAGGTCTTCCCTAGTTAGCGCCATGGTTGCTGGTCGTGGCGTTGCCTCTTCTTCTATCGTCCCTGCTCCCGCAGAAGCAAAATAATTTGAGACTTTGTTGTTGGGGGTCTTTTTGGGTGGCATAGGGGGACTCACTACCTGGTCAGCGCCTGGCCCCCCTCACTCATGTAGAACCAGTGCGCACCCGGTGCCAGTGTGTGGGGACCCACCTGTTTCACTCCATCGACCCAGGGGCCCCTCTCACCTCCAAGCGCAAGGGCAGTCCAGGCCACTCCAGGCACCCAGCCAGACGTCGCGCGAAGAGCAGCGTGAAAAGCCAGTAGCCCAAGTGGTGCCGCTGAATATTTGCTGTTGGATGACTAAGCTCTCCGTTGGGCCCCCGTAGCAGTGCCAAATCCCTCCGGGCAAGCGCCTCGTGCTGGACGTATATTCGAAGGAGAGCCCACCCTGGTGGCCATGTTAAGGTCAGGCATTGAGCAACTTGCAATATTCCATGTGGGCTCTCGGCCCCAGAGCTTCCTCCAGTCTCCCCATAACAGGCCCCCTGGAGATTGTTGCTCTGCTGTGCTCCGCAGGAGGGGGGAAGTCCCTGAGCGCCCGCCCAGAGCCACCGGAGGTTCGTGCGATCGTCAGGCCAGGACTGCATCCACCAGAGAGGGACCCGAGGCAGATTACCGTCCCCAGCCGACTGTCCACTTGCGGAGCTTCCACGAGGCAGGAGGGGCAGCTCTCGATACAGAGGGGAGGCCACCAGACTCAGGGCCTCTCCCCACAGCGGGTCCCGACTGCTCCGCATCGGCAGTCCGCCAACTTGTGTGCCGCCGAGTCCGGGCTAGGAGAGCCCCTCACCGCCAACCGTATCCTCCCAGGGGGCAGAAAGGGAGCCGCTACATTGAGGAAAGCACCCCAGCCATTAGAATCGCCGGAGTCTCCGGGGCAATCCAGAAGAAGAGGGCGCGAGGGCTCGACCTTTGAGCAGCGCGGAGCTTGGCGCCTGGGTGTCCGCCATTTTTCCCTTCCACAGCCGCGCTCATCTCCGCTCACCGGAGCCCTTTCACCGCTGCGCCGGGGGTCCTCATCTCTTCAAGATAGAGCCCGGTCGTCACCACATCATCGGCTGCACCGGGCCATGCTCGTGTTGCCGTAAAAGTTGCCTTGCTCCCTAAATGCAGCAGGGCCTGGGAAGGAGCCGATCGGATTCACGTCCGATCAGCCATGTTGGTTGGCCACGCCCCCAAAACATCAATTTTAGATACATAACTTGTGTCATTTACACCCCCATTTCTTAAACATTGGGCAAAGGGTAATTCCACCCTGACCCCTTAGCTTTCACAGAAATTTTCAGCCCCGGGTACCATTCCAGATCGATAAAATGGTGGGTGCAACTTTCTGTTCAGATTGCGTCCAGCCAATCACAGCATTCCCGCTAGTGTGCGCATTCATGATTTACCGCTAAATCGTCAAGATTTAACAGCGATCACAGTGAAACCACAGAAAAATATCCACAGCCAGAGATATCCCTATATTGTTCGGATTTAATGTCACAAAAACTACTGAATGGATTTGCAGTAGATAACAAAAATAGCACAATCTGCGTAACAACATCTACCTTTCTGCCAAATTTTTTTTTTTTTTTTTTTTTATAATACTTTTTATTTATTATTTAACAATAGGAATCGATAGTGCAAGGCAAAATACAGTACATTCATGTTTCATAACTTGACCAGGTTCTCACTCAGATAATTGTATACAGTATATGAACAATGGTTAAGAGTTTCACGTCTACAGTGATTCATCTTGGGCTGGCACCTGTGGTGGGGTACAGACATTCCCTCTATATTCATTCCAGTCGTTCCAAATGCGGCACCATTTTTTGGGGCATCCCCTAGCTACATATACATATTTTTCACGAAACATGCACCAGTCCATGTCCCTCTCCCATGCGGATACCGCAGGTGCCCGTGATGCCCCCCATGTCTGGGCGATATTACGTTTCGCTATCATCAACCCCAACGTGACCCAGGTGACACGGGTATTGTTTAAATCTGTGGGCTCCCACACGTTTAGGAGACATCTCTTAGCCTCCAGAGGGAGTGCGTGCTCCAACACTTCGCTCATCACCTCGTGTATCTTCCGCCAATACTTCCGGACAAACGCACATTCCAGTGGAATTCCATCTAGCGGTTTGGGCTGTAGGTTGGACAACGCGTTTCTATGGGAATTAGCACTACAAACGCACTCTTATTTTGTGGCCCTATTTCTTGGCCCCACTTCACGGATCACCCCCAAACTTTCCATGACACAGAGAGCCGATTTTGACACTTGTTTGGTTGTTCATGAAGATTGGTCAAATGACGCCAAAGTTATAGGCAAGTAAAAAAATGCTTTTCCAATGGAAACCAAATACTAGCCGGGTGAGGTGACGGAGGGCAGCAGGGAGTGAGAGCCGGGTGAGATGGCAGAGGGTGACGGAGGGCAGCAGGGAGTGAGAGCCGGATGAGGTGACAGAGGATTGCAGGGAGTGAGAGCCGGGTAAGGTGACAGAGGGTTGCAGGGAGTGAGAGCCGGGTAAGGTGACAGAGGGTGACAGAGGGCAGTAGGGAGTGAGAGCCGGGTGAGGTGACAGAGGGCAGTAGGGAGTGAGAGCCGGGTGAGGTGACGGAGAGCAGCAGGGAGTGAGAGCCGGGTAATGTGACGGAGGGTGACAGAGGGCAGGGAGTGAGAGCCGCGTGAGATGGCAGAGGGTGACAGAGGGCAGCAGGGAGTGAGAGCCGGGTGAGGTGTGCGTTAAGAGCCTGTGATGTGATGCTTCCCGCCAGCCTGTAGTCAGAGAGTTGAGCCAAGGCCAGGGAGCTCAGGCCTGGGAGGGAGACAGAGAGGGAGACAGAGAGAGAGGGAGAGGGAGACAGAGAGGGACGGAGACAGAGGGACGGAGACAGAGGGACGGAGACAGAGAGAGACAGAGAGAGAGGGAGACAGAGAGAGAGGGAGACAGAGGGAGAGAGACAGAGGGAGGAGGGCGACAGATAGAGGGCGACAGATAGAGGGCGACAGAGGGAGGGAGACAGAGGGAGGGAGACAGAGGGAGGGAGACAGGGAGACAGAGAGAGAGGGAGGGAGACAGGGAGAGAGACAGGGAGGGAGACAGGGAGACAGAGAGAGAGGGAGGGAGACAGAGAGAGAGGGAGGGAGGGAGACAGAGAGAGAGGAGAGAGGGAGACAGAGGGAGGGAGGGAGACAGAGAGGGAGACAGACAGAGGGAGACAGACAGAGGGAGACAGACAGAGGGGGAGACAGAGAGAGGGAGACAGAGAGAGAGGGAGACAGAGAGAGAGGGAGACAGAGAGGGAGGGAGACAGAGAGGGAGGGAGAGAGAGAGGGAGACAGAGAGAGAGGGATACAGAGGGAGAGACAGAGGGAGAGAGGGAGGGATGGAGACAGAGAGAGACAGAGAGAGAGAGGGAGACAGAGGGAGACAGAGAGGGAAGAGAGAGGGAGACAGAGAGAGGGAGACAGAGGGAGAGACAGAGGGAGGGAGACAGAGAGGGAGGGAGACAGAGAGGGAGGGAGAGACAGAGGGAGAGACAGAGAGGGACGGAGACAGAGGGACGGAGACAGAGGGACGGAGACAGAGAGAGACAGAGAGAGAGGGAGACAGAGAGAGACAGAGAGGGAGGGAGACAGAGGGAGAGAGACAGACAGAGAGGGAGACAGAGGGAGACAGAGAGGGAGACAGAGGGAGACAGAGGGAGAGACAGAGGGAGGGAGACAGACAGAGAGAGGGAGGGAGACAGACAGAGGGAGGAGGGCGACAGGCAGAGGGAGCCAGAGGGAGGGAGACAGGGAGGGAGACAGGGAGGGAGACAGAGGGAGACAGGGGGAGACAGAGGGAGACACAGAGGGAGGGATACATAGAGACAGAGAGAGGGAGGGAGACGGAGGGAGACAGAGACAGACAGAGACAGACAGAGGGAGACAGATAGAGGGAGACAGACAGAGGGAGACAGACAGAGGGAGACAGACAGAGGGAGACAGACAGAGGGAGGGAGACAGAGGGAGGGAGACAGACAGAGAGAGACAGAGGGAGACAGACAGAGGGAGGGAGACAGAGGGAGACAGAGGGAGGGAGAGAGAGGGAGGGAGACAGAGAGAGGGAGGGAGACAGAGAGAGAGAGAGGGAGGGAGAGAGGGGGAGGGAGGGAGACAGAGAGAGAGAGGGAGAGAGAGATAGAGGGAGGGAGGGAGACAGAGATAGAGAGAGGGAGGGAGGGAGACAGAGAGAGAGAGAGGGAGACAGAGAGAGGGAGGGAGACAGAGAGAGGGAGGGAGGGAGACAGAGAGAGAGAGAGAGAGAGAGAGAGAGAGAGAGAGAGAGAGAGAGAGATGTGTATGCCGGGTCCGGTGGCTCAGTGGACGAAGGCGTCCGCTGCAGGGGCCTGTGTTCCACCTCATGGTCACAGTTTTGTTTTGCTCTAGCCCCGCCCCCTCCCCCAATGACCCCGCCCCCACAGGTGCGGCCCTCGGCCACAAACCACACTGTAAATTTGGCCCCCAAGAGAAAGTTTGTGAGTACCCATGGACTCTAGGTTATATTGAGAGCAAAATCCCTGTCAGCATTCAAGGGCAATTGGATCAACATAAGAGAATTATTAGATGTATCTGTCTGAGTTATATAGCAGCAGAATCCATGTCAGCATTCAAGGAAAAGTATATTAACAATTCATGTCTATACTAGTAAAATTTCAGGGGAATGTCTTTCAATATTTGGCCAAACATTCTATATACATTTCTCAATATTGGTCTACTTGACTGTGTTTTAAGAACAGATAGAAAAACAACACTATTGAAAATTAGATCAATGCAGTGAACAGGTTGAGGAGAAGTTTGTAACATATTCTTAATATCATTGTGGAGAAAAATTGGACAGCCCGAACAGTGTATTTATGTCCCAACATGAGCTTCCAATTCCTCATCGCTATTCAAGTCATTGGGAGTTTTAGTATTGAGCTCAATGATGTATCGTGATTCTAAGATTCGCAGCTGTCTTTCTCTATCGCCCTCTCATTTGCTTTATGATCCTATCAATGTCAAGAAATCTTAGTGCATTATTTCCATTATGTTTGTGATAAAAATGTTGCGCCACAGGATAATTATGATTAAAGTTATTTATTCCACATTGATGCTCCAGAGTTCTCTTTTAATGGCAATTTTGTACTACCAATATATCTGAGGCCACATGGGCATTCTAAGGCATAGACCACAAAGTCCAAGGTACCTGTGATGAATTTGCGAAATTGATTGATTTTTCCATTACCAAGAGTGTATTGTTTACAGCTAGTGCTATTCTTGCTTGCATTACAAGAGCTGTATTTGAAGAAACCCCCTTGATCACTGAGCCATGTAGATGAAGTATTTGGTTCAAGAAAGCTATGTTTTAATTGTGTATTTCATGCTAGAAGTGTGTTTATATATTTTTCTTGTAGCAGTTTTATTGAGATAATGAGTTTGAAAGCCACTCATGATCAAAGTTTGTAAGCTTTATTGTAGTCAGCCAAAGTTAAGCTTATTCATTGCGTTTGAGTACAAGTTAATATTTAGACATGTGTTTTGTTGAACTATACCCCCTTTGGAAGAGGCAAGAGTGATTACACAATGTCCACAAGAAGTTTTCCATCAGCTTATGTGTTAACAAGAAGTATTTACATCAGTTTATGTATTTTGTTCATTACTGCATACTATTGAGTAGTGTACATGTAATAAATGTACTTTCTCCTTTTTCAAAAGAAAAAGCACAGACTGGACAGTCATTTATTGAGTGTTATTATTGTGCACCTGTGAATGGTGATTACTAGCCTACACCACCTCCCTTGAGTAGGCCTTGGACTGCTCTGCACCGCTACCCTGAGAGAGTCAAGTGCTACAATGGGGTGTTTGTTTCCCAGTTGAGGACAAATGGGGACCCATTACTTGTGCAGGCCACACAACTAATGACCCATTTTCTAACAGTCTGGAATTGACATAAAAGAATTATTAGATGTATCTGTCTAGGTTATAGTGAGAGCAATATCACAGTCAGCATTCAAGGGCGATCGGATTGACTTAGGAGAATTATTATATGTATCTGTCTGGGTTATATTGAAAGCAGAATCACTGTCAGCATTCAAGGGCAAGTGTCTATTTCCTCTGCTATTTAGTTCTTCTGCTAGTGATGACCTCAAAAGCCATGAGACTATGCAAAACTATTCAAACGTAATCAATACATATATTGAAATTTCATGCCTATACTAATTACATTTCAGGGAATTGTCTTTCAATATTTGACTAAACCGTTCTGCACAAGACCTGCTATTCCTGCCTTATGATTGGCGCTAACTAAAGTAAAAGGTTGATAGGAAATCTTTGTTACAAGCTTAACCCTTTTAAGAATATAAATGCAGTGAGAGCTGTGTACAGCAGGAAAGAAATGACTGATTAGTCTGAGAGTGTGAAGATGATTGAGAAAATATTAAGGTATATACAGGGAGTAGAGAACCTTTCGGAGAAAGTGGAGAGCATATACGAGGGAGGTGATGAGGACATTTCTTTCATAATGAAACATCATTTTTTTTTAATAACCAAAAACTTTTGTTTTGTAAAAGATTGTAACTAGACACACAAATGTAATCACATTATAAAACCCCATTAAGCGGCCAACAGTCCTTATAATTCCTCCTGCACATTATCCAAGGCATAAAAATCCCACCATTTCCCTCAGACTTTTGCTGTGCTTCTGGGGACAACCCCTTGCGTGATACATGGGTGCCTTCGACTTTGTGCATCAATCCTTAACTGATTGCCACTCCTCCAAAGAAGGGGGAGTGACAGAGTTCCAATATTTAGCAATGTTTCTTTTGGAGATCACAGTCCCCTTGCCAATAATGCACGGTCTCCATTTGCACCACCTAAATCTTCAAGGATACCTAGTAATGCCATTCGGAGGTATTGGGTCTATCAGTCTCCCAAGAACTCTCTCTCTCTCACTCTCTCTCTCTCTCTCTTCTTGAGAGAGAGAGAGAGAGAGTGAGAGAGAGTGAGAGAGAGCGAGAGAGAGAGAGAGAGAGAGAGATCGAGAGAAAGTAGAAAAATTCTGTGCCAGTACAGACTTATAATAGAACATCCCCACGCCATGTGATAGAAATCACCTTCCATCTTTGGACATTGGAAGAATGTGGGCTTGGGGATCTTTTTAGCCATCCCCAGTCATTTGGGGGGGTCAAGAAAATGACAAGGAGATATGTGAGTTGGATAAGCTGCAGGTGTGAAGAAACAGCACGCGATCTTGGATCCATACAAGTGCCCTCCAATCACCCTCATCTAATGGAACCAGCCATACCTCCCAATGTCATCTAATGGGACCAGTCATGCCTCAACGTGTCTTTAGTTCTGCAAAAATATCAGGATAGCTAATGACCAGTATCTTGTAAATCTTAGCTCTACCTTCTTTCCCCAAAGGACCCATGAGCACCCTAGCCTTAAGAGGGTTGTATTCAGCTATATTGTCCAGGGCATGACAAAATTGTAAATATCAATAAAATTGAGATTTGTGTAAAACAAATTTCTTTTGAAGGTCCTGAGAGTTATTTATTTGTTCCCCGTGCCAAATGTTACCCACTTTAGTTATGCAGATGAGGCCCCACCTACAAAAGTCCTCAAGCCATGCAGAATGCTCTAACCATTGGCCATTCCAGCGGGGGTGTCTTTAGTGTAATTTTGCAATCTCACCCAAACCATCTCATAGCTGATCTTCATGTCAAAAGGATAATTCTAGTAAGCTTGAGTGGACACATGGTGTGGGGCTGAATACAGCAGCACTACAATGTTTTCTTGACCTCCCAATGCCACCTCTATGCAAAAGGCAGGGTCAGACCATCCTCCAATCGCCACTAGAATCAGATCCACCCAGTAATAAAGATGCAGGTCCACCATAGACATCCCAAAATCATATGTTGATTATACTCATTTGACAAAAGCCACACTGGGAGTCCGGTGTAATTACAGATAAGATTAAACTCAAGTTTGAGTGGCAATCAGTAGGAAATTCTGGAGCATATAAAGGAGGCATGGTAGAACCATCATCTTAAACAGGGCAACCCAGCCCAAAACATTGAGCGAGAACCTGTACCATCTATTAAGATCATTCTTCATTTTTAGTATTATTTGTCCCCTGTTCAAGCTTCATATGAGAGTAGGTGCTAGGGCAATATAGATTCCAAGCTGTGGAAACTGTGCTGATGAATCTGCAAACATGATTGCCAATTTTCATTACCAGCATCACCCCTCAGTGGAACCAACAGGGATTTTGACTAATTAACTTGGATGCCGGAGGCCTCACCAGAGAGGTCCAGTATTTGAATTAAGTGAGGCACCATAAGTGAGGGTTGAGTGAGTAACAAGAAGGCACCATCTGCATAGAGGGCAATTCTTCCTTCTGCCTCTACACTCCAGTCAAAACCCCATATCTGTGCCTCGCAACAAACCCACACCGCCAATGGCTGTAAAGCTATATTAGACCAAAGGGGTGACAGACAGCATCCCTGCCTGGTACCCCTGCAGATCTGGATTGGTGGAAATAATACCATTTATCCGGACTAGGGATGGCAAATGTGCATAAAGGACCCAAATATTTGACATGAACCTAGGACCAATTCCCAGCTTTAACATCAATCCCTCGAGGAATGTCCAGATAGGCCTGTTTGCCAGAACCTTGGCCTAGAGTTTGATTCCAGCATTTATCAGAGAAGTCAGGCCTTCAAATGGATCCCCCTCGAACACCGAAAGACCGTCACTCACGCCCTGGTCACCAGCAGACTCGACTACGGCAACGCACTCTACGCTGGAATAAACAAAAACCTCACCCGCAAGCTACAGAACATCCAGAACGCCGCCGAAAGACTGGTCCTCAACCTGCCAAAACCCTGCCACATCTCCCTGCACCTGCGCACACTCCGCTGGCTCCCAGTCGAGGCAAGAATCACCTTCAAGATGCTCACCCACGCACACAAGGCCCTCCACGGCACCGGACCAGCATACCTGAACAGCCGACTCAAATTCCACGCACCCCAAAGGACCCTACGATCAGCCCAGCTCTCCTACGTCATGGTCCCCCGCACCAGAAAGACCAGATTGGGAGACCGCTCCTTCTCCTTTCTCGCGGCCAAAGCATGGAACGTCCTTCCGCTCCACCTAAGACAGACAACATCGCTCCCCATCTTCGCAAGAAACCTCAAAACCTGGCTCTTCGACAGACCCCCTCCTTGATGGAATGGAAACTGCACCCCCCCCCCCCAGCGCCTTGAGACCCTTACGGGTGAGTAGTCGTGCTTTAACAAACCCCTGATTGATTGATTGATTGATAGGCACATCTGTCCGGCAGATGTCATGGTTTATGTATCACCACCATGGTGACCAGGTCTAGCTCGGGTAGGAAACAGTAGGAGTGGGTAGAACTTGTGGAGTTTCACTCTGTGGAATTCCGTGGAGCTACCTAAAAACTTGGCGAGATTGCGGGGAGTTCTGTGAGTGCTGGAATTTTGGCACGTTGCGTGGCTCACACAGACTTTTAGCGCCGGGAGCGTGTTCTGTGGTGTAAAATCAGTGCAAAAGGCATCATGCTGGGCTCCAGCGGGCTCTGCTTCTTTGCTGCCTCTCGAGCAGATTTTCTACTCAAGTGCCAGCTTTCTCACTGCGAGTGTCAGCTTTCTCAATGCGAATGGTAGTGACATGCCGCAAACGCCCATGTTGAGAAATTTCACCGGGAGGTGTTCTGAAGCTTGCAAAGCACGCGTAACGTAGGCGAGCTGCGCGCAAGGAAAAACTCCACCACGATGTGGTTAGTGGAGTTTTGCCAGAACTCCGCGTTCCAAATGGAGCATGGTAAGGGCAAAACTCTGTGACCTCCGCCGGTGACGTGGACATTTTCACCCAACGCTAGGAAACAGCCCTTTTCAGTTGCTTCGGAGTACATGTCTAGGTGGTGGAGTATCAAGTGGGACTAAAATCTATAATAGTATTCAATTGGATCACCATCAGGTGCGGGATTCTTACCTGAATTCTCATTGTTTAGAGCTGTTTCTATCTCTGCCTGTGCCAGGAATTTTCAAGTTCTACTCCGTCAGTGGATTTTAGACTAGGTAAAGGAAGGTCAGTGATATGAGAAGCAGTGCGCTCTCTGGCTGTTCACTCCTGTGCTTCATAAAAGAAATAGTCCGGAAACGCGGACGCAATTTCTCATACAGCAGAAATACACCTCCCTGACCCATCTGTGAGGTGGGAGATCATACAGGTAGCCAAATCTGGGGCCGCTAAGCAATTTAGCAGGGTACTCAATGTACCCCCCATTCATATACCCGGCTAGCCAAGGTTATCCAGCATAGGCACTCCTTCTCCAGGCAGGTTTGCCTAAGAGAGGTCCTATCAATCTCCAGCTTATGGCAGAACTTCTAAGTCAGATGCCCCTGGTTCCATCTCTCTAATGCCAGGATATGAATCTCTAATGTGGCTATCTGTCAGTGTTTCTCCCTTTCTCTACCCCACAGACAGAACTTGGCAATTCCTTGCATAGTGGCCTTCCAAGCTGCCCACAACGTAAAAGTACAAACTCAGTCTCCCTTTATTCAAATCTAGATAAGCCTTCAATTCTTTCCCTAGAAACAGTGTCACCTGTTTTCCTGTGAGGAACCAAGCATTTAGACAGCATATTCCGATTCCAAAGCAGAGGAAAACTCGGGTATGGTCTAATGCACCTCTGGGAATCAATCAATCAATCACAGAATTTGTAGAGCGCACTACTTACCCGCGAGGGTCTCAAGGCGCTGGGGAGAAAAAAAGGGGGGGGTGCTGCTACTGGTCGAACAACAAGGTCTTGAGTAGCCTCCTGAAGGTCAGCAGGTCTTGGGTCTGTCGTAGGCTTAGTGGAAGGGTGTTCCAGGTCTTGGCGGCGAGGTGGGAGAAGGATCTGCCGCCGGTGGTAGTTCTTCGAATGCGAGGGACGGTGGCGAGGGAGAGGTCGGCGGAGCGGAGCTGGCGGTTGGGGACGTAGAAGAGGAGTCGTCTGTTGAGGTAGGCTGGGCCAGTCTTGTGGAGTGCCTTGTGTGCGTGGATGAGGAGTTTGAAGGAGATTCTCCTGTTGACGGGGAGCCAGTGCAGGTTCCTCAGGTGGTGGGTGATGTGGCTGTGGCGTGGTACATCGAGGATCAGGCGTGCGGAGGCGTTTTGTATGTGTTGCAGTCGCTTGATGAGCTTGGCCGGGGCTCCCGCGTAGAGGGCGTTCCCATAGTCAAGTCTGCTACTGACGAGGGCCTGGGTGACTGTTCTTCTTGTATCTGTCGGGATCCATCTGTAGATCTTGCGAAGCATGCGGAGGGTGTTGAAGCAGGAGGAGGAGACTGCGTTGACTTGCTTGGCCATGGAGAGCGTTGAGTCGAGGATGACTCCCAGGTTGCGTGCGTGGTCGGTGGGTGTCGGGGCTGCTCCCAGCGTCGTTGGCCACCAGGAGTCGTCCCAGGCTGAGGGGTTGGAGCCGAGGATGAGGACCTCTGTTTTGTCTGTGTTCAGTTTTAGTCGGCTGATCTTCATCCAATCGGCGACGGCCTTCATTCCTTCATGGAGGTTGGATTTGGCGGCGAGGGGGTCCTTGGTGAGGGAGAGGATCAGTTGAGTGTCGTCGGGCGTAGGAGATTATGTTGAGGTCGTGCTGTCTGGCGATGCGTGCGAGCGGGGCCATGTAGATGTTGAACAGTGTTGGGCTGAGGGATGATCCCTGGGGTACGCCGCAGATGATCTCGGAGGCTTCGGATCGGAATGGTGGGAGGCGGACTCTCTGGGTTCTGCCGGCGAGGAAGGAGGTGGCCCATTCCAGGGCCTTGTCTCGGATCCCTGCGTCGTGGAGGCGTGCGCGTAGAGTGCGGTGGCAGACAGTGTCGAAGGCGGCGGAGAGGTCCAGCAGGATGAGGGCTGCGGTCTCACCGTTGTCCAGCAGGATCCTGATGTCGTCGGTGGCGGCGATGAGGGCAGTCTCAGTGCTGTGGTTGCTGCGGAACCCCGATTGGGATGGGTCCAGGATGCTGTTTTCTTCGAGGTATCGGGTTAGCTGTTTGTTGACGATCTTCTCGATGACCTTGGCTGGGAACGGAAGCAGGGAGATGGGCCGGACGTTCTTGAGGTCTCTCGGGTCCGCCTTGGGTTTTTGAGTAGGGCGTTGATCTCTGCGTGTTTCCAGCTCTCTGGGAAGGTCGCGGTCTCGAAGGAGAGATTGATGACGTTGCACAGGTGGGGTGCGATGGAGCTGCTGGCTTTGTTGAAGATGTGGTGCGGGAAAGGGTCTGACGGGGAGCCGGAGTGTATTGTGCTCATGGTCTTGATGGTGTCATCGATGTTCACGCTGGCCCAGGCTGGCAGGGGGTCGTGGTCGATGGTGTGCGGCGGGTCTGGTGCATCGATCTTAGTTGGGGCTGTCTGGGTGTTGAAGCTGTCGTGGATGTCGGCGATCTTGCGGTGGAAGAAGGTGGCGAGGGAATCGCACAGGGCTTGCGACGGCGGGATGTCGTTGGTGTTGGAGCTGGGGTTGGAGAGTTCCTTCACGATGTTGAAGAGCTCCTTGCTGTTGTGTGCGTTGTTGTCGAGGCGGTCTTTGAAGGAGATTCTCTTGGTGGACTTGATGAGGTGGTGGTGGTTACGGATGGCGTCTTTGTGGGCTGCGTGGCTGTCCGGTGTCTTATCACTGTGCCATTTCTTCTCTAGTTTCCGGCAGGTACGCTTGGAAGCTAGGAGTTCCGAGGTGAACCAGCTGGCTCTTTTGGTGGTGTCACTGTAGGTGAGTTTTTTCAGCGGGGCGAGGGTGTTGGCACAGTCGTCCATCCATCGTCTGAGGTTGCAGGCAGCGTCGTCGGTGTTGGATGGGTCGGAGGGAGGGCTGAGAGCGAGGTTTGCCCGTAGTTGGTCTTCGGTGACTTTGCTCCAGCAGCGGCGTGGGATCTGTTGGGTGCGGTGGTGTGTGGTGGGTTTCTGGAAGGTGAAATGGATGCAGCGGTGGTCGGTCCAGAGGAGTTCCGTGGTGTGGCTGAAGGAGACGTGGGAGCTTGAGGAGAAGATGGGGTCAAGCGTGTGGCTGGCGGAATGGGTCGGTGTTGTGACGAGCTGGCTCAGACCGAGGTTGGCGAGGTTGTCGATCAGGGTGGTGGAGTTGCTGTCGTTGTTGTTCTCCAGGTGAAAGTTCAGGTCTCCGAGGAGGATGTAGTCGGTAGAGGTCAGGGCGTGCGTGCTGATGAAGTCGGCGATGGAGTCGCTGAACTGGGGTCGGGGCCCAGGGGGTCTGTAGACAAGGGTGCCTCTAAGGGTGATGTTGGGGTCCGTGTGGATCTGGAAGTGCATGTGTTCGGCGGTGTTGAGAGTGTCGTTGGTGCTGGTCGAGACCCTGATGGTGTTCTTGTGGACGATGGCGATTCATCCTCCTACTGCGTTGATGCGGTCTCTACGGGTGATCTTATAGCCGTCTGGGATGGCTATGGCGATGTCGGGGGCGGAGGAGTCGTTCATCCAGGTCTCTGTCAGGAAGGCGACGTCTGGTGATGGTGTGTCGAGCAGGTCCCAGAGCTCGACAGCGTGTTTGCGTGCGGAGCGGGTGTTCAGTAGGATGCATCGGAGGTGGTTGAGGTCCTTCTTGGCGGGCGCTTCGGTGGCTCTGAGGCTGGTGTAGCTGCAGTTCCGGCAGGTGAAGGGAAGCATGCAAGCAGCTGTTCTATGCAGTAGGTCACCGGAGGGGAGTAACAGCAAGTCAATGCATGACAGTGTTTTGTGTCCTCCAGACATATGGATGTATGCCTGGACCCACGGGTTCCAGAATCCCCAGGCATCACAGAGTCCCAATACATTCACCCAAACCGCCAAGCCACCTCCTCTTCGTCTGATGCCTCAGGGATCAGTGCAGTCTACCCAAGCTGCATAATGTCATTGAAATCACTTCCTATAATGGTGAGCACTTGAGGCAGCTCCAGCACAAACTCATTAAGAACTTAGAGCATAGTTTTGATGAGCGATGGGGGAATATATATACTCAGCAGTTATAATGGATGTCCTCTGTTTTCACAAATCTCCCAAGTGGGTCTTGGAAACAACATATGGGAATGCTTTATACAGCAATATAGCCACTATTTGGTGTGTCCTGCATGGTATACTCTATAGTAGCCATATCGGGCAAGGAACAAGAGCCTAGTGCCCATCAGGTGAGTTTCCTGCAGCATCACGCCGTAAATCAAATCAAGGAACTGTCCCTGACATAACCTTTAAGGCAAATACACAACAGTAAGAGTTTAAATCTTGAAGCATACAGAGGTTGTCATTCTGTCTCCCTCTCACACTCGAGGGGCACAGAGGAAGCAATTGCAAAACTCATATTAATTTGGCGTGTCAACTTCAGGGGATCTTGCCTGTAGATAAATCCTGCTATGTGTGTAAATCTAGGCCGCCTTAACCAATGGCGGTCAAAGGAACAAATACATTTCTCACCCCCATAATTCCCGCATCCCCATACTTTCACTCCTGAAGTATCTGCCGCCCCCTCTTTAAGCTAGAACCACATACTAGGTGTATATATACAAAAAAAAAAAACATTGCAGACCCGGCAAGAATATCCTTAAATGGATACAGTGGTGCTGGCATAATAAAAGGATCGAAAAAGGCAACTTGGCAGTCGCTCAGTAGTCGTTTTCTCTAGTACTCCCCCAGACCTTTCATCCATCGGGGTAGCTGAGCTCCTCTCTGGGTTGGGTTCCAGATTCCAGGCTGCCTCAAAATTATCCTCCTCTGACCCAGAGGTGTCCAATATTTTCTGGGTTGCTCTATGTCTCTTGCTGGAGTTTCTGTGCCCATGCAGTCAATCACCCCACTTCACATCCAGGTTTACTGGTCAGCAGATCTCCAAGCTGGAACCTGATCACAACGTAGGGATTTCTGCTCAGTTACCCACTCAGGCTGCTTTAGGAGTCTCAAAAAGAGGCAACTTAAAGTTGGAGTTTCTTGGGCGAAATGTTTGCTTGACGCTATCATAGGATTTCCGCTGTTGTTGGGAAAGCATGTACCGTCTGGAAATAACATGATTGAAATGAGAGCTGTCCCAAGATTCTCCCTCACTAATGAGCGCATCACTGTCTCTGTAGTTCAACAATTTAATGATCATAGGGTGCGGATATGAGCCTGGAGGGGTCCTCTGTGCCAGCAACCCGTGTGTCCTCTTAATAGTAAAGCATGCAGAGAGCAGGTCAGTGGGAATCCATAATGCAATCCATGTCTCCATTGAACCTCTCCAGAGTCAAGTCCACCAGGAAGCCTACAAATAAGAAATTACTTTGCAGCAACCTATTTTTGGCATCTTCCACCTGATCGCTCAAGTGTTTAGATGGCATTGACAGATGAGAGACTGTGGATTTGAGCTCCTGTACTGTGTCTTCAAGCTCCGAGATATGGCTTGAGCTTTTGTTACCCTGCCGACCACACTACAGAGATCCTGCCGAAGCAGAGTGACCTTGACCCCACCTCTCCTATTTTGGTCTCTACTGCTGATATGGAGGCTTTCATACCCTGAGGAACACTGGCAATGTCTCTGACCTCCAGAAAATGGGCAGGTTGTCCCCCTCCTCCATACGCACCCTGAGAGCTCGATGCCAAAAGTGTTAATTTGTCCATTTCAGTTTGCGCCTGGGATGGAGTATGCCTGTTGCGCCCCATGGCACAGCTGATTACAAGTTTTCCAGAACAAGCCAGTAGTAGGCCAGTTTTAGAGTGGGCATCAACCAGCAGTGGTGGGACCGGTCCAGGGTGAAATCTCTGAGGCCATGCAAAGCCACACAAAGTAGGTTTGCATGGCCTCATAAATGCTGGGTGGTATAAAATGTGTGCCGGCCCATTGATCCCACAACTTTCCCACACAGAAATGGGAGGAAAATGGTGACTTTTTAGCTAATTTTGACATCTGCTGGGGATTCTGGACAAGAAAATGGTGTCTAGTTTTCAGAAATGTCTGGGTTTTGTAGGTTTCCTTAGATGGCCGCCGAGAATGGGACCAAAAACGCAGGTCCCCCCTTGCAATACCAGGCCGTTTTGTGACAGATAATTTTGATGTCTCCACAATATGTTTTGGGCCCTTCTCTGTCGCAGGCACTTAACCCATCTACACAAGTGAGGTAGCATTTTTATCAGGAGATCTGGGGGAACGCTGGGTGGTAGTAAATGTGTGCGGGCTGGTGATTAAACAACTTTCTCACACAGAAATGTGAGGAAAATTTTACTTTTTAGCTAAATTTTCCGAGGATTGCCACACCTCCATAGACTCACCCAAGTGTCTAGTTTAAAATAAAATTGCTGGTTTGGCATGTTTCCCCAGGTGTCGGCTGAGCTGGGGCCTAAAATCCACAGCTACCCATATTGCAAAAAACACATTGTTTGGTGGAAAAATGTGATCCCCCGCCACTCCCACATCACTGCCCACCTGAAGGACCTGCACTGGCTCCCTGTCAACAAGAGGATCACCTTCAAGCTCCTCACCCATGCTCACAAAGCACTCCACAACGCCAGACCAGCATACCTCAACAAGCGTCTCACCTTCTACACCCCAAATCGCCAGCTTCGCTCCGCCGACCTCGCCCTCGCCACCGTCCCACGCTTACACAGAACCACCACCGGTGGCAGATCCTTCTCCTACCTCGCCGCCAAGATGTGGAACACCCTCCCCACCCATCTGCGTCAGACCCAGGACCTGCTGACCTTCAGGAGACATTTCAAGACCTGGCTGTTCGAGCAGTAGCTGTTACCCCCCTCCCCCCCTCAGCGACTTGAGACCCTCACGGGTGAGTAGTGCGCTATACAAATGGCTGATTGATTGATTGATTGATTGATGTGTCTATGTTGCTTTTGGCGCTCTTTCGTGTCATGCCCACTTGGGTCGCCATTAGGTATTTATAGTTGGGACCTAGTTTCCATAGAAAAAGCATCTTTTGTTTTGCAAATAATTTTCGCGCCGTTTGACGAAACTTCACAACATTTTCAAAACTAGTACGCCATGCACTTAAGCTGCTGTCTGGGAAGTTTCAGGTTGATTCGTCAAGCATGGGCTGAGAAAAATGATTCCCAAATGCTTTTTCCCGATGCAATTTCCCATAGGAGTTTTAGACACAACTACAGCCCGAACTGCTAAACGGAATTATACTAGATTTGGTAGAAAGCGATATCTTGGTCCAGAAATGTCTTTTTGTACTTTGGTGTAAATCTGTTCAGGAGTTTTGGAGTTATTAATGAAAAGAGATTTATGATTATCTAGGGACACGGGACCCAGGAAGTGGTGTCAGCCATCTTGTGACTTGGGACTCTGACCAAGCCCCTCAAAAATGCAAAAAAAACATAATGGGCAGAGTAGAAATACCCTAACCCATTGGGCCTGGTGGTTTGGTCCCACAGGGAACCTGCCTGGGGCCAAAAATATATCCTTTTCATTTTGTCACAAATTCACAGAGCAAATTAAAAAAGCATGGTTTGCAGAGCTTTTTTTTTTTTTGCCCACCGGGTGGGCTAGGTCTGGGAGGGATTAATAAATAATAATACAGGGGGCACACAGGGCCCCCCACACAGAGCTGATTTTAGCCCCTGGGATCCCAATCCCGGGGCCCAGCCTTATTATAACTGGGAAAGGACACAAGGCCTGCTCATGGGCTGATTTTCGCCCCGGGATCCCATCCCCTGGGGCCCAGACAAAGTAAAATAAAGGGGGCTCCCATTTCAGGCTGATCTCGGCTCCTGGGTCTCATCCCTTAGGGCCAGGCCACATTAAAAAAAAGGGAGAGGGGGCATGCAGCACCCCTCCCTAGGCTGATTTTGGCCCGGGGACCCCAGGGCCCAGCCAGAATGGCAAAGAGGAGGTGGACCACATGGCCCCCCTCCCAGAGCAATTAATGGCACTGGAGACCCCATCCGGTAGGGCTTGCTCCAGCTATGTCTCAGGGTGTTCACCCCTAGGACATAGCGGTTTCCCTGCCCGCACTGGCATGGGCAAATTATCGTGGTGACACAATTCTCCAATTCTCTCTAGTAACTCAAGGATGCTTACAAAAGTTAAGCCTAACTATAACGTCTCTGTAACCTTTGGTTTTTTCAGTGAATTTCTAAGGTTTGTTTTAATCCGTTTCCTAACTATAACGTCCCTGTAACCTCTGTTTTTTTCAGTGAATTTCTATGTTTTTTTTTAATCCATTTCCTAATTATAACTTCCCTGCCCTGTAACCTTTGTTTTTTTCAGTGAATTTCTAATGGATTGTAAATGCTAATTCCTAACTATAACATACCTGTAACCTTTGGTTTTTTTAAGTGAATTTCAGCCACCACCACATTCAAAATGTATAGCTGCAAAATGGATTATAACCAACACACTAAACACATTACTATCTAAATGACTCTATAATGGCATGTTTAACTCCCTTAATATCTTTAAAACACAGTGTATAACTCTTTCACTGGAATCTGTGACTGCATGCACCACTGTATCAGTAAGTCTCTCATTCACTGTGTAAGTATTTGAGTGGATCTGTGAGATGGTACATCAGTCTATCAAATGTTCTGTAACAAACTGTGTGACTGTCTCAGTGCATCTATGAGTTTGGTGCATCAGTGTCTCAATGAGTCTATGATTGGTTGCATGAGTATGTCAGTCGATCTGTGAGTAGGTGCATGAGTGCCTTTGTGCATTTGTAAGTTTAGTATATGACTGTCTTACTGGATCTGTGAGTGGATACATGAGTGTCTACGTGGGTGTCTGAGTGGGTGAGTGAGTGGGTGCATGAGTGTCAGAGTAGGTCTGTAATTGAGTGCATGAGTCTCTCAGTGGGTCTATGACTAGGAGTGTGAGTGTCTGAGTGGTTCTGCGAGTGGGTGCATGGGTCTCTGAGTAAGACTGTGAGTGGGTATGTGAGTCTCTGAGTGTATGAGTGACTTGGTGCATTATTCTCTGAGTGAGTCTGTGAGTGGGTGTGAGTGGCTGTATGGGTGTGTGAGTGTCTGAATGGGTCTGTGAATGGGTGTATGAGTATCTGAGTAGATCTGTGAGTGGGTGTATGATTGTTTCAATGGGTCTGTGAGTGAGAGCATAAGTCTCTGAGTGGCTAAGTAAATGGGTACATGCATGAGTGAGTCTGTGACTGGAAGGGCAAGAGTCTGGGTGGGTCTGTGAGTGGATGTGTGCGTATTTGAATAGGTGAGAGTGGGTGCATGCATATCTGAGTGAGTCTGTGAGTGAGTGTGTGAGTCTCTGAGTGTGTGAGTGAGTGACTGAGTGCATAAGTCTCTGAGAGGGTCTGTGACTATGTGAGTTACTATGATGGTGTGAGTGGGTATATGAGTGGATATGTGAGTGGGTGTATGAGTGTCTCAGTGGGTCTGTCAGTGGGTGTACGAGTGTCTCAGTGGGTTTGTGAGTATATACGTAAGTGTGTGAGTGGGTCTGGAAGTGGGTGCGTTGGTCTCTGAGTGGGTCTGTACATGGGTGCATGACTCTCAGAGTGAATCTGTAAGTAGGTGCATGAATATCTGAGTGGGTCTGTACATGGATGCGTCACTCTCCAACGAGTCTGTAAGTGATGTATGAGTACCTGAATGGGTATGTGAGTGGGTGCATGTGTATCTGAGTTGGTATGTGACTGGATGTATAAGTGTGTGAGTGGGTATGTGAATGGATGTATAAGTGTCTGAGTGAGTTTCTGAATGTGTACATGAGTCTATGACAGTGACCAGCGAGTGTATACAAATATATATATATATATATATTTTTAATATTTCCACCAATTTTTAAAACGACATTGGGATTCTTGCAATGTCCCCGCAAGGTACATGGGGGCCGTGCTGGCAGTCATGTCATTGTCGCAAATATCGCATGTGATCAAAAACATCAATTTTATTTCAAAATCTGTTTATTGAAAATTTTTTCTCTGAGAGTGAGACAAAAAGCATTACACATGCAACACTGGTCATTAGAAAATTCAGCCCAGAGTTAGAGATCGCACATCGAGGTTACAGCTTTTTCACAAGGTCCGTGGCGGATAAACTTTAAAAACTTTATCATCATAAGATGTTGCTTTCAGTCCATCGCTTCTGAGCATCAATCTACCCTCCCAAGAGAGTAACAGAGAAAGGAAACTTAAACATACCTAAAAATGAACATAACTGTGATGTCATGGTGCAAATTAGAATAAGGTGATCGTGAGGATTGGGTTACTGGGGCCTCAGCTCAGGCGTCCTTCGTACTGCTCGATGCCCCCGTAGCTGTAGTGTGATTAGATATGGAACAGGTTGAGGGCCCTAAGCCGTGGGGCGCAGGCCGTCAAGGGGAGCCCCTCCGATGAGTAGCTCACCAGCGGAGACCAAATATAGTTGAAGCTTTTTCTGGTGTCGTCTACTATATCAGCCATGCGCTCCAACGCCAAAGCCCTCCACAATCTCGCATGCCATTGGGTTAAGGACGGAGCCTCTTGCTTTTTCCATGCAGCGGCAACTGCCATTTTGGCTGCCCCCAGACAAAGCCACATAACAGACTTGTCACTCTGTGTTTGGCGTTTCAAATTTGGGTCCCTTACCCCCAACAAAACATGTTCCAGAGAGCTGGGAATAGGATAGCCTAGGATAAGTTTAATTTGGGACAAAATTTCCTTCCAGAAAGGCTGTATGGAGGGGCAGTCCCACCATATGTGTCGGAAGTCGCCTAACATACCACATCCCCTCCAGCACCTGTCCGACGAGTTGGGAAAAATCTTGTGAAGTTTCTGAGGGTATAGGTACCAATCATACCTAATTTTATAGTGCACCTCCCTGAGGTACATCGAGCGGTTGAATTTCACTATATCCCTACCTAAATGTTCACATTGCTTGTCCTCTAAGGGGGTAGCCAAAAGCGCGTCCCAAAAGCGTTTAAACCCTGGGTCAATCTGGGGCTCAACGCTTGTATAAGAGCATATAAGAAGGAAATTCAACCTTTGGAGGTGGACCCAGACTGAACAAACTTCTCGATGGGGAGCAGCTCCCTGGTAGCGGCCAGCCGCACCAGGGGTTGCTGTACCCAGTGTTTCAGCTGCAAGTAGTGGTATTCTTCATTGGCAGTCAATGCGAATTATTTCTTGCATTCCGGAAAGGTGAGGAACACACCTCTGTCAAACAGGTGAGAGATCATGTGGCAGTCTCCCTCCCTCCAGGCCTCAAAGGGACCCTCTTGTAGCGCAGGGGGAACGCAGCATTAAAATGTATAGGCGTGTAGGGAGAGGGGAAGGTCGTAAGATGTAGTCTCTTAGTGAGGATATCCCAAACCTTTAGGGTGGTGGATGTAGGCTTGCTAATGTAAGCGTTGAGTGGTCTGTCCTGCTTTGGTTTCCATAAAAGATCCCAGATGGTGCGCCCCGTTATCTGTCTGTCTATATGAAGCCAATGCTTCTCCGAAGCCCGCAGCGACCATTCCGTGATTACTGGCAGTTGTGCCGCTCGGTAATAGGACTGAAAGTCCGGTAACGCCAAGCCGCCCTCCTTGCGCGATCGCGTGAGCAAGTTATAGGGCAGGCGTGCCCTCTTTCCCTGCCAAATAAATTTGGTAATCATGTGTCGCAGCTCCCTAAAAAGACCTCCCTCCACCGGAATAGGCAACCCTTGAAAGAGATAAAGCAAGCGAGGGAGAACATTCATCTTGATAGCATTAATCCTGCCTAGCCAGGTGATGTACGCCACACTCCATTTACCCAGATCAGTCTTCAGTTGTCGAAGAAGGGGGGGGGGGAAGTTAGCCTTATAGAGATCTCGTATACGAGGGGTGAGCTTAACTCCTAAATAGGTGATCTCCTTAGTAGTGCAGTGAAAAGGTGACGCACCTTCTACCCGTCACCACTCTTCTTTCGATACGGTTAAATTCAGTAAGAAGTATTTGGCCAGATTAATTTTAAATCCCGCCACCTGTTCAAACGTTACCAGCTCTTCATGGATAGCCGGTAGGGAGACAAGAGGATCTGAGACTGGGAGAAGTACGTCGTCGGCAAATAGCGAAATCTTATGGTCGTCTGTGCCGAAACGTATCCCCCGTATGTCCGGGTTTCCTCTAATCCTGTGGGCTAGGGGTTCTATGCTCAAGGTGAAAAGGAGGGGGGATAAAGGGCATACCTGTCTCGTCCCGCGAGCCAGGCCAAAGGGGGAAGAAGCAACTCCATTAACATGGACCCGGGAGCTAGGAGAGTGATAGTTAGCACGAATCATCCCTATAAAGGTCTCGTTGAAGCCGAAGCGCTGGAGCACTCTAAATAAAAAGTCCATTCCACGCGATCAAATGCTTTCTCCGCATCTAGCGAGAGAAGCGCTGCTGGAATGTTTTTCTTCCGGGCCTTTTCAATGATATGGATGATGCGTCGTAAATTATCATGGGTCTGTCGCACCTTAATAAATCCGTTTTGGTCCGGGTCTATAAGACCGGGAAGTACTGATTCGAGACGAGTGGCCAGGATTTTAGAGTAAATTTTAGCGTCTAGGTTCAGGAGAGCAATCGGGCGGTAAGAAGAGCAAGCAGTGGGGTCCTTACCAGGCTTAGGAATCACTGCCACTATCGCTTTGCCCATGGAGAGAGTGACTTGTTGCGTAGAGGCAATGACGTTAAATAGAATAGTTAAGAAGGGGACTAGCTCCAGCGCGAAGGTGCGATAGAGGTGGGCTGAGAAGCCATCCGGCCCTGGAGCTTTCTGAAGTTTAAGGGAGTCAATCGCCTTCTGTACTTCCTCAGAGGTTATGGGTTTCGCCAAGTCTTCGTTGGATCTAGCCCCGACTTGATGGAGGTCCAGGGGATCCAAGTACCCCGACTGGTCATGCTCCCTCGGGAGTTCCGAAGTGTAAAGAGTTCTGTAAAATGTCTCAAAGGCCTGCGCCTTCCCCTCCTTTCTCTTGTGGGACACGCCCTCCTCATCCACAATGAGTTTGATATACTCTCTTTCCTGTTTGGCCCGTAGTTGACGCGCCAACAAGGACCCCACTTTGTTCCCGCCTTCATAGCCCCTGGTTTGTAGGCGCAGGATGGTTTTTTCCTCTCTATTAGTATAAATAGCCTGTAGTTTCCCCTTTAGGGCCGTGACTTTCCTCATAGTCTGAACAGAGGGGTTGGCCTTATGGGCCTGTTCTGCAGACACTAAGTCTCGTTCTAACTGGAGACGTTCCTCACGTTGCTGAGATCTTAATGTAGTGGCCAACTCAATGCACTTACCGCGGACCACTGCTTTGAGGGCGTCCCAGGTAATTGCATGGGAAGTAGCATCAGGGTCATTTTGCATGAGGAATTCCTTAATGGTTGCCCTGAGTTCATCACATAGAAGTCTATCCCTGCAAAGGAGATTGGGGAAATACCATCGTGCATGTTTTGGGCGTCAACTCTAGGGGGGCATGATCTGATAGGCAAATCGGGTGAAACTGAGTTTGCAACACCGAAGGGAGCAGGGATTGGCTCATAAAAATGTGGTCAATACGGGAGTAAGTTCTATGGGAATGAGAGAAGAATGAGTAGTCACGTACCGTGGGGTTAGCATCCCTCCATACATCCACCAACCCCATGAGCTGGAGATGTGACCTAAGCGCCTTACCAAAAGCCCCTCCCGGTGCTCTCTGTGAGTATGTCGTGTCCATACCCTGATCCCAGACTAGATTGAAGTCTCCCAAGAGCAGGATGTCCCCCTGTGCAAAATTCTCCAAAGTCATAAGGAAGGAGAGGATGAAGTCCTGCTGGCCCATGTTAGGTGCATAAAGGACTACAAATGTGCATTGGTGGCCCCTAAGGTCCCCCCGAACCATAAGGAACCTCCCGCTTTTGTCCGTTTTAGTGTCCGGAGCTTGGAAGGGAACCCCTGAATGGAACAACAGTGCCACCCCATTTTGTTTCGAGGAATGTGAAGATCTAAATATGAGGGGATAAGCTTTATGGCGCAGCCGGTGTTCCTCAGACTTTTTGAGGTGCGTCTCTTGAAGAGCCACCATTTGGACATTGTGATCTAGCAGGTATTTCCAAAAGCGCTGGCGCTTGTTAGGGGAATTCAAACCCCGAGCATTCCAAGTTATAGTTCTAACCGCCATTATCATCTAGATGGGATTGTTGCCCTCCTGGCGAGGGGCTCTGCCTAAAAACCTCTTTTGACCCCTTCTCCCTCTTCCCTCCCTGCCCATAAACAATAGAAAAACAGGCACCATGACATCGAACTAAGTTAACAAACCATAACAAATACTTAAAACGAGTGTGGAGAATCCCCCTCCTAGAGGGGAATCCCTGTACCAAGATACACTCGAGGAACATCACCATTTCCGTTCCCCCAGCCCTTATTTTAACAGAAATCAAGGCATGTGCTGTATGAAACTTATAGCTAGATAGCAGTTAACATTTGGATTGAGACCCTCATAGTAGATATGCTTATCAAAGAGCCCCGGCATCACCCCCGGTGTCCAGGAGAATGTAAGTCTTTCGCCTCCACTACCCTCCAACCGGAACACCCTTACCATAGCGGAGATAGATCAGTCCCCATCACCTCTCACAGCAGGTATAGTGTTCCCACGTGGTGCCCATGCCAAGCGCTGAGATCAAGGCATCGTGTAGCGCCTAGGCACCTGGGCCCTTCACAGGGACAGTAATTGCAAGTCCTCCGCTCCATCCATCTCTCCATAGCTTCGGCAGGTTGCCCCCAAGGGAAGAGAAGGGGGGGACAGAGCCCCCTCAGCTTTGCAACGAATCCAGTCAGAGGGTCCTCCGGTTGATTGCACTCCCACTGGGACGAAGTTCAGTTCCACTTGGGGCCCATTGGTCAAAGGATTCAGTCCGGCGTTTTCGTGTTTCTCCTGCCCACTCTGCGCCACTGGCCTCCACTGTGTCGATCAGGGTGCTTCCCCCGTCCGGGTCCGATGAGGCCGTAGAGAGCTCTAGACCCAGCAGATCCGCTGCCTCTGACAGTTCCACACAGTGGTGCTGCTTGTTGTGCCATTGGAAAGTGATCTCAAAGGGATACGTACACCTGTATCTGACTTTCTTCTCTCGTAAATGCTCTGTGATCGGGCAGAACTGCTGGCGTCTCAGGAGTGTGGCTTGAGCTACGTCTTGATAAAGCGTGCATGTGGCATTTTGGAAGGTGATCGTGTTGGTAACCCTTGCCTTCTGTAGGACCATTTCTTTGATCTTAAATGAGCTGAACTTTGCCAGGATGTCACGTGGGCAGCGGTTCTCCCCCGGGAGTCGCGGTCCGACTCTGTGAACTCTCTCCAACCAGACCTCGGGACCGTCCTCCCCCAGAGCCGAGGAGAAAAGGCCCACCATAAACGCCTCAAGGTCCGGGCCTTCACAGTCCTCCACCAGACCCCGGACTCGTATGTTGTCGCGGCGGGAGCGATTTTCCAAGTCCTCGCACTTGAGTAGCGTAGTCCGCAGCTGGCCACGCAGTTCAGCGGTTCCGTCTTCCAGGGACTTAATCTTGTCAGTCACCTCCTGTTGTTTCGCTTCGAGATCGAGGGTACGCGTACCCACCGAATCGACATCCGCCTGTACGGTTCCCAGCTTCTCTCTCATCTCAGTGCGGAATGATTCAAAGGAGGCCTCCATGTCTGCTTTAATGTCTGCTCGTAGCTCCTGTTTGAACTCTCGGAGGGAAGACAGAAGGTCTTCCCTAGTTAGCGCCATGGTTGCTGGTCGTGGCGTCGCCTCTTCTTCTATCGTCCCTGCTCCAGCAGAAGCAAAATAATTTGAGACCTTGTTGTTGGGGGTCTTTTTGGGTGGCATAGGGGGACCACTACCTGGTCAGCGCCTGGCTGCCCCCTCACTCATGTAGAACCAGTGCGCACCCTGTGCCAGTGTGTGGGGACCCACCTGTTTCACTCCATCGACCCAGGGGCCCCTCTTACCTCCAAGCGCAAGGGCAGTCCAGGCCACTCCAGGCACCCAGCCAGACGTTGCGCGAAGAGCAGCACGAAAAGCCAGTAGCCCAAGTGGTGCCGCTGAATATTTGCTGTTGGACGACTAAGCTCTCCGTTGGGCCCCCGTAGCAGTGCCAAAACCCTCCGGGCAAGCTCCTTGTGCTTGACGTATATTCGAAGGAGAGCCCACCCTGGCGGCCATGTTAAGGTCAGGCATTGAGCAACTTGCAATATTCCATGTGGGCTCTCGGCCCCAGCGCTTCCTCCAGTCTCCCCATAACAGGCCCCCTGGAGATTGTTGCTCCGCTGTGCTCCGCAGGAGGGGGGAAGTCCCTGAGCGCCCGCCCAGAGCCACCGGAGGTTCGTGCGATCGTCAGGCCAGGACCGCATCCACCAGAGAGGGACCTGAGGCAGATTACCATCCCCAGCTGACTGTCCACTTGCGGAGCTTCCACGAGGCAGGAGGGGCAGCTCTCGATACAGAGGGGAGGCCACCAGAGTCAGGGCCTCTCCCCCCAGCGGGTCCCGACTGCTCCGCATCGGCAGTCCGCCATCTTGTGTGCCACCGAGTCTGGGCTAGGAGAGCCCCTCACCGCCAACTGTAACCTCCCAGGGGGCAGAAAGGGAGCTGCTACATTGAGGAAAGCACCCCAGCCGTTAGAATCGCCGGAGTCCCCGGGGCAATCCAGAAGAAGAGGGCGCGAGGGCTCGACCTTTGAGCAGCGCGGAGCTCGGTGCCTGGGTGTCCGCCAATTTTCCCCTTCCACAGCTACGCTCATCTTCGCTCACCGGAGCCCTTTCACCGCTGCGCCGGGGGTCCTCATCTCTTCAAGATAGAGCCCGGTCGTCACCACATCATCGGCTGCACCGGGCCATGCGCGTGTTGCTGTAAAAGTTGCCTTGCTCCCTAAATGCAGCAGGGCCTGGGAAGGAGCCGATCGGATTCACGTCCGATCGGCCATGTTGGTTGGCCACGCCCCCAAAACATCAATTTTAGACACATAACTTGTGTCACTAACACCCCCATTTCTCAAACATGGGGAAAGGGTACCTCCACCCTGACCCCTTAGCTTTCACAGAAATTTTCAGCCCCGGGTACCATTCCAGATCGATAAAATGGTGGGTGCAACTTTCTGTTCAGATTGCGTCCAGCCAATCACAGCATTCCCGCTGGTGTGCGCATTCATGATTTACCGCTAAATCGTCGAGATTTAACAGCGATCACAGTGAAACCACAGAAAAATATCCACAGCCAGAGATATCCCTATATTGTTCGGATTTAATGTCACAAAAACTACTGAATGGATTTGCAGTAGATAACAAAAAAAGCACAATCTGCGTAACAACATCTACCTTTCTGCCAAATTTGGTGGAATTCCATCTAGCGGTTTGGGCTGTAGGTTGGACAACGCGTTCCTATGGGAATTAGCACTACAAACGCACCCTTATTTTGTGGCCCTATTTCTTGGCCCCACTTCACGGATCACCCCCAAACTTTCCATGACACACACAGCCGTTTTTGACACTTGTTTTGTTGTTCATGAAGATTGGTCAAAGGACGCCAAAGTTATAGGCAAGTAAAAAAATGCTTTTCCAATGGAAACCAAATACTAATTATAACTGCCTACTGTCATATATAGATGTGTGTGTGTTTCTGCTTACCAAGCCTTTGGCAAGTTCACATAATCTGCTCAATTTCTCCAAAAATACTTCTTTCACGCATTGAAACAAAGAACATTCTATCAATAAGATTACGTTCTTGGATGCATGGAAGTGTCAACTATTATATCCCAATTATAAAGTCACAAATTAAATCACTATCAATCTTATTATTTCATCTTTTGGATAAGTGAGATAAAAAAAAAAATTATAATAAAAAGATATGAAGAATTCTAGGCCCATATATTGTCTATGATTCATGGACACAGAAGACATAGCACAATGCGACCCACATCTTTACACATCCTAGTGTGCTGCAATTCATGTTAACAATCCACCAATGTACTTTACAAACATAACTACTGTTAGTACATACATTCAAAGTACATAGATATGTCACCATGTGGATCGATCTTTTTTCTTTAATTCATGAAGGCCAATAAAAGTTGATGAGCAGCCTAACTGCATGCCTTTGATAACTCTTTAAGTAATTGCTCATTGCATTGCACCCTTGAAATTCTGCAACATATGAACACAAAAACGTTTGATAAAAACATAACGGGATACAGTGAATGTACAAAGATATGTGTGATCTAAAATAGCCCTCAAAAAAGAGAAATCCAAATGAAAAAACACACACTATTCAACCGAAATATGGCATCAATATCCTTCAAGTATCGGTCTGGAATTGGATCAATATGAGATAATTATAAGAGGTATCTGTCTAGGTTATATTGAGAGCAAAATCCCTGTCAGCATTCAAGGGCAATTGGATCAACATAAGAGAATTATTAGATGTATCCGTCTGAGTTATATAGCAGCAGAATCCATGTCAGCATTCAAGAAAAAGTATATTAACAATTCATGTCTATACTAGTAAAATTTCAGGGGAATGTCTTTCAATATTTGGCCAAACATTCTATATACATTTCTCAATATTGGTCTACTTGACTGTGTTTTAAGAACAGATAGAAAAACAACACTATTGAAAATTAGAACAATGCAGTGAACAGGTTGAGGAGAATTTTGTAACATATTGTTAATATCATTGTGGAGAAAAGTTGGACAGCCCGAACAGTGTATTTATGTCCCAACATGAGCTGCCCATTCCTCATCGCTATTCAGGACATTGGGAGTTTTTGTATTGAGCTCAATGATGTATCCTGATTCTAAGATTCGCAGCTGTCTTTCTCTATCGCCCCCTCTGATTTGCTTTATGATCCTATCAATGCCAAGAAATCTTAGTGCATTATTTCCATTATGTTTGTGATAAAAATGTTGCACCACAGGATAATTATGATTAAAGTTATTTATTCCACATTGATGCTCCAGAGTTCTCTTTTTTAATGGCAATTTTGTACTACCAATATATCTGAGGCCACATGGGCATTCTAAGGCATAGACCACAAAGTCCAAGGTACCTGTGATGAATTTGCGAAATTGATTGATTTTTCCATTACCAAGAGTGTATTGTTTACAGCTAGTGCTATTCTTGCTTGCATTACAAGAGCTGTATTTGAAGAAACCCCTTGATCACTGAGCCATGTAGATGAAGTATTTGGTTCAAGAAAGCTATGTTTTAATTGTGTATTTCATGCTAGAAGTGTGTTTATATATTTTTCTTGTAGCAGTTTTATTGAGATAATGAGTTTGAAAGCCACTCATGATCAAAGTTTGTAAGCTTTATTGTAGTCAGCCAAAGTTAAGCTTATTCATTGCGTTTGAGTACAAGTTAATATTTAGACATGTGTTTTGTTGAACTATACCCCTTTGGAAGAGGCAAGAGTGATTACACAATGTCCACAAGAAGTTTTCCATCAGCTTATGTGTTAACAAGAAGTATTTACATCAGTTTATGTATTTTGTTCATTACTGCATACTATTGAGTAGTGTACATGTAATAAATGTACTTTCTCCTTTTTCAAAAGAAAAAGCACAGTCTGGACAGTCATTTATTGAGTGTTATTATTGTGCACCTGTGAATGGTGATTACTAGCCTACACCACCTCCCTTTAGTAGGCCTTGGACTGCTCTGCACCGCTACCCTGAGAGAGTCAAGTGCTACAATGGGGTGTTTGTTTCCCAGTTGAGGACAAATGGGGACCCATTACTTGTGCAGGCCACACAACTAATGACCCATTTTCTAACAGTCTGGAATTGACATAAAAGAATTATTAGATGTATCTGTCTAGGTTATAGTGAGAGCAATATCACAGTCAGCATTCAAGGGCGATCGGATTGACTTAGGAGAATTATTATATGTATCTGTCTGGGTTATATTGAAAGCAGAATCACTGTCAGCATTCAAGGGCAAGTGTCTATTTCCTCTGCTATTTAGTTCTTCTGCTAGTGATGACCTCAAAAGCCATGAGACTATGCAAAACTATTCAAACGTAATCAATACATATATTGAAATTTCATGCCTATACTAATTACATTTCAGGGAATTGTCTTTCAATATTTGACCAAACCGTTCTGCACAAGACCTGCTATTCCTGACTTATGATTGGTGCTAACTAAAGTAAAAGGTTGATAGGAAATCTTTGTTACAAGCTTAACCCTTTTAAGAATATAAATGCAGTGAGAGCTGTGTACAGCAGGAAAGAAATGACTGATTAGTCTGAGAGTGTGAAGATGATTGAGAAAATATTAAGGTATATACAGGGAGTAGAGAACCTTTCGGAGAAAGTGGAGAGCATGTACGAGGGAGGTGATGAGGACATTTCTTTCATAATGAAACATCATTTTTTTTTAATAACCAAAAACTTTTGTTTTGTAAAAGATTGTAACTAGACACACAAATGTAATCACATTATAAAACCCCATTAAGCGGCCAACAGTCCTTATAATTCCTCATGCACATTATCCAAGGCATAAAAATCCCACCATTTCCCTCAGACTTTTGCTGTGCTTCTGGGGACAACCCCTTGCGTGATACATGGGTGCCTTCGACTTTGTGCATCAATCCTTAACTGATTGCCACTCCTCCAAAGAAGGGGGAGTGACAGAGTTCCAATATTTAGCAATGTTTCTTTTGGAGATCACAGTCCCCTTGCCAATAATGCACGGTCTCCATTTGCACCACCTAAATCTTCAAGGATACCTAGTAATGCCATTCGGAGGTATTGGGTCTATCAGTCTCCCAAGAACTCTCTCTCTCTCACTCTCTCTCTCTCTCTCTTCTTGAGAGAGAGAGAGAGAGAGAGTGAGAGAGAGTGAGAGAGAGAGAGAGAGAGAGATCGAGAGAAAGTAGAAAAATTCTGTGCCAGTACAGACTTATAATAGAACATCCCCACGCCATGTGATAGAAATCACCTTCCATCTTTGGGCATTGGAAGAATGTGGGCTTGGGGATCTTTTTAGCCATCCCCAGTCATTTGGGGGGGTCAAGAAAATGACAAGGAGATATGTGAGTTGGATAAGCTGCAGGTGTGAAGAAACAGCGCGCGATCTTGGATCCATACAAGTGCCCTCCAATCACCCTCATCTAATGGAACCAGCCATACCTCCCAATGTCATCTAATGGGACCAGTCATGCCTCAACGTGTCTTTAGTTCTGCAAAAATATCAGGATAGCTAATGACCAGTATCTTGTAAATCTTAGCTCTACCTTCTTTCCCCAAAGGACCCATGAGCACCCTAGCCTTAAGAGGGTTGCATTCAGCTATATTGTCCAGGGCATGACAAAATTGTAAATATCAATAAAATTGAGATTTGTGTAAAACAAATTTGTTTTGAAGGTCCTGAGAGTTATTCATTTGTTCCCCCTGCCAAATGTTACCCACTTTAGTTATGCAGATGAGGCCCCACCTACAAAAGTCCTCAAGCCATGCAGAATGCTCTAACCATTGGCCATTCCAGCGGGGGTGTCTTTAGTGTAATTTTGCAATCTCACCCAAACCATCTCATAGCTGATCTTCATGTCAAAAGGATAATTCTAGTAAGCTTGAGTGGACACATGGTGTGGGGGCTGAATACAGCAGCACTACAATGTTTTCTTGACCTCCCAATGCCACCTCTATGCAAAAGGCAGGGTCAGACCATCCTCCAATCGCCACTAGAATCAGATCCACCCAGTAATAAAGACGCAGGTCCACCATAGACATCCCAAAATCATATGTTGATTATACTCATTTGACAAAAGCCACACTGGGAGTCCGGTGTAATTACAGATAAGATTAAACTCAAGTTTGAGTGGCAATCAGTAGGAAATTCTGGAGCATATAAAGGAGGCATGGTAGAACCATCATCTTAAACAGGGCAACCCAGCCCAAAACATTGAGCGAGAACCTGTACCATCTATTAAGATCATTCTTCATTTTTAGTATTATTTGTCCCCTGTTCAAGCTTCATATGAGAGTAGGTGCTAGGGCAATATAGATTCCAAGCTGTGGAAACTGTGCTGATGAATCTGTAAACATGATTGCCAATTTTCATTACCAGCATCACCACTCAGTGGAACCAACAGGGATTTTGACTAATTAACTTGGATGCCGGAGGCCTCACCAGAGAGGTCCAGTATTTGAATTAAGTGAGGCACCATAAGTGAGGGTTGAGTGAGTAACAAGAAGGCACCATCTGCATAGAGGGCAATTCTTCCTTCTGCCTCTACACTCCAGTCAAAACCCCATATCCTTGCCTCGCAACAAACCCACACCGCCAATGGCTGTAAAGCTATATTAGACCAAAGGGGTGACAGACAGCATCCCTGCCTGGTACCCCTGCAGATCTGGATTGGTGGAAATAATACCATTTATCCGGACTAGGGATGGCAAATGTGCATAAAGGACCCAAATATTTGACATGAACCTAGGACCAATTCCCAGCTTTAACATCAATCCCTCGAGGAATGTCCAGATAAGCTTGTTTGCCAGAACCTTGGCCTAGAGTTTGATTCCAGCATTTATCAGAGAAGTCAGGCCTTCAAATGGATCCCCCTCGAACACCGAAAGACCGTCACTCACGCCCTGGTCACCAGCAGACTCGACTACGGCAACGCACTCTACGCTGGAATAAACAAAAACCTCACCCGCAAGCTACAGAACATCCAGAACGCCGCCGCAAGACTGGTCCTCAACCTGCCAAAACACTGCCACATCTCCCTGCACCTGCGCACACTCCGCTGGCTCCCAGTCGAGGCAAGAATCACCTTCAAGATGCTCACCCACGCACACAAGGCCCTCCACGGCACCAGACCAGCATACCTGAACAGCCGAATCAAATTCCACGCACCCCAAAGGACCCTACGATCAGCCCAGCTCTCCTACGCCATGGTCCCCCGCACCAGAAAGACCAGATCGGGAGACCGCTCCTTCTCCTTCCTCGCGGCCAAAGCATGGAACGTCCTTCCGCTCCACCTAAGACAGACAACATCGCTCCCCATCTTCGCAAGAAACCTCAAAACCTGGCTCTTCGACAGACCCCCTCCTTGATGGAATGGAAACTGCACCCCCCCCCCCCAGCGCCTTGAGACCCTTACGGGTGAGTAGTCGCGCTTTAACAAACCCCTGATTGATTGATTGATAGGCACATCTGTCCGGCAGATGTCATGGTTTATGTATCACCACCATGGTGACCAGGTCTAGCTCGGGTAGGAAACAGTAGGAGTGGGTAGAACTTGTGGAGTTTCACTCTGTGGAATTCCGTGGAGCTACCTAAAAACTTGGCGAGATTGCGGGGAGTTCTGTGAGTGCTGGAATTTTGGCACGTTGCGTGGCTCACACAGACTTTTAGCGCCGGGAGCGTGTTCTGTGGTGTAAAATCAGTGCAAAAGGCATCATGCTGGGCTCCAGCGGGCTCTGCTTCTTTGCTGCCTCTCGAGCAGATTTTCTACTCAAGTGCCAGCTTTATCACTGCGAGTGTCAGCTTTCTCAATGCGAATGGTAGTGACATGCCGCAATCGCCCATGTTGAGAAATTTCACCGGGAGGTGTTCTGAAGCTTGCAAAGCACGCGTAACGTAGGCGAGCTGCGCGCAAGGAAAAACTCCACCACGATGTGGTTAGTGGAGTTTTGCCAGAACTCCGCGTTCCAAATGGAGCATGGTAAGGGCAAAACTCTGTGACCTCCGCCGGTGACGTGGACATTTTCACCCAACGCTAGGAAACAGCCCTTTTCAGTTGCTTCGGAGTACATGTCTAGGTGGTGGAGTATCAAGTGGGACTAAAATCTATAATAGTATTCAATTGGATCACCATCAGGTGCGGGATTCTTACCTGAATTCTCATTGTTTAGAGCTGTTTCTATCTCTGCCTGTGCCAGGAGTTTTTCAAGTTCTACTCCGTCAGTGGATTTTAGACTAGGTAAAGGAAGGTCAGTGATATGAGAAGCAGTGCGCTCTCTGGCTGTTCACTCCTGTGCTTCATAAAAGAAATAGTCCGGAAACGCGGACGCAATTTCTCATACAGCAGAAATACACCTCCCTGACCCATCTGTGAGGTGGGAGATCATACAGGTAGCCAAATCTGTGGCCGCTAAGCAATTTAGCAGGGTACTCAATGTACCCCCCATTCATATACCCGGCTAGCCGAGGTTATCCAGCATAGGCACTCCTTCCCAGGCAGGTTTGCCTAAGAGAGGTCCTATCAATCTCCAGCTTATGGCAGAACTTCTAAGTCAGATGCCCCTGGTTCTATCTCTCTAATGCCAGGATATGAATCTCTAATGTGGCTATCTGTCAGTGTTTCTCCCTTTCTCTACCCCACAGACAGAACTTGGCAATTCCTTGCATAGTGGCCTTCCAAGCTGCCCACAACGTAAAAGTACAAACTCAGTCTCCCTTTATTCAAATCTAGATAAGCCTTCAATTCTTTCCCTAGAAACAGTGTCACCTGTTTTCCTGTGAGGAACCAAGCATTTAGACAGCATATTCCGATTCCAAAGCAGAGGAAAACTCGGGTATGGTCTAATGCACCTCTGGGAATCAATCAATCAATCACAGAATTTGTAGAGCGCACTACTTACCCGCGAGGGTCTCAAGGCGCTGGGGAGAAAAAAAGGGGGGGGGGTGCTGCTACTGGTCGAACAACCAGGTCTTGAGTAGCCTCCCTGAAGGTCAGCAGGTCTTGGGTCTGTCGTAGGCTTAGTGGAAGGGTGTTCCAGGTCTTGGCGGCGAGGTGGGAGAAGGATCTGCCGCCGGTGGTAGTTCTTCGAATGCGAGGGACGGTGGCGAGGGAGAGGTCGGCGGAGCGGAGCTGGCGGTTGGGGACGTAGAAGAGGAGTCGTCTGTTGAGGTAGGCTGGGCCAGTCTTGTGGAGTGCCTTGTGTGCGTGGATGAGGAGTTTGAAGGAGATTCTCCTGTCGACGGGGAGCCAGTGCAGGTTCCTCAGGTGGGGGTGATGTGGCTGTGGCGTGGTACATCGAGGATCAGGCGTGCGGAGGCGTTTTGTATGTGTTGCAGTCGCTTGATGAGCTTGGCCGGGGCTCCCGCGTAGAGGGCGTTCCCATAGTCAAGTCTGCTACTGACGAGGGCCTGGGTGACTGTTCTTCTTGTATCTGTCGGGATCCACCTGTAGATCTTGCGAAGCATGCGGAGGGTGTTGAAGCAGTAGGAGGAGACTGCGTTGACTTGCTTGGCCATGGAGAGCGTTGAGTCGAGGATGACTCCCAGGTTGCGTGCGTGGTCGGTGGGTGTCGGGGCTGCTCCCAGCATCGTTGGCCACCAGGAGTCGTCCCAGGCTGAGGGGTTGGAGCCGAGGATGAGGACCTCTGTTTTGTCCGTGTTCAGTTTTAGTCGGCTGATCTTCATCCAATCGGCGACGGCCTTCATTCCTTCATGGAGGTTGGATTTGGCGGCGAGGGGGTCCTTGGTGAGGGAGAGGATCAGTTGAGTGTCGTCGGTGTAGGAGATTATGTTGAGGTCGTGCTGTCTGGCGATGCGTGCGAGCGGGGCCATGTAGATGTTGAACAGTGTTGGGCTGAGGGATGATCCCTGGGGTACGCCGCAGATGATCTCGGAGGCTTCGGATCGGAATGGTGGGAGGCGGACTCTCTGGGTTCTGCCGGCGAGGAAGGAGGTGACCCATTCCAAGGCCTTGTCTCGGATCCCTGCGTCGTGGAGGCGTGCGCGTAGAGTGCGGTGGCAGACAGTGTCGAAGGCGGCGGAGAGGTCCAGCAGGATGAGGGCTGCGCTCTCACCGTTGTCCAGCAGGATCCTGATGTCGTCGGTGGCGGCGATGAGGGCAGTCTCAGTGCTGTGGTTGCTGCGGAACCCCGATTGGGATGGGTCCAGGATGCTGTTTTCTTCGAGGTATCGGGTTAGCTGTTTGTTGACGATCTTCTCGATGACCTTGGCTGGGAACGGAAGCAGGGAGATGGGCCGGACGTTCTTGAGGTCTCTTGGGTCCGCCTTGGGTTTTTTCAGTAGGGCGTTGATCTCTGCGTGTTTCCAGCTCTCTGGGAAGGTCGCGGTCTCGAAGGAGAGATTGATGACGTTGCACAGGTGGGGTGCGATGGAGCTGCTGGCTTTGTTGAAGATGTGGTGCGGGAAAGGGTCTGACGGGGAGCCGGAGTGTATTGTGCTCATGGTCTTGATGGTGTCATCGATGTTCACGCTGGCCCAGGCTGGCAGGGGGTCGTGGTCGATGGTGTGCGGCGGGTCTGGTGCATCGATCTTAGTTGGGGCTGTCTGGGTGTTGAAGCTGTCGTGGATGTCGGCGATCTTGCGGTGGAAGAAGGTGGCGAGGGAATCGCACAGGGCTTGCGACGGCGGGATGTCGTTGGTGTTGGAGCTGGGGTTGGAGAGTTCCTTCACGATGTTGAAGAGCTCCTTGCTGTTGTGTGCGTTGTTGTCGAGGCGGTCTTTGAAGGAGATTCTCTTGGCGGACTTGATGAGGTGGTGGTGGTTACGGATGGCGTCCTTTGTGGGCTGCGTGGCTGTCCGGTGTCTTATCACTGTGCCATTTCTTCTCTAGTTTCCGGCAGGTACGCTTGGAAGCTAGGAGTTCCGAGGTGAACCAGCTGGCTCTTTTGGTGGTGTCACTGTAGGTGAGTTTTTTCAGCGGGGCGAGGGTGTTGGCACAGTCGTCCATCCATCGTCTGAGGTTGCAGGCAGCGTCGTCGGTGTTGGATGGGTCGGAGGGAGGGCTGAGAGCGAGGTTTGCCCATAGTTGGTCTTCGGTGACTTTGCTCCAGCAGCGGCGTGGGATCTGTTGGGTGCGGTGGTGTGTGGTGGGTTTCTGGAAGGTGAAATGGATGCAGCGGTGGTCGGTCCAGAGGAGTTCCGTGGTGTGGCTGAAGGAGACGTGGGAGCTTGAGGAGAAGATGGGGTCAAGCGTGTGGCTGGCGGAATGGGTCGGTGTTGTGACGAGCTGGCTCAGACCGAGGTTGGCGAGGTTGTCGATCAGGGTGGTGGAGTTGCTGTCGTTGTTGTTCTCCAGGTGAAAGTTCAGGTCTCCGAGGAGGATGTAGTCGGTAGAGGTCAGGGCGTGCGTGCTGATGAAGTCGGCGATGGAGTCGCTGAACTGGGGTCGGGGCCCAGGGGGTCTGTAGACAAGGGTGCCTCTAAGGGTGGTGTTGGGGTCCGTGTGGATCTGGAAGTGCATGTGTTCGGCGGTGCTGAGAGTGTCGTTGGTGCTGGTCGAGACCCTGATGGTGTTCTTGTGGACGATGGCGATTCCTCCTCCTACTGCGTTGATGCGGTCTCTATGGGTGATCTTATAGCCGTCTGGGATGGCTATGGCGATGTCGGGGCGGAGGAGTCGTTCATCCAGGTCTCTGTCAGGAAGGCGACGTCTGGTGATGATGTGTCGAGCAGGTCCCAGAGCTCTACAGTGTGTTTGCGTGCGGAGCGGGTGTTCAGTAGGATGCATCGGAGGTGGTTGAGGTCCTTCTTGGCGGGCGCTTCGGTGGCTCTGAGGCTGGTGTAGCTGCAGTTCCGGCAGGTGAAGGGAAGCATGCAAGCAGCTGTTCTATGCAGTAGGTCACCGGAGGGGAGTAACAGCAAGTCAATGCATGACAGTGTTTTGTGTCCTCCAGACATATGGATGTATGCCTGGACCCACGGGTTCCAGAATCACCAGGCATCACAGAGTCCCAATACATTCACCCAAACCGCCAAGCCACCTCCTCTTCGTCTGATGCCACAGGGATCAGTGCAGTCTACCCAAGCTGCATAATGTCATTGAAATCACTTCCTATAATGGTGAGCACTTGAGGCAGCTCCAGCACAAACTCATTCAGAACTTAGAGCATAGTTTTGATGAGCGATGGGGGAATATATATACTCAGCAGTTATAATGGATGTCCTCTGTTTTCACAAATCTCCCAAGTGGGTCTTGGAAACAACATATGGGAACGCTTTATACAGCAATATAGCCACTATTTGGTGTGTCCTGCATGGTATACTCTATAGTAGCCATATCGGGCAAGGAACAAGAGCCTAGTGCCCATCAGGTGAGTTTCCTGCAGCATCACGCCGTAAATCAAATCAAGGAACTGTCCCTGACATAACCTTTAAGGCAAATACACAACAGTAAGAGTTTAAATCTTGAAGCATACAGAGGATGTCATTCTGTCTCCCTCTCACACTCGAGGGGCACAGAGGAAGCAATTACAAAACTCATATTAATTTGGCGTGTCAACTTCAGGGGATCTTGCCTGTAGATAAATCTTGCTATGTGTGTAAATCTAGGCCGCCTTAACCAATGGCGGTCAAAGGAACAAATACATTTCTCACCCCCATAATTCCCGCATCCCCATACTTTCACTCCTGAAGTATCTGCCGCCCCCTCTTTAAGCTAGAACCACAAACTAGGTGTATATATACTGAAAAAAAAAACGTTGCAGACCCGGCAAGAATATCCTTAAATGGATACAGTGGTGCTGGCATAATAAAAGGATCGAAAAAGGCAACTTGGCAGTCGCTCAGTAGTCGTTTTCTCTAGTACTCCCCCAGACCTTTCATCCATCGGGGTAGCTGAGCTCCTCTCTGGGTTGGGTTCCAGATTCCAGGCTGCCTCAAAATTATCCTCCTCTGACCCAGAGGTGTCCAATATTTTCTGGGTTGCTCTATGTCTCTTGCTGGAGTTTCTGTGCCCATGCAGTCAATCACCCCACTTCACATCCAGGTTTACTGGTCAGCAGATCTCCAAGCTGGAACCTGATCACAACGTAGGGATTTCTGCTCAGTTACCCACTCAGGCTGCTTTAGGAGTCTCAAAAAGAGGCAACTTAAAGTTGGAGTTTCTTGGGCGAAATGTTTGCTTGACGCTATCATAGGATTTCCGCTGTTGTTGGGAAAGCATGTACCGTCTGGAAATAACATTATTGAAATGAGAGCTGTCCCAAGATTCTCCCCTCACTAATGAGCGCATCACTGTCTCTGTAGTTCAACAATTTAATGATCATAGGGTGCGGATATGAGCCTGGAGGGGTCCTCTGTGCCAGCAACCTGTGTGTCCTCTTAATAGTAAAGCATGCAGAGAGCAGGTCAGTGGGAATCCATAATGCAATCCATGTCTCCATTGAACCTCTCCAGAGTCAAGTCCACCAGGAAGCCTACAAATAAGAAATTACTTTGCAGCAACCTATTTTTGGCATCTTCCACCTGATCGCTCAAGTGTTTAGATGGCATTGACAGATGAGAGACTGTGGATTTGAGCTCCTGTACTGTGTCTTCAAGCTCCGAGATATGGCTTGAGCTTTTGTTACCCTGCCGACCACACTACAGAGATCCTGCCGAAGCAGAGTGACCTTGACCCCACCTCTCCTATTTTGGTCTCTACTGCTGATATGGAGGCTTTCATACCCTGAGGAACACTGGCAATGTCTCTGACCTCCAGAAAATGGGCAGGTTGTCCCCTCCTCCAGACGCACCCTGAGAGCTCGATGCCAAAAGTGTTAATTTGTCCATTTCAGTTTGCGCCTGGGATGGAGTATGCCTGTTGCGCCCCATGGCACAGCTGATTACAAGTTTTCCAGAACAAGCCAGTAGTAGGCCAGTTTTAGAGTGGGCATCAACCAGCAGTGGTGGGACCGGTCCAGGGTGAAATCTCTGAGGCCATGCAAAGCCACACAAAGTAGGTTTGCATGGCCTCATAAATGCTGGGTGGTATAAAATTTGTGCCGGCCCATTGATCCCTGCTTACCTACAACAACAGTTTAAGTGGTATTTACCAAATAGAAACTTACGGTCATCTGGGGCCAGGTTGGTCAAAGTTCCAGCCACAAAAAGGGTGAGGTGGGGCGACCGAGGCTTTATTGCGGGGGCAGCCAGGGCCTGGAATGATCTTCCAGTCTATCTCAGAAATACAACAGACCTGCTGGTCTTCAGGAGGGGCCTGAAGACATGGCTGTTTGACAAATAACCTTCTTTTTCTTGCTTTGGCTGGGGGAGTGGTAACTAGCGCCAGGACACCCTCGGGTAATCGAGCGCTTAATAAATATCCTTAACATAACATAACATAACATCCCACAACTTTCCCACACAGAAATGGGAGGAAAATGGTGACTTTTTAGCTAATTTTGACATCTGCTGGGGATTCTGGACAAGAAAATGGTGTCTAGTTTTCAGAAATGTCTGGGTTTTGTAGGTTTCCTTAGATGGCCGCCGAGAATGGGACCAAAAACGCAGGTCCCCCCCCTTGCAATACCAGGCCGTTTTGTGACAGATAATTTTGATGTCTCCACAATATGTTTTGGGCCCTTCTCTGTCGCAGGCACTTAACCCATCCACACAAGTGAGGTAGCATTTTTATCAGGAGACCTGGGGGAACGCTGGGTGGTAGTAAATGTGTGCGGGCTGGTGATTTCACAACTTTCTCACACAGAAATGTGAGGAAAAGTTTACTTTTTAGCTCAATTTTCCGAGGATTGCCACACCTCCATAGACTCACCCAAGTGCCTAGTTTAAAATAAAATTGCTGGTTTGGCATGTTTCCCCAGGTGTCGGCTGAGCTGGGGCCTAAAATCCACAGCTACCCATATTGCAAAAAACACATTGTTTGGTGGAAAAATGTGAACCCCCGCCACTCCCACATCACTGCCCACCTGAAGGACCTGCACTGGCTCCCTGTCAACAAGAGGATCACCTTCAAGCTCCTCACCCATGCTCACAAAGCACTCCACAACGCCGGACCAGCATACCTCAACAAGCGTCTCACCTTCTACACCCCAAATCGCCAGCTTCGCTCCGCCGACCTCGCCCTCGCCACCGTCCCACGCTTACACAGAACCACCACCGGTGGCAGATCCTTCTCCTACCTCGGCGCCAAGACGTGGAACACCCTCCCCACCCATCTGCGTCAGACCCAGGACCTGCTGACCTTCAGGAGACATTTCAAGACCTGGCTGTTCGAGCAGTAGCTGCTACCCCCCGCCCCCCCCTCAGCGACTTGAGACCCTCACGGGTGAGTAGTGCTCTATACAAATGGCTGATTGATTGTTTGATTGATTGATGTGTCTATGTTGCTTTTGGCGCTCTTTCGTGTCATGCCCACTTGGTCTATCCACACAAGTGAGGCACTGTTTTTCTCGGGAGACTTGAGAGAATGCTGAGTAGAAGTACATTTGTTGCTGCCTGCTGATTCCACGACTTTTCCTCACAGCATTGCAAGGAAGATGTGTTTTGCACAGAATTCTGGGTAAAAAATCCAAATGAGAGCCATGCAATTCACCCCACCCTGGACCCCTTCAGGCGTCTTGTTTTCAAAAATGTGCTGGTTTGGTTGATTTCGCTAGGTACCTGCTGAGCGGGGACCCAAAATCCACAGCCACCGACATGGCAAAAAGCACATTGTTTTTCAGCAGAAAAAGGTGATGTGTTTACGTTGAGTTTGGCGCCTTTTCGTGTCATTGGCACTTGAACTACCACACAAGTGCGGCCCCGCTTTTCTCAGGAGGCTTGGGGGAACGCTGGGTGGTAGGAAATTTGTGGCTGTCTGCAGATTCCAGGAGTTTTCCTCACAGATGGCTCCCGCCCAGCAGCGAGCAAACTGTCACGCAAGCCATCGCCAATAGCAGGCTCAACTACGGCAACTCCCTTTATGTAGGAATCACCGCAAAACTTTTGAGGAAACTCTGACTATCCATAACACAGCAGCCAGACGCATCCTCAATGTCCTCAGACAGACGCACATCACTCCTCACTTCAGGAAAATACATTTGCTACCAGTCGCGAAGAGAGGGCAGTTCAAGCTGCTCACCCATGCTTACAAGGCACTACATAATAAAGGACCGGCGTACCTCAACAAAAGAGTTAATTTTCACCAGCCTACCAGGGAACGCCGTTTCAGATCCCTCTCCCTAGCAGCCACCCGGCGCATCCACCGGGTAAACAGCTGAGGCCGCTCCTTCTCCCAACTGGCTGCTTAGACCTGGAACACCCTCCCCCGACACCTCAGAGCAGCTCTGTCACTCCAACAGTTCAGGAAGGACCTCAAAATCTGGATGTTCAACCAATAGGAACAGGCAGTGGAATCCCACAACAGGACACCCCAGCTCCTTGAGAACCTCAGGAGTGAAGCAGCCATGCTGTACAAATCCTGATTGATTGAGAAATGCGAGGAAAATGTGTTTTTTTTAGGCAAAGTTTTAGTTTTGCATGGGATTTTGTGTAAAAAAACCTAGTGAGAGCCACAGAAAGTCACCCACCCTGGACTCCCCCAGGTGTATAGTTTTCAAAGATGTGCTAGTTTGGTAGGGTTCCCAGGTGCCGGCTGAACTGGGGCCCAAAATCCACAGCTAGCCACCTTGTAAAAAAATGCTTTCTGTTGAGTGAATAATGAGGTCTCCTAGGTCACATTTTGGGGGGTTTTGTGTCGCAGGCACAAGGCCCAGCCACACAAGTGGGGTACCATTTTTATTGGGGGGACATGTGGAAATACAGAATAGTAGAACATTTGATATTACCAATTGAATATCTCTATTTTTGTGCCTTTCAAATGTAAGCAAATGTGTAAAACAGAAGACATTTTACTCCATACCCTTTTTCCGTTGTTTATAATTTACCACATGCATATCTGTATATTTGGTGCACAATAAAAAACCACTGTAATGTGCAGCTCGGTTGTTGGCTCTAGATACCTCGGGTTCTTCAAGAACCTACAAGCCCTACATATCCTTGCAAGCAGAAGGGGCCAGCAGACATAACGATATGTTGCTTTTGAAAATCTGCCTTAGTAAGAAGTCACAAATGACAACGTAGACAAAAATGTCTGTTTTTTTTCAACTCAATTTCAATATTCTTTTTATTTCAACTGTTACTTTTTATATGAAACCTTGAAAGATCTACACAAATGACCCCTTGCTAAATTCAGTTTGTGTAGTTTAAAAAATGTATAGCTTTCTGGGATCCACTATGGGTTTCATACCTGTTTCCACCACAAACTGGAAGGACGTTGAAAGCACAAAAATAGGAAAAATTGGCTATTTCCCTGTAAAATGCCAGAAATGTGTTAAAAATGTTGTTTTCTGAATAAAGTCTTCCATCTCCTAAAAGCTGGGAAGATCGTTCATTGATGCCATTTGCAGGAAGAAAAAAACAGACACTTTCCTCCGCAGCACCTTTTTGCCATTTTTCCCACAAAATGTAAAATTGCAGCTATGTTTTGGTTCATATCTCAGTTCCCTCAAGAGGAATCCACAAATCCTGGGTACCTTTAGAATCCCTAGAATGTTATAAAAAATGACGCAAATTTGGAATGGATTCCTTCTGTGGGGAAAAAGTCATGGAGCCCTAAGCGCGAACTACCCCAAATAGGCAAAAAAGGGCCCAGCACTCGGGGGGAGGGAGGCCCGTCAGCTAAGGGTTTAATGAGTGTAGATGCAACAGTTTACAAAGCAACTATCCTATCAGCATCACTTTCTGTGAAGAGCATCAGAGTCAGACCCATGGTCTGCTTAGTTCATGCAGAGATGCTTTTAACCAGCAATACAAAATACCCCACTGACAGATAAAGCCTAAAGTGTTCAAAATTACAGCGGAAGCGTTCTTTTCTTTTAAGTTCTTATCTAGTATTATTCCCAAAGATCTTGTAGAGTCTATGATGTGTGGTATGCAGTTGAGAGCCGTTAGATGTTTCATATATTCTTCAATAATGGGAGATTGCTTGGGTGGGGAGATTAAGAGAAATTCTGTTTTGAGATAGTTGTGTTTGGGATGGTTGGAGGTCAGCCAGTTTTGGGCTTTGAGTAGTGTTGTGTTGAGGGACCTGATATCGTCAGGGGAAAAGATTTTCAGGTACAATTGGGTATCGTCAGCATACATGTGATAGTGGATGTTAGATGCTTTGACGATTTCAGTTAGAGGCTCCATGAACAAGTTGAAGAGAGTTGGTGAGAGGGAGGACCCCCGAGGGACCCCTAGTGTGAGTAGAGTGGAACTGGAAAGAGACTGATTGACTTTAATTCTTTGTGTTCTGTTGTGGAGAAATGATGCAAACCATTTTAACACTGACCCCGATAGTACCATACTGTGTTCCAGTAGGTCCAGGAGACTGTCATGTTTTACAGTATCAAAAGCTGATGAGAGGCCGAGGAGGATTAGAAGGGAGGATTTATTCCGATCAAGCATTGTAATCGTGCCATCGACTACGTGATTGAGGGCCATTTCAGTGTTTTAACCCTGATGGAAGCCAGATTGGAATTTATCTGGCAGCTGGAATTCATCTGGTTACATACTTTGTACAGATTTCTCAAGGAGCTTCGACAGGGTTGGAATGTTAGTGATTGGCCAGAAGTTATTAAGTTCTTCAGGATCTGCAGTGGGTTTTTTAGGAAGGGGCTTAACCTGCCCCGACTTTAGGCAATCCGGAATCTCACCTTGTAGTAGGGAGGCATTTACTATCTTGGTCCAGATTGGGACTAAGAACCTCTTCATTTTCTTAAGAAAATTTTAGGGAAGGGGATCACTAAGTAATTTGACGGTTTCAGTGTTGAAAGAATGTTGAGCATGGAGAGTTCATCGAAGGTTGTGAATTGGTTCCAGTAAACACTGTTTTTGGCGGTCCATTGCTGTCCGGAGATCAGATTCGATCTTATTCATCTTTTCAGGGAAGAAGGAGGCAAAGTCCTCACAAGTTGGCTGCGGAAACCATTGGTGATAGAATAGGAAGATTATTGTATTAGAGTTTAATTAATTCAAACTGTTTTTTTGGAGGATTTCTGGCTTTATCAAGTTGGTTTCTGAAGAAGATCGCTTTCGCATTTCTGATGCGTTTATTGTACATGCTCCTTTTCTATCTCAAAAGCTTGAGGTATTCAAGGGATGGAGAGCATCTCCAAGATCATTCAGCTAATCTCAGATTGCATCTGTATGTATTTAAACTACCAGTGAACCATGGTTTGGATTCGTGGTTGGACATTCTTTTTAGTTGTAAGGGGGCAATTGCATCCAGAATGTTCAACATGGTATTGTTATAGTGCTCAGTGAGTTCATGGACGCCTGACATGACACTAGGAGGAGGCAAGGTCTTATTGCTATGGGATATCATTTCATTCAGGTTTATATTGTGCAAGGATCTTTTCCAATGTCTGGGTTTCTTTGGTTGAGATCTTTTTTTGGTCCACGATTCTATGATGTGAATTTCGATGTAACGATGATCAGTCCAGTCACAAGGGGCAATCAATTCCAGATGAGTGGAATTGGGATAAGAGATGATTAGATCCAGGATCGACCCAAGAAGTGCGTGGGGATGTCACAACCTGAATCAGGTTGAGGTCAGCCAGGAAGGTTTTGAGGCTATTCGCAGCCGGACTGTTTGGGTCATTCCAGTGTAGTTTGAAGTCTCCGAGGAAGATCTGCGGACAATGTAGTCCCAAGTTGGAAGAGATGGTTTCCATAATTTGTTCAAGAAAAAAGAGGTTGTCTCCTGGCGGGTGGTAAAAGACGTGCAGTTTGCATAAGGGTCTGTGGTTGCTTATGATGTCTATGCAAAGATATTCACAGGAGGAGAGAACTGCAGTGTGGGACTGTTTTGCTGTAAGACTTTTGCGGTATATACAGGCGATGCCTTCACCAGTTCTCTTAGCTTTGTCTAGTCTAATAATGTTGTGGCTAGGAGGAACTAGGATGTCCAGGACAGGACCCTAAGAATCATTTAGCCAAGTTTTCGTAAGGATTAGGAGGTCAAGTTCCTGATCTAGGATAAGGTCAGCGATATGCGTAGCATGTTTCACCGCTGATCTACAGTTGAGATGCATGCATTGGAGTCATTGGAAGTAGTCTGTGTGATGTGAACTCACTTAAGGTTGGAAGTATTTATAGCATTAGAGTTGTGTCTGGGTACTCTAAGGGGTTTCAGAGGAATGGTTGCATATGGTCCTGCTTGTCTGGCTTGCCTATGTGTGTGGAATTGTATGCAAGGAGGAGGGAGTAAATGTCACTGTCTATTAGAGAATTATTAAATCTAAGGCGTCTAGAGGTGGTGTTCGGGCAGGGTGTGGTTCTCCAACTCCAGTTATGATTTATCCTCTTAGCTAAAGGGGGATATGACAGCTCAGTGTGGTTGTTAGTAGCTAGTGCTTGATTAAGTTTGTTAATCCCTGACGACTTGTTAGAAGACCAGTCATTGGCCAACCCTGACGTGATGTTTAGGAGCTTTTGTAAGTCAGCCTTAAGTTGTTGAAGGTCCAGAGTGATTTCCCCAAGTCTGGAAGCAGGCAAGGGGCGGTGATAAGTAGCTGTGGAATCGATCTGGGGCAAGGAGGTGACGGGGATTCGGTCATGATAGTGGTGTTAGGGTACTGCTGGCCTGAAAGGACCAGAAGAGGGGAGTTTGAGTTGGACGGGTGGTTAAGCTTGCGTGACTGGGAAGTCAAGAACTGAATCGGTAGAGGCACTGGGGACAAAAGAGTACTGATGTTATTCGGGAGTGGGGGTTCAGACTTCAAGGTAGTCAATGTGTGATCCAAGGGAAGTGTCATAGGTAAGTTAGTTTCGTGTAAGCGGATGCTTTCGAAGGATATGGGTAGGATCGGAGTGGCTGAGAAAGTTCCATTGATAAGTATGTCAGTGACCCATGCTTTTGAGGAGTGGTAATGGTGGTGTCTGGATTGTCAGGTCACGGTGGGAGAATCACCCCCCACCCCCAGAAGTGGTGGCGAGTTGGGAAGATGTGTGCTACTCATAGTGGAGGAGTTATGGGGGGAAGGGGTGCAGTGTTTAAGTGGGTGGGGCTATGTAAGGGGACTGCTTGGGGATCCTTGGAATTGATGAACAGACAGAACACCTATTCGATTTGTCGGGGTCATTGTTGGTAAAGGAATTCTTGATGATGGAGAAAATGTCATTAAAAAAAACCCCTAGGTTCCGGTCTGAGGCTTGTATGAGGATAATCCTGTTACGTATCGAGATGGTTGCAGCCGCTCTGTATGTGGGTGATCGGGCTACCAAGAGTCTTAGGTCATGTGGGAATTCCTTAGTGTTAGGAATTTCTATATGTGATAAAGCAGAATGAATGCATTGTAACTTGGTCTCCAAAGACAAGATTGTTTAATATTCTTTCATGTGGGTATTAATGGCAGACAATGTGCCCCAACTCTTTGTAAACATCAAAGACCACCACACCTACTTGTCAGAACCACTGGCGTAGCAAGGGGGGGGCGGAGGGGGCGGTACGCCCCGGGCGGCACGAGATTTCGGGGCGGCAGGTAAATTTATCGCCAGCACCCCCCCCCCCCCCTCTCTCTCTCTCTCTCTCTCTCTCTCTCTCTCTCTCTCTCTTAGGCGCTCGGCGGCGGCGGCAAAAGGCAGGGACCGCCACCGGCGGCAGAGTGCCTAGCTACGCCACTGGTCAGAACATATGAGCAGAATAAGAGTACTGCTCGCGACGAGTTCCGTTTCTACGCCCCGTTCTTCTGCACATGCACTTTACGTCATATAAAGATGCTTTGGGGTATTCCCGATCCTTAGCTACACCGGATATTTGTTTTTCTGTTCTTAGCTACATTATTGATGCTGCAGAGCTAAGGAAACAAGTCCCGTAGAATAATATTTCACAACATTCAGATTCAAAACTTTGCATCACTTACTTGTAGGGCACATTTTATGTGCATCCTAGATGTAGAAAGGGAGATTGTAAATGCATTCTAAACACTTACCTGGAAATGATGCTCTTGTAAAAAGAGTTTGTGAAGTGTCAGCTGCATAGACTGAGGAAGGGTCATGTAAATGTCAACAGAATATTCCAAAATTGTATTTTGTTCTATCACAATATCTCTATGTCGGCTCTGCAAAGCACATTGTGTGCACGTTCAGTGGTACAATGTTGTTTTAGACATGCTGCCGGGACCAAGAGCATGTATGCATTTGAGGAGTTAAAGTACCTTGAAGCAAATAAATGTATTTATGATCTCAGATTAATATACATTTTCATTGTCTAACATGTTGATTCAATGCAGTTCTACATGGGTGACAGAAAATACTATTAATATAAGCGAATCTTTGTATTTTTTTCTTAGTAGTCAGCTGCAGTCACATGCGATTCTGGGCACTACCAACGAATTAAAAAAATATTTTAATTGGTATATTTACTGTTTTTGAGGGTACATACACTTCTAGCATTCAAGCTGTTTATTGGAAGCTTTTCGGGAGGGTGTGGTGGGCGTTTGAGACACAGACCCCCGGTACACCGACTGCACTTGAGCGGCATTCTGGAACTGGCGGGAACTACCTTGGCTTGGTGAGTTAAGACATGATTTTAAACTATTTTCATACAGTTCTGCTGCTTTGGCTTTTGCCACGAAGGGCCTGATTCACAAAGGTAAACATACACTATTGTGTAAGTCTACTATTTGTTTTGCTGTTTCCAAACTCCGATTTAATAGTAAGTCTACAAGGGGTGGAGAACTCTGTATCCACAAAGATAGGCCTGCCCTGTCTTTGTATGTGCGGAGCTGTCAACCTCGACAGTGGAATCTCTGCCGTCCTAAACTTACTTTAAGTTTTTTTTTAGAATAAATTGAATGCAACAGTAGCTTTAAAGGGGCTTGTGGTTTACTTTGAATGGATGCTATTTTTATTTTCAAAACATAAGATTTTTTATCAGAGTTCAATGTTTCGGCAAACAAAGGCGCATTATTTGTGTGCGCGTGCTCACAGAAGTACGTATAATGCTGCAGTTTTGGTCACTAACAGCAGTGGGGCTGAACAAAGAGTCTTAAATGAAGCCTTTGAACCAGAGTGAGTGGCAGCCTCGGTGTGTGCTGAATATGTGCTATTTTGATATTCTGTTTTCATAACGTCTCGCTACTGGAGCGACATGTTTTTTCTGATGTATTTTTGTGTCCGAAGAGAATTTTAGTTAATTTACATAAATGTTGCTTTGTCTAGCCTGAGATCTTCTGAGCTGTGATCACTGTATGCGTTTCTCACAAACGTTCAAAGTATACAGATAAAAATATTTGTTAGTGTGTCTGCCTTTGAGTCTGGCCTCGTCTGTCGGTCTTTCTGTCTGTCTGTCTGTCTCAGCGGATGTTGTGACAGCAATCAGCTCAGACTGCTCTGCCGCCGTCTCTAGGTCTGTCTCAGAGTGTCTCATGCCGCTCCCTCACAGATGCTTTAATGGCTGAACCTGTGTTTGTATCTGGCCTCGTTCCTCACTGTCTCCTTATCCTGCTCAGCATGTCTCATGCCGCTCCGTCGCAGATAGTGCAACGGCCATCCATCCATCCATCCATCCATTCCATCCCATCATACATACATACATCTTTCCATTGAATCTGCCCTCCTTTCACCAACACATGCATCCTCAGTTGTTCTTTTACTCTGCCATAGTTCCTTCTATCCATCCACCCATCCGTCCGTCCGTCCATCCATCCATCCATCCATCCATCCATCCATTCATCCATACATACATCTTTTCATTTTTTCTGCCATCCTTTCACCAACACATCCATCCTCACATGTTCATTTACTCTGCCATAGTTCCTTCTATCCATCCACCCATCCGTCCGTCCATCCATCCATCCATTCATCCATACATACATCTTTTTCATTTTTTCTGCCATCCTTTCACCAACACATCCAACCTCACATGTTCATTTACTCTGCCATAGTTCCTTCTATCCATCCATCCATCCATCTACCCATCCGTCCGTCCCTCCATCTGTCCATCCATCCATCCATCTTTTCATTTTCTCTGCCATAGTTCCTTCTATCCATCCACCCGTCCATCCATCTGTCCGTCCGTCCATCCATCTATCCATTCATTCATCCATACATACATACATCTTCATTTTTTCTGCCATCCTTTCACCAACACATCCATCCTCACATGTTCATTTACTCTGCCATAGTTCCTTCTATCCATCCACCCATCCGTCCGTCCATCCATCCATCCATCCATCCATTCATCCATACATACATCTTTTCATTTTTTCTGCCATCCTTTCACCAACACATCCATCCTCACATGTTCATTTACTCTGCCATAGTTCCTTCTATCCATCCACCCATCCGTCCGTCCATCCATCCATCCATTCATCCATACATACATCTTTTCATTTTTTCTGCCATCCTTTCACCAACACATCCATCCTCACATGTTCATTTACTCTGCCATAGTTCCTTCTATCCATCCATCTACCCATCCGTCCGTCCCTCCATCTGTCCATCCATCCATCCATCTTTTCATTTTCTCTGCCATAGTTCCTTCTATCCATCCACCCGTCCATCCATCTGTCCGTCCGTCCATCCATCTATCCATTCATTCATCCATACATACATACATCTTCATTTTTTCTGCCATCCTTTCACCAACACATCCATCCTCACATGTTCATTTACTCTGCCATAGTTCCTTCTATCATCCATCCATCCATCCATCTACCCATCCGTCCGTCCCTCCCTCCATCTGTCCATCCATCCATCCATCTTCTCATTTTCTCTGCCATCCTTTCACCCAAACATCCATCCTCAGATTTTCATTTACTCTGCCATAGTTCCTTCTATCCATCTATCCATCTATCCATCCTTCCACTATCCAACCTCTCTGGTTTCCATTTATTTTGCCATGCTGTCACCCACCGATCTGCTAAACCATCCATCCTTTCACCCATCCTCTCAGATTTCCATTTACTTTTCAATCCTTCGGAAAATACCTATCTCTATGGAGTGGGACTTAATGCTGGAAACCTTTAAAGCCACTGACTCCTTAACACCATAACACACAATAAGGCGCTAACCCAACGCAAATTCGAAATTGTAGCTGGCGTCCTGTTGCCTATCAGGGGCAAGGGTGGTTGTGGGGGATCGCAGATATCCCAAAGAGCCATGGCCCATGCAGGTAACAGCGGTGGGGCGTTGGGGCCGGGTAAGGGGGGATTTTGAAGGATGATGCAGAGGGAACATAAATTATTTATTTAATTTTCCCTCAGCATCGTCCCTCGAAATCCTACCTTACCCGGCCCCACCGCCCCACCGCTGTTACCTGCATGGACTGTGGCTGATCCCAAATGACTTAGCATGAAGATACCATTCCAACAGAGTTGTATTCTGGGCCTGCACGGACCAACTTTGGGGTGAGCCAGGAGGGCCGGGGTAATTCAGCGGTTTAACTGTAGTTGCAGTATATCTGCCTGAATATAATATGATACATTGCACTGAGTGTGTACTAGCATATACACTGTCACATTAGCTCGTGGATTTTATTCTGTTTGTAAATGTACGCACAGAGAAGCTTACTTATGCCTTAACCCCGCGGGGTTAATTTACAACCTTAGGTATCAAGAATTGTACGATGCTTTGTGCATGGAGAAAATCAATAAAGTATGTTAAAAAAAAAAACTTTCCCATCCTTTCACTCACCCATCCAGGCACTAGGATTTCCATGTACTTTGCTATCCTTTTACCCACTCTTCCATCCTTCCATCCATCCGTCCGTCCATCCATCCTTTCGTCCATCTGTCCATCCTTCCGCCCATCCGTCCTTCCATCCATCCATCCACCCGTCCATCCATCATCCACCCATCCATCCATCCATCTGTCCATCCATCAATCCAACCCTCAATCCGTCCATCCATCCATCCTTTTACCCACCTATCTTTTAACCATCTATCCCTTCATCCACTCATCCATCCTTGTGCATATTCATCCTTTCATCCACTCATCCTTTCATGCACCCATCCCTCCAGCAGCTCATTCATCATTCTTTCACCATCTCACGCATCCACTCATCCATCCTTCTCTTCCTTTTCTATCAACCCATCTTTCTTTCTTCATTAAATGTTAATTATGAGCTATAAGCTGCCAAGTTGCAGCTAAAAGAGACCCATACAGACCCCCACACACACTATAGCTGCTAAGCTGGGCAGGTAAGTTGGAGGGCTCGGGGACGTAGGTGCACCTCGGGTTCCTTTCTCCAGGGCGCAGGGCGGCTGGATGCAGGGGTGTCTTTTGAGGTCGGATTTCACCTTACCGGGCCACTTGCGGTTGGGGGGGTCTCCGTGCAGAGGCTGCAGGCGACGTCGGGGAGTCCTGGAGGGGTCAACCCACGGTGGACTCAGACTCTGGAGCGCTGGGGTACCTTGCTGGAAATGGTGGGCCACTTGAACTCGGGCTGTAGGTGACGGGTGCAGTGGTGGTTCCAGGCGTCGGGTTTCTTTTTCCTCAGCAGGCTCGGAGTCTTTGTTTGGTGTTTCTTTTGAACAGAGCTGCTGTTCACAGGAGATCCGGTCTTTGTTGAAGGCAGTCAGTCCTCCCCGGGGTTCTGGAGGTCGCTGGCTGCTGGACAAGACGATTTTTGGCGCAGGATCTCCGGAAACTGCAGACGGGCCGGTAGGGCTGGGGCCAAGTCAGTTGTTCTCTGCAGTCTCCTCTGCTGGGCGTCTTCTTTCGTCCTTTTTCTTCTTAGGTTGCGGGAATATGCCTTCCTGTTTCAGGGCTGCCCCCAAAATACTGTATTTAGGGGGCGCTTTAGGGGTCTTGAGGTCAGTAGCCAATGGGCTACTGACCTTAGGGTGACTACACCCTTGGTGTGCTCACCCCACGTGGAGGAGTGAGCACAATCCCTAGTCCTGATTGGGGAGTGCCTGCCATCTGCAAGATGGCGAGCACTGGAGAGTGGGCTTCACCTCGCCTCCCCCACCTGAGGGGTGGAGTTGGCAGAGGTGGGCACACCTCCTGGGCTGGCTAGTTTTTCCCGCCTGTCTTCCCGCTGAAAGGGAGCGGAGACAGGAAGGGGGGCCTGCTCCTGTTAGCAGGAGAGGCTGGGGGGTCGCATTACAAAGGCTGCCAGGCCTTTGAAGCTCCCCTGCCACAGATGGCTCTTCCTGGCCTGGGGGAGGTGTGTACACCTCCGCCCAGTAAAGGCTTTGTTTCTGGGCTCAGGGAGGGTAGGCTCCCACCCTAGGGGTCCAGAAACATGTCTCGTGGTGGCAGGCTGGTGTGTACCAGTCAGGGAACCCATCAGAAGCTGGTCGTTTTTCAGGGGGCATCTCAAAGATGCCCTCTGTGTGCATTTTTCATCAAATCCCACACTGGCATCAGTGTGGGTTTAATGTGCTGAGAAGTTTGATACCAAACTTCTCAGTTTTCAGTGCAGCCATTATGGTGCTGTGGAGTTTGTAATGACAAACTCCCTGCACCATATACTCTTAATGGCAGCACTGCACTTACAATGTCTAAGAATGGACTTAGACTCTGTAGGGGTACAGGGCTCAGGCACCTGTACCCTCACCACTGGTATAGTGCACCCAGCTAGAGGGGTGATACACCTATGCCAGGGCAGTGGGTTGTAGGCATGGCACACAGAGGTGTGTGCCATGTCGACTCTTCACTTTGTTCTGCACCAAAACACGCAGCCTGCAAAGGCAGTGTGTGTGTGTAAAGGTACAGGGCCTCTAAGGGTGGCACAATAAGTGCTGCAGCCCTTAGAGGTCTTCCCTGGTCACAGTGCCCTGGGTACCTGTGGTACCATTTACCAGGGGCTGACCTGTGGCCAGAGATGCCAATTGGGTACAGTTTTGGGGAAAGAACACAGGCCCTAAGAACCTGATTGGCAGGGACCCAGGGCACATCAAGTCAAAGTGCATCAGTGGTCTGGCAAAAAGTGGGGGGGTTACTGCAACAGAAACCCACTTCCTTACAGCCCTTTCACGAGCGCCGTGCTGTTAATGGTTTGAATGTTGTCTCTTTCCATGCTCCTGCACCCCCAGCTCTCTGCTCTCACTCCCCCCTCCCTTCTCCCCCTCCCTCCTTGTCAGTCACAGGGCTCCAGTGTGTGTGAATAGCAGGCAGCTATCTTTATGCGTGGCTCACCACAAATGCAACATTGCGCTTTAAACAGGGCCACACCCTGTTGGATTTAACATAGCAGCCACACACCTTTCTTTTGAGCTGCGTGGCTCGTCTAAATCAACTTTTGAAAATCTTTGTTTTCAAAAGCGGAAAAATGCCAGCTTTAACATTGGCGCCCGTGTTCCCATTTTCAGCAGTTCGGTGTTGCCGCTTTTCCTACGTGAGCATGGCTATTGTGTTGCCTGGACCAATATCCCTGGACCCCCTGCAAACATACCGTACAGACTACAGAGGCAGAAGATTTGCTCACTTAGCTGCTGCAAACCTCGAGAGTTTCACACCATCCCTCCCTTTTCACAGTGTGGGCTGCAGGGCTGCCTGGACCACACGGAGTGGCACCAGAGGGCCTGCCTATCTTGCCTCCCACAGGATCCTCGCTCCGCAAGAGCTGTCATTAATCGTGAGTAGCAACTGATGGACTTATAGTAGCGCACAGAACAGTAAACACCCCTTTTGTGAAGCCTCATTCGAGTTTACAACTGCGCTCGCATTAAGCACTACATACATGTGTTGTAACATATCTCTTTAGGGATAGCTTCCTTAGCTGCATGTGAGTGCAACTCTGCAATGGCTCCTACTTTTTCATTAACTTTAAAAAATCTGCCCACGAGTCAAACGTTCTTGGCTTCCTGTCTGCTATGTGCACGCGAATGTCAGAAGAGCTGTGTCATCTTTGTAGGAAAGGTGCGTTTTTTTCCAGATGTGCACGAAATGGCTTTCTTTGTCTCTATTGATTATAAACAAACCGCACTTGCATAACAGGCTTAAACCTTGTCCTAGTTTAGTGGCCCTCAGCTTGTTTGGAAACAGTTAATGTTTATGAAGAACTAGACTCATATTCTTTTATAAAACTGTAAAAATGCAGCCTCTCTTCTTGTTCTTTGATTTTGCTAAATATGGCCCATGTTGACCTTCAAGCTGTGAAAGGGAGTCTGGAGAAGTGCACAATAGATACATGTTGTAGTGAAATGCCAAAATAAAGCGCCACTGTGAACTATTTGTACAACGTTTTTGTACTATAGTTTCTTTGACGTTTTGTTGTTTTTCGCATGCTCCTGGTGTTTGTTTACCCATCTTTAAAATCGAGCCACAGTAGCGAATAACTTACTTCACTGATGTGCTTAGGGACCAGTAATTTGATACTTTTACACACACTACAATTACTTTTGCGGGTGATGAATGTGTAAGAGCTTGTGATGGTTTTTAAGTGTGAGTTTATGAAACACTTTCGTGTATATGCTACATACAATTTCCATCTGGATTGCAAAACCGAACAAACACAATGGCTCATAGACCATGTCACCTGTGAGACGCCAGTCAGTGTTGGCTGTTAGTCAGAAGACCTGCATTACATAACATTTGATTATATTTCCCTCATTCTTTTTGTTTGCTTTTTGGTGCATGCAGATCTGCATATCAGTGGGTAAGCCCATTGTCATTTACAATGCCACTAACTCAAACACTTGCAAATGCGAGACCTATTGCATTGCAAATGCTTGTTATATATATTGGTCTGACTATTGCCCCTTTCCAACTTTCCGGGAAAATCCCAGAAGTTAAGACATTTCGGAAGCTGACATTTAAAAAACTAGCCCAGCAATCTACATTATTTGTTACTCTAATTGCTGGTAGATGGTCTGGCCCTGCTGCTTTAGTTAGTTTTAGGGATGGGATGGTTTCTTTTATCTTTTGGAAAGAGAAATGCGGCTCAATTTCTTCCCCAAATGTAATACTTTTTTCCAGATTCTCATCTAACCTGCTGCTGTTATACAGATTGCTCAACTAATTAATCCAGTCACCTTCCCCCTCTAAGCATCACATTTACCCTTACACATTCCCCTCCTGCACCAGTTGCCAGAATAATCTTATGTTATTCGTGCCTATTACTTCAAACATTGTTTGCCAATTTTTAGTCATATATTCCAATTTGCTTTCCTTCAACTTATTTTTATACTCAAGTTTTGCCAAGCGGAGATACTCCACTGTTATCTTATCCTGTTTTTTTCTAAACAGTCTTTCCCATTTCCGTACCCTCAATTTTAGGCTCCTTATTAAACCAACCATTTCCACCCCCCACCCCCCTTCTCGTAACCATCTTTCTTGGTCGCAGATCCTGATATTAGTTGTACACTTAAACAGTTTACCACCTGCTCAATCACCTGATCATACCATATTAGGACATTCTCTCTTTCCTCTGGTTTACTGAGAGACGTTTAGTCAATCATCAGCTCATTAACCAATTTCAAACTATCCTCGGTTATACAGGTGGTTATGCGTCGAGGGTGTTCTATCTGCAGAGGGATCACTCTATCTCTTTTCGGCCCTTGTTCTATCCTGAGTAATACTCGTAAGGGCCAATGATCACTGCCTTCACATTGCAGCGCTTCAAACCCTTCTACTTCAGTAAAGTGCCAAGCATTTATAAAGGCGATTGGGTAGCTCTAGTTACCTATGCGAAAAGTATTTCTCATTGGGCGGTTAGTATCTACTCGTCCATTGGCACATAATAGCCCTATCGATCCTAAGAGCTTTGCTAGGGTTTCAACTTGTGCAGAACTACCTGCACTAGGGAAGATAGCCGGGGGCACCTGTGCCATGGTTACTAGATCTGTATACAATTTATCGCTAAAAGAGGGATACAATTTATGGTTAAAATTCCCTAGGATCATTACCAACTGTGATGCATTTGCTCTACAGATGAGCTCCAGATCTGCCTCTAACAGTCCCAACTACTCTACATAATCTGTTATAGCCCCTGGCTGTATGTATATATTGACCACAAATATTTGTCTTCTTGCCCCAGGGCCACTATCGAGTTCAATCTGGCTAGCTAATAGCCATTGAGTTTTCACTTTTAGCCTAGTTAATTTATTGGCTTTTTTTGATTATGCTAAGAACCACCAAAACGAGAGAATACCCACATTTAAGGGGGGTTGGCACTGTTATCGATTACATTTTTGTCTCCACTTGCTTCTTCCCTGCCCTTTTAGATTTTATGGTCTTAAGTCATAAACTGAGTGATCGCAACCCACTAACAGCTTTATTCTACTGGGATAATAAATCACTAGGAGTAGCACCCTTATATAAAGAGCCCATCATCTCGACGGATCAGGGTCGAAGGGTGAGATGGGCCATTATTGTTCCGTCGGTTTTTGTTCAAAAACTGATCTCCCTGTGTCAAACCAATTTTCTCACATTTTTGTCCGATGATGAGTCATCACATAGCATCCTGGCGACATTTTTTAACATCTGTAAGTGTATTAAGTCCGCGCTTTGTAAAACTGCCACACCCCGGGGATTGCATGTGGAAAAATGGTTTGACAGTCTGTGCCCCAAAACCAAGGACCTCTGCAAACTTCTGCATGGAAGCCATGTTGCCAAGCAGAGGTCAAGAAGGCCAGAGCTGCGTTTAGATTGGCTTGCAAGGAACACAAGGCTCAACTTAAAGAGGAGTCCTGGGATAAGTTACTAACTGCCAGCAGACAACGCAATAGCTCTGCTTTTTGGAGCATCATTAATAAGCCTCCTTTTAATAATGGCCATCTCTCTAGCCAGGCCTGCACTATTCCTTCTCAGGCATGGGTCGACCATTTTAAGGCCATGTATAGCTTAGATGAGGAGCCAGAGCTAATAAAAGACCCCCAGATAGTCGATGACATTACTTTTAACTTATCCGAGGTCAGAGCTTCTATCTCACAATTACCATCTAACAAGGCACCAGGGCCTGACGGGGTGCCAGGGGACCTTTTCAAAAACTGCATGGATCTATGGGTACTGCTACTGACACTGCATTTGAATGCTGCAGCCGCTGGTCCTCTCCCACTAACCTGGTACCAATCAATAATAGTCCCAGTTTTTAACAAGCATTTGCAATGCAATCGGTCTCGCCTTTTTGATATATATCCCCTCTCAACAGGGCATAAGAAGAATCATCCCAGTGAAACCCCCCAGTATATTTCAATGTGGGTGGCCAATGTCAAAACCCTTGCCTACTACTGTAATCTGTGAGATTAACAAAATACCAGTCTCTATCCTGCAACACATTGTAATAACAACCAGCTGTTAAAAGCTTGCAAGCAATAACATGTTTTTCACAATTAATAAACTAGACCAACTTCGTCATAATGTTTCATAATAAGCACCAAACCTGTGGCATCTGACATAATGTTTCTGTGCACCAAATAGGCATATAGCTTGTCACAATAACCAAATGAGGCCTATAGTTTTGAGCATAAGCTTTTTCACAAGGCAGCCATCGGACACAAAGTCACAGAATTAGAAAGGTGTACAAAATTACCTTTGGCTAAATAAAATAATATCTCTCCTAAAATGGCCTAACAAGGCTTCTCACAGAGTAAAACGTCTGAGCCTTATTTACAAGAAATTATGCAGTCGGGCACTGCTATGGCACAATGCCAGTTCTTTTTTTGCACTAATGTTCCTTCCTCTTTCCCAGTTTCACAGAGCCTAGAGCAGCATGCATTTTGCACGTCACATTCAAGACGCTTTAATATACAAACATAAAATAGCACTGCAGGGATGGCAGTCCAACTATGGTCTTCTGTTGCCACTGGTGCTGGATAGAGTGTCCACAACATCTTCATGTTGTACACCGCATCCATAATCCCAAATGGATAGGGACAAAAGATGCTGTGGTGTAGGACCTGTGTCACAATCTCAGTGGCCATCAGGCAGAGAACAATCGTTGGCGAGACAGAACGAGTGTGTGGTATTGTACAGAAGGACCAACTTCTCCCTGCAGCTGTGGGGAAAAAAGATTGGACTTAGAGATAGTGTCTGCTATGTCAGTATTCAAATCAAACCAGAGGCCCTGGGTTTGGAGACATTGCAAAGGGGCCCCTTAAGTGAACTCCAACATCTCCACTAGAATGGAGTGTTTGTGTCCTAAAATGGCACTGCTTTGAAAAGATCACAGTATTGTGTTCACGGACAGCTGGGGGCTGGGGGGGGCATTGTGTACATCCCGATATCTTTTGGTGCGGAGATATGGGCATGACACAAGACAATTCTCTGATTAAAGCTGTGACATTCCATATGAAAGGGAGCTTGATTTGGCCCCACTCAAACTTTGTTTAGTGGAGGACCTAGTGACAAAGTGGATGTGCAAAACGGGGGCAAAACAGACCATTATAAAATGACAGCATGATTGGCTGGCACTAAACACAGCACTTTGATAAACAGAATGAGAGTTACATTCAGTGGAGCAGAAGTAATTTTGCACCGCGCAAGAGTGTCGAACATTTTATATACAGCGCAGTTGCGGACTGGGTTAGAAAATAGGCCCCGGGAGCCAAAACAATTGCCCTCGTTTGTGCATTTGATAGTAAAAAACCAGAGGCCCACATTTGCAAATCGTGCACCTCCAAACTTTTTAAGAGATGCTGACTCTGATCTCTGAGGGAATGGGTATGTTCACATTTGTGCTTTCTGCAAGTATTATTTGTGATAACATTAGGGAATTTAGCAGTGGAATTCATCATCTTCCCTCTCAGATCTATTTAATAAGTGCATTAACAACGTGAGACTGTGAGACACTGTGGAAGCATTCTAGAAAGAAATACTTTTGTGAACTATTTCTTAGCCCTAACTGAAGAAGCATGGATTATGTACCAGCCCGTCCACTCATGGCAGAGTGGAGAAAGTCACAGCTGCAGTGGCGTAGCTAGCACTTGTGACGCCTGGGGCAATCCCTCTGATTGCCGCCGGGCCGGTAACAGCAGGTGGGGAGGTCCAGGTTAGAGACGACGAGTGGGGGGAAAAGGTGGAGAGGGTATGGGGGTTGGTTAACAAGGACTACAAGGTAGAACAAGCATTGGAAATGCATTAGGTCTCGCATTTCCTTGAGTTAGAGCTATTGGCGTTGTAAATGACAATGTTTTTTACCCATGTGTTATGGAGTGTGTGTTTGTAGTGGAATTATGTAGGTTGTATTGGAATTGTGTGCAGTGAAATTATGTGGTGTGGAGTGGATTTGTATTGTTGGATTAAGTGGTATGGTGTGGTGTGCAGTGGAATTATGTGGATAATTATGTGGTATTGAGTGTAGTGCAATTATGTGGAGTGGAATTTTGTGTTATGGAGTGCAATTATGTGGAATGGTATTTTGTGTTGTGGAGTGGTATATAGTGGAGTTTAATTATGTGGTGTGCTGTTGAATTTTGTGGCATGATGTGGAATTTTGTGGAATTGATTGGTGTGGATTGGATGTATGTGGTGGGTTGTGTAAGTGTGTTGTTGAGTTGAATTATGTGGTTTAGTGTCGAATTATGTGGTGTGGATTGGAAATGTGTGGAGTTGAATTGTATGGCGTGGAACTGTATGGATAATTAACACCAACTTGTGAAAAGCAGCACACCACAGAAGCAACCACGTTTAACAATTACACCAGATGACCTGCGCCAAATAGCAAGTATTGAAGAACACACACTTAAAAGCACACATTAAATGGATACAACTCTACTACCATATCCCTAGCACACTGATCCCCATTTTATTGGTGTGTGCATACCAGAACTATGCAGCAACCCTCAATTCAGGCAGCACAGAGTACACTGCTGCAAAACATATTGCAGACAGCTGAAAGCCACGCCGCACACAAGGCTCAACCAGGGGCTCTCTGTGCAGCAGTGAGAAGAGAGACAGCAGTATAGGGAACCAAGCCAATGCAAATGGCCATTAGATAAAATTTTAGGCCAAGTGGCATCCCATTTATACGGGCAAGTTAGACGTCACAACAGGGCTTTTAGGGGAATTAAAAAAATAGTGGGTTTCTCAAAGGGGCTTGGCCAAAGTAATTAAGGGTGTGGCTTAAAATACGCAAGGTAAAAATCTTTGCTTAACATAGTGTGCCGTCCAACTGGTATTTTGCTGCTTCTGTCATTGCATACAGATATATAATACAACAAATAACATTACACCTACAACAAGCCAGGGCTATTGGGTTTGCCAATGGTTGTTAATTGTGTAAGATAAATAAACAACAACTATGACTTTGTTGTATAGAATATTGAAAATGCTTCAGTTCTAAAATGATCAGACTGTGAAAGAACTATAACGAGTCTCTTTGAAGTTAGTTCAAAGGCAGTGAAGGGTGGTACTGTAGTAGTGAGCCTCAGCAAGGCCTACCAGTGCTTAGGGGTTCACCCTTCTCTGCACAGAGTCCTCAGACACTTAGGAAGAAGTTGGCACAGAAACTGAAATAGAAAAGACAGAGTTTATTAAACCTCATGAGGTGGAGCTACATTTACACACCACCCTTCGGTAATGCATGAAGTAGCACACTGAATGGAAGGACCATGGTCCTTTTATACCCACACAGGGGCTCAAATGAAGGCGGTACAAACACAAATGCTGGTTTTAGATACATATAAGGTCATACAGAAAATGCACAGTCGACAAGTGGGTGGAGCTAACAGTTTCTACTTCTAGTAGACACATCCTGACATTTATAAACTCGGAACAGCTGCAAGCTCAACTGAGCATGTGCAAAGCAAAAGAGAACTAAATATAACTTGTCTCTAGACAGATTTCAAGAGCAGTTAACAGGAAGGTAGGACAGAGCACATGGTGAGCACATGGCAGCACATGGCAACCAAAATGGCTGCCAGAAATACAAAATGGATTCCACAAAGTGGACAATTTAGCCTCTGAATACAAGCTGTCTTCAGCCAATGCTTAACTTAAGTGCTGCCAAATTACAACAGACGACCCTTTCAGCATTGGCTGAAGACATTCGTTTATCTGGGGTAATCTAGATATTCATCCCGTACATCTATTAACATTATTTCGGCCACCTCTTTATTCAACATTTGTTGGGCCTTTGTTTCAGCAACGTTCCCTTTGGCAGGTATACAAGCAGAGATGCAAATGGAGCAAAGCATTGGACCACATTGGATACATACACAGCATGTAAAAAGTATCATAATCATTACACACAGGATAGTCAGTAGCTTCCAGCCCCAAGCAGAAACAAGAGTCCAAAACCATCTAGTCTAATTCTAAGTTTCAGGGCTCTGATGTATTTCAGTGACTATCTATTTCAATTTCAGAATAGCCAACAGCACATACCTAATAAAAACATTTTCAATAGACTTTTTCAGTATTTCTTTTATGAGGGCTAGAGTATCAATTAATATACTCAAGGAAAGAGTAAAGTAACATTTATCAACTGCTCAGATGAACTTTTCTCGTGCAGAATAAACACTACCCCCAGTACCAATATCAAAGCAGTCAGACATATTATTACAAAAACAATCCTGGCTCCGGGGACGAGGAGGACCACACAGGGCCATAGGAATTAGGACAAGGAGCCGCAAAGGGCTGCTCCTCCTCAAAAATGGGACGACCAAAGGGGTACATTACTAACAAAAAAAAGAGTCCTTGGGAAATTATAGCCGCTGTACAACCAGCCAGAGGGGAGTCTTCTCCCTGTGTCCGTTTGAGCCTCACAGGCAGGCTCTTGTTGTTCCCACGGTGGAGCTGCACAACTCGCAACTCAAGAATCACGGCCCAGTTTGAGAAGAAAAAGTCTTTCTTTCAGAATAGGGCAATCACCCCCCCAGGGCAAATACCCTCAACGATCCTGTCCAGTGTCTCAGGCAGTGCACCAGTTTTCTTCACTTTAATCTAACAGGCACCAAGGGCACAGCACCTGTACCCTAAACTCAAGTCCTTCCCTAACTCCTGTATTGCACCACTGACGCACTGCTCTTTTGTTGGGGCCACTGATTGTAGCCAATATGCTCAGGCATCCCTTGATCAACAAACAAAGGCGCAGACTTGCATTCACTTCGGGACCAGGACTCAAAAGGCCTGATGCTGGGATATGTGAAGCAACCCTTGTTTCAAAGGGGGTCACCTCAAGTAAAAGCCTCCTTGCCGTCCTTATCGGTCTGTGACTCTCTCAGCTGGGCGGCATCAAAAACTGGATCCATAGAAAGATTTCTTCATCCTGATTTGTGACCCCGTCTTTCGCCCAAGACAGTGGCAGGGGTACACACTTCACGTCCCAGTGCTTCCGGCCTTCACTGAGGTCCTAGTTGCCAGCAACGCCTGTGCTGGTTCCCTTTATCTTGGCTCCAAGCTGGACTGGTGCTGACTCCCAGGCTGGATCTGATGTCCGGGCCCCTCTGGCAATGGTTGTAGGGCAGCAAATATCTATTGGTGGGCAGAACAAAAGGGTCTTTAGACAAGGCACAGAAATAATCTATCAACAGAGAGGATAGTCTCAGAATACTGCTTTAGTCTTGGGATGCCCCATTCATTAGCAAGGCACCCAAGAACCACTTCATCTTATCTGAGAATAAAAAAAACCCTAGACCTATTGGCAAGTATAAAAGGAACTTTTTGGTGAACTGACAAGAATAATACGTCACCCAATCCCAAGCAGCCAAGGAAGTCTGTGTTCATTTACTAAATTCTGAGGAAAAAATAAAAACAATACAGACATATTCCAAATCCTTACATTTGTGCATTCCTATATTATTCATCTGAAGAACCTCAAGAAAAAGGAACTTTTCCTACATTTCTACTTATGAACCTTGAATTACTTGTACAGGACTGCAGACACTTTTAAAATAATTTCTCTTAATAAAAACACCTTCATTTTACACTTAAGGTCATGCTTTCATGTTATAGGCGCAGCAGGAAAAATCTAAAACTGCTAATTTAACAGATTCTTATTGCAAAAAGAACTAAACTTCAACATAGTGGGTACATTTTCTCCAGCAGAACATGTCGTGACAAACAAACTCCTAAAAAACAATATTTTCCTTCAAAATGTTTGCTAAGGATCACATGAGCGTCTTTCCTGCATTCTACTTTTCACGATCCGGACTATGCAACATCATTTTCAAAAGGAAAAAACCCTATCTCCAGCTCTAATAAGGGTTGTCAGCTCAATTACACAGACTAGCTAATAAAAGACTAGCAATGCCCTTGCAAAACTGTATAGAACATGAGAATAACATAAACAATAATGGTATTGCCACCTGAGATTTTTGAACAGAAACCCCCACTATATAGTTCCGTTTAAAGGTCAAATAAGGGAACATCAATCTGTTCTACTCATTCTTTCATACAGGATGGGCAGTAACATAGCATATATTTTCATCATTTTATTAATTCTAACAATTTTAAAACAGTATTACAGAATAGCCAATAACTGTCTCATGGCCATTTCCTAGACAGCTTAGACAGACTCAAGAGAGAGTGAGAAAAAGAGAGAGAAAACATAATTTTGCCTACCCTTAATTTGTAGAGGAGCTAGCCTCCTTCCCCCATTTTGACAGTAGGAAACCCTGAAAACAGGTTTCACTTCTGTCAACACTTTCAACCCCTATTTGTAGCAACTGGGCACAAACAAACTTGTAGGAGATATCTTAGAAAGTGGCTATTCTCTGATTCAGCCTAACACAAGCACATTGAGTACTGTAGAAAGCGTTAATAACCAATTTACCAATTCCTTGAGCAATTGTACTAGATTAACATGAGGGCGCATGAATGCAAACTAAAATCCATTTCCTCCTTATCTTAGCCCCTACACAGTAATCTTTAAACTAAAACCATTATTTTTATATACATGGCAGATCAATGCTCTACTCAGGGCTGCTTTTCCTTCGTTTCATATGACTGCGCAAAACGTGTGTTTGCCAAAAATAGGAAGCAAAACTTCTCTTCCTCTCTCTGCGCTGTCATCTCTTCTTTCAAAAACTGTTCGAAGGTCGAAGTGTTGAAGCAAATCTTACCCTTCACCCTGCTAAGTTGCTAAATGCAGAACTCCGACCTTTGACCCTTCCAGCAGCTGTCCATTTTTTTTTAGTGCAAGGCTTTCCATGCGGTCTTTGAAAGGCAAAGCAACTCTGGAGAATCACGGCTGAAAGGCAGTCCTGTCCGGTGTGTTTGCCAATAATTTAAAGGTAGGATAATAACGTCTGCTGGTTTCTGTATACTTATTTTCATTTGTGTACAGTGTGTGGTGTGCAGTAGGTCAGCTGTTTGGTCTGTACTTGCATGTATACATTATTGAAGCCTCAAATCAGTTTAAAAATTGCCCTGAGTGGCAGAATTGCTTTTAAATAGTGACTTTTTCCCAAATTCGACTTTGGTGGTAGGGGCACTTAAAAATGAATATCCTACAATATTTTTGCATAATAGGAACCCCCAGAGTGTTCTCTAGATAGCCCAGGAATGGGAAATCAGAAATGTATAAGGTATACCCTTATAAAAATGAGTTTTGTACGGCTGGGTAAAGTGACATTTCACATTTAAGTTTCCCCCATTGCGGTACAGCACTGCTTAAATTCAACTTTGATGCTAGGAATTCGCAGTATGATGATTAGGCTTTATAAAGATTAAAAAACGAATGTAAAGCATTTATTTTTAATAATATATATTTGTTTCATATAATTTATTTTTTATTTTTAATAAAACCAACCATTTTGATGATTCCACATTTGAAAAGCAAGCTTCATTTGTAGCCTATCATATTCAAACGCATTCATTTATAACCCTAAGCACAGAAGCCTTACTTGAAACATGAAAAGTCTGCGCCACTTTTAAAGGACAGTTATTATTTAACATCAGAACCACAGATGTACTTATGTAAAAAATCCCTACTTTCAATTTTGTTCTCTGTTATCCAAAATAATGAAACTGGTTTTTTGAAACTTTTAAAATAATGCAGGCCTTTATACCAGTTTTACACTGACTTAAAATTTTGCTGACTCAGCATTCCTGTCTGTGGCCGTGATCAGGAATAGCCATATGCTATTTATGCAGCTGTTGTTTGTCAGCAGGCATCGAATTTTCACGCTTTTCTCAGGAAAAAACCCTTTGTTATTTGTAATACCCTGACAGAGTTAAATCCCCATTTGCTGTGTCAAACAGCTTCTTTTCAGTTAGTCAGTTTAAACACAGCTGTTGGAAAGCTTTTTTCTCTGGTGCTGAAAGAAAGCATGTCACAGTCTATTTAAAAACTGAGGCATTTCAATGCAGTCAAATCTATCTTTCTATAATGTGTATTTAGTTCAGCAACGACCAAATTCACTCAGATGATGTGAATGCCTTTTAATGTCTAATACAATGTATCTAAGGAAAATGCTGTAACATTTTGCATTTTAGTCCTAATTGTGTGAAAGCACACAAATTCGTTTTTTCCCCTACCTTTCTATGAGGCCTATTTTATTCCTATTGAATGTAAATTCTGATTTATCTGTACCAGTGTGGCAATTTGCACATATCTATAGTTTCTTACTTTATCAATTTTAATGGTAGCGTGCAGCTATTTAACATATGTTACATTATTCATTCCCTGAATTTAAAAAAATGTAGTTTTTTAAAAATGACATTTGCATAACAGAATGACAACAAAAACCAATTTTAGCTCATTCCAGACATTTTCAGAAGGGGGTCATACACTCATAACACACAACACAGCGCGCTTAATGCTAGCCATTCTTACACAAAGAGCGCAATCGCTATTTACTCACACAAGTATCACCAATGTCAAACCACAAACCACATAGACATTTAAACACACATTTAACCCACAAATCAACATTTAGGGCAAAAACAAGAGACAGCCTACAGACTGTACGCAAAACCAAACTATTTGTAAATACTAATTGTAAGTCATATTTACAAGAAGAGCTCTCAAAAGTAGTCCAAAAGACTTCCATGTTCAAGAAGCCAAAATACACCAAATTCGCCAGTTTTGGCTGGTAGAACACTCAAAAAGCGCTCTGCATATCACCACTTATGAATGTTACTAAGTGCACAGATCAGGATCCGTTTTATGTACATATTTAGTTCCATGGGGTACTTAGTCACCAAGAAAGAAATATCTTTTTACTATATCTAAACCTATTTAGGTATCCCCTCTGAGGGAGTCAACTGAGTACTTACTAAATCCATATTGGTACCTCCAAAACAGCAACACTTTCTGCGAAGTGTGCTAGAAACAGGCATGCCAAAAATAGTGCAGAATATGCAGTATTATAATTAAGGCTCCCGGTTTTCCGTTTAAACGGATTTTTACACATAAATACAGACGGAAAAATATTTTTCTTCCGTCTGTATTTATAAATAGAAATGGAAAAATACGACCAAACCGGAATCAGAGAATTGTTTGGCCATCCATGCTCCAGCCAAGTGGTTACCTCGCCAGGCCCCTCTTCCTGATTTCGTGTGTGCCTGCCCACATTAACACCTGCAGGGCCATTAATCTTTCAATAGGCACGGGAAATTCCTTCCTATGAGGGTCTTGTATTGACCTCTGACCTGCCCTTCATAGCCCTGTTGTTTCACTGTTTGCTCTTTAAGGAGGTGGGATGCTGTAAGTAGCTAATGCAAGACAGGTAGAAATGATTTAATTGCAGGATAGATTGTGAGGATCGGCAGGGTGACACAGCATTCAAAAACTCTTTCAACCCTTTCTCTGAACTGTGGCTTCAGTTATTTTTTTATTTTTTTTTAAACTGCTTATCAAAGCGTGTGGCAATAATAAGTAATTAACTGGATGGCCACTGAGTCACTTGTGAAACAAAAAAAAATTATTTTGAATGTGACCCAAAAAGGGCTTAAAGACAGGCAGCATAAACACAGTAGGGAAATTACTATTAGGTCGGATTAACATTAAGATCCATGCAGGCCGTAAAACTAAACTTTTCACCCTGACTTTGCCTTTGCGTGGCATGAAGAAACACAGCAAGACAAAAATAGCAGAATGTTAACATTCCTGAGAGGTGCAGCTTGCCAGAGACAGCCAGGGCATATCTGGAAACTCTTTTTAAAGTTAAATTGTGTTTTTTCCACCGTGGCTGCAGTTAAACTGTGTGGTATTACGCACTAATGCACAGAAAACGTCTTCAACAAGCAGAACTTTGTCATCTAAATTCAGTAAAAGGTTCAATGCTATTAGGCAGTAGAAAGTAAAATAAAGCAAATGATACACGTCTAAAACCCAGTGTCTTCATTGCAGGGACTGTGTCTCCCTTCTGGAAAATGTAGTTTGCATTAGCATAGCTCATGTGAGTGTTGTTCATTATTTCAGGCTTCAGAAGTGTGACGGAAATAGAGCCTGGCAGGACTAATGCAGGGCCTTTAATTTCTGAGGAGTGCAACTTTATTCCCACACCAGGCAGATGATTTATTCTCAAGGCTGGCCTATCCACATGGGAGATCGTGGCAAAAGGCGGAGTTGGGACAAAGATGTTGGCATGACTCTTTAAAGATCCTTGGTGGTCAGAAATAAGAGCTCGCTGCCTCAGAGGAGGTCGTTTGCTCACTCAGCTGTAGACAGCAATGTGCACCATAGAGTATGCTGCAGAGAGGAGCATGGAACTGGCAATAAGGGAAACGAGGCACCCAATATATCTAAATTATCATGAAAGCTGTCAGCTTTTTCATGCCCTCTTTAGCTAGGTCACTGACAGTGCACAGGTGCACTCACCTAAATTCTAAATGAGTTTACATCTATTAATCATGGCTAGTGACATAGTGTTTTCAATATTGTAACACAGCAGCAGCTCACTAATGTATTGTGTTTGCTTAATTTGGTGTTTATATAAATATAGCTAAACCCATAACAACCGTGTGCACTGTCTATTTAAATAAACATGGAAAAATACTAGCTCCAGAGTCTAATCTTGCTTGCGCCAAAAATAAATGCGGATATATACAGATAAAATGACAAAAAAATAAATATGGATAAATACAGACGGAAATGTTAAAAAAAAAAATACCATAAAACCGGGAGCCCTAATTATAATCAAAGTAGCGCTTAAGGTACTCTTCGTACGTTGCGCTGTTCAAACAATTTCAAATAGAGAAAAATCTCCTCTTTACCTGCCTATATGTATTGCAATGCATATATAATTTACAAAACAAATTCCAAAATTGGCCAATCATACAAACAAAGCCACAGTAAGTGTTACTAAAACTACCTTACCAATCAAAGGCATCAAACCAACAGCAAGTGCCGCAAAACGGCTCTTACCAATCAAATGGTGTCCAGGTTCCAACTGCCAAGTTCTCAAATCGACCAAATGGTCACTGCACGGCGAATCAACAAAAGAGATCTCAGTCAAGGACCGGCGCCGCCGGGATGGTCAGATCAGAAAGAAAGGAAAACGCCATGGGTGCCAAGACTCTGGTCTCCTCAGGCAGCGATCGCGTCCAAGAGCGAGATTCCAATCCTTCATCTCGACCAGTCCTTCGGGCATCCGAGTCGCTGATGAGTCCCACGTTGGAAGCGCCAATTTGTAGTAGTGAGCCTCAGCAAGGCCTACCAGTGCTTAGGGGTTCACCCTTCTCTGCACAGAGTCCTCAGACACTTAGGAAGAAGTTGGCACAGAAACTGAAATAGAAAAGACAGAGTTTATTAAACCTCATGAGGTGGAGCTACATTTACACACCACCCTTCGGTAATGCATGAAGTAGCACACTGAATGGAAGGACCATGGTCCTTTTATACCCACACAGGGGCTCAAATGAAGGCGGTACAAACACAAATGCTGGTTTTAGATACATATAAGGTCATACAGAAAATGCACAGTCGACAAGTGGGTGGAGCTAACAGTTTCTACTTCTAGTAGACACATCCTGACATTTATAAACTCGGAACAGCTGCAAGCTCAACTGAGCATGTGCAAAGCAAAAGAGAACTAAATATAACTTGTCTCTAGACAGATTTCAAGAGCAGTTAACAGGAAGGTAGGACAGAGCACATGGTGAGCACATGGCAGCACATGGCAACCAAAATGGCTGCCAGAAATACAAAATGGATTCCACAAAGTAGACAATTTAGCCTCTGAATACAAGCTGTCTTCAGCCAATGCTTAACTTAAGTGCTGCCAAATTACAACAGAACTGCTGCAGAGTTAAGATGTTTTTTGTACCCTGAGTGCAAAAATGGAGAGCCCAATAGAGACCCGTTTCGGCACCTGCTTTTAAGGACCCGGCCCACCTAAGCCCTGCGTCACGGGTAGTCATATTGAGTGGGGCCACAATGTGAGGAAAAATAAAATCAAAGTAAAACAAATCTGGTTGAACAGCACTCTAAAAATAATTAAAACCAGTTACAAAGCCCACTGAGGTGTGCTGAGAAAATAAGGGCAGAGAACCCAGGCAAGTGGAGCAAGTGAGACGCAGTGAATACTGACAGGTGAAGAAAAAGATGAGCGGACAAGTGTCAGGTGGAAAAAATGGGGACGTGGCACACCAGGGTGAATACTGAAAAGTAGATTGTAGTCTGGGGGTGAATGTAGGCGGAAAGCGTGGTGAGGTCAAAGATGAATAGAAGAAGAGAAAAGTACTCCTGCGAGTGGAGAAAAGGAGGAGCAAAAAGTACAGAGGGGAATGGAGAAAAGGAGGAAAAAGTTGCCTAGAGGTCAGTGATGAAACATGAACGGGAGTAGAGGAGGAGCAGGGGATAAAGAATGGGTGCAGAAAAGAACAGAGCTGCATAGCGAAGAGGAGGAGCAGGGGATAAAGAATGGGTGCAGAAAAGGAGGAGCAGAAATATTGAGATGAATGGAGAAGAGGAGGAGCCGAGAGCACAGATGTGAGCAGGATAGCAGCAACCCTGAGTATAGGCAGCACAGGGTACTGCAGCAAAACATATTGCAGACAGCTGACAGCCATGCTGCACACATAGTGCCAATATCGGCCACACTCACCAGCCCTCCCGCAGCAACATACATGTAACATAAATAAGCAGACAAGACAACTTTTTGGTGGGAAAATTGCTGCAGGTTTATTAGCATACAAATATGCCAACATGGTGGGTTATCTTACAGGCGATCCAAAGGCAAGCCGCCCTCGCGGCCTACCACCTGATGGGCCAACTTGCATCGTGGCCTTAGCCAATCGGTGCCTAGCGGTTGTGGTGAGGGGATAGCCCCTCCCACTTCCTGTGAACCATCGGTCCACCCTATTACTCACGCCCCCCTCCTACAAGGGGCGGAGCGTTCAAGCGACCCCCAGTTGTACAGGTTTCCAACCGCCCGTAGGACAGACGGGGCGCCGTCGCACCCCAGGGTCCACCGCACAGACTTCCTGGGGATATTAGGCCTCAGCACCCTTTGTGCTCCTGAAGAGGGTACCCCTGAGTACCTTTCCGCCTCCGGATCGCCCTGTAACTCTGCCACAGCCCTGGGTGTGGCGACCGTCGCAGCCAGGGCCCCCCACCAAGGCCGGCATTCCTACTTACATCCTGCTATTTCTAGGGCCTCTCCCCTATCCAGCAAGAACAGGTCCATGCTTATACTGGACAGATGTACCCCATCGTCCTCAAACACCCTGTGAATTTGGCGTGTAGCACCCATGTCTAATGAAGCCAAATCCCCTCTGTTCAGTGAATTTACGCATAGCGCAGATGAATCTCCTGCGCGCAGGCTCCATCGCCTCCCCCGACCGAGCTCCATGCCACGGGAGCCGGGGGGTGATTCCAGACCCTGAAGTCACCTGTCCCCAACTGGTTGCTAATTTGCACCGTGTGGTCTTCGTGGTCTTCTTCTAGGGTGCATTACTTCGCCACATTGACCAGACAAATTCATAGTTCTTTTCGATTTATCCCTGGTGAACATAGTAATGGTGTCCCAACAGGTTAGAAGGAATAAGTGTATGGTGCCCATTATTAGACACTGCACCCTTTCGTGAAGTGACAACTTACGCAGCCTACCCGGCTTGCTGAACCTTCAACCGGTCACAGATGCCCGGTCACTGCTATCCCTTGCGACCCTTGATACTTACAGTGTCGGACTACATGATTCTGTGTCACATGTTTCGCTGTAGTCCCTTTGGTGGATCCACTGGGACCCTTCTGCATCCCTGCCAACGCTGTGTCACGCACTACAACCCTTTAATGCCCTTGCCCATCCCTCAAAGCCACCTGACAGCCTGATGCCCCCGCAGCTTTGGTGAGGGGTTTTGGGCCCCACACACCCCAGTCTGTGTTTCCAACATTTATCCTCCCTGGAGGCTCCAGTTAGTGTGAGCGGCTATCCCTGTCCTGGCAAGGCATGTCAATGGCCATTCCCCCCCTTGGTGACTATCCTGCCATGGGATATGTGACCTTAAGCACGGGTGTCCTTGTGTACCTGACGTGTAAGGGGGGAACAACATGAACAAATACTTGCGCCTTCTTGAGCAGTGGGAACGCCAAAAGAATCATTCTTCAATCATTGTTGCCAAATTATGCTCTGACCCCATGTTCCCCTCAGCTTATTGCACCGCAACCCACAAATTAGCTGGCAGTTTCCGCAAATGCCTGGCTCCCTGGCTATAGGGCGGGTGTTTTTGTCTGTCCTGGATGGTCTCGAGGATCCATCTCTTGGTGCATGCTTGCAACCCTTAACATTTTCACATTAGTTGGACAAGACCACTGCCTGGCCGCAAGCTTAGCTAAGCCCCTGCGGAAATCGCCTGCCTGTGCGAGCAGACCAAGATTCATCGCTCCCCACTCCATCACCGACTTTCTTGCTTCCCCACATTGGCGTTATGCAGTCTATGGTGTGTAGCTTCCCTTTGCTCCAGGGGAGAGCAGCCCTGTCTGGCGGTGTGTGTACTGAAGGAGATGTGTCCTGGGAGTACCATTGATATGAGTTCAAGTGTCACTAGTCGCCGTACTTGGTGTGTTTAATAAAATTAATAACAGGTCCAACCAATCACTCGGGCATTCCTCGCTTTCTTTAGGCATGTTGGAATTGAGGGGATTCCGTGAAATATGTAAGCTATCTCCCTTGGCATGCCATCCCTTTAACACAGGTTTTTCTTCTTTAGGCATGTCCCTAATTGTCTCCATCATGCGTTTAAGGCCAGTTTGAGTTTTGCTTAGGAAACATCCCTTCGAACACACCGTGTTGAGTAACTACTCATGTTTATCTCTTGTACAAGTCGTCCCCGTTTGCCTGGCACTCGTTGGACCCAAGGAAGCTTTTAACAAGCACCCTATCCAAATGTATATACATGTTGTGCAACTTGGGGCACTACAACTTCCTCACTATGTACTTCCAGGCATCTCAATACTGCCAAAGGTATCCCCACCTTAGTACCTGAATAACCACTAAATAAATACTGTCTAAGGTAAAAAGATTACCAGTGCACCTCACCAAGGGCCCTCCACTGCGTGTGAACCCCTGTTGTTGAGTTTCCGACTGTTGATTTTGCCTGCCCACATCCGGACCCTTCAAGTAAAACCAGCCAAACCAATCGCAGGCCATCCTGCCAGGACACAACCTACATGGCCATTAACGTGCCAACATGTGTCCGATGAGACTAAACAAGTTAGAGGCTTATTGTATCAGCCAGACCCAGAGAGGAGCCAGAGCTGAATGGTCTTAGTGTGGGTCAGACTGGAGGAGGTATGTGTGGCCAACGCAGGCCCAAAATTTGTGCAAATTGATAATGCCTTACCATAGTGCCAATGGGCCTGAGTATAAGAAAATGGTGATGCTGTGATACAACTTATGTAAATGTGTGCAGTATTAAAAACCGACAGTTCATTTTCAAGTACATGTTCATTTTTATGTACCCAGCGACACCTCCTGTGTAGTTGTAGACAACGATATCTCATGTGTAACTGCACACAGCGTCCCTCATGTGTAACTGCACACAGCGTCACCTCATGTGTGATTGCACACAGCGGCACCTCATGTGTAATTGCACACAGCGGCACCTCATGCGTAGATGCTCACCGCGTCGCCTCATGCGCAAATGCACACCGCGCCACCTCATGCGTAATTGCACCCGCGTCACCCCATGCGTAATTTAACACGTCACCTCATGGGTACCCGAGGGAGCATTCATTTAATACACAGGGAGATAGAGGCAGGTGCACTCTTGTCACCGCCATAGAGCACAGTCTACATTCTAACCTAGTAAAAAGGGTAGCTGTTTCTCCCTCATGGAAGCTCTTCTCAGTTTGAGCAGAGCATAATTACTTCAAGTATGTAGGGTGCTGTCTGAAATGCCTGAAATAAACTCGGACACCGGAGGTCCGACCCCAGACCGTCCTCGTTTGCGGCCGGAGTCACCTCGTGTGTGCTTGGACTCTGTCTAGACATGTGTACTCGCAACAGGGTCCCCTCCTGTGTACTTGCGAACCGTCACACCTCGTGTATACTTGCCCCAGTGACGTCTCCAATGTGAATGCCCCTGGTGTCCCTCCAGTGATTACGGCCATGCCTTGGAGACGCAGGGGATAGAGGGAACTGCGCCCAAGTTCCCCTGCCCTAGAGCACCTTCACATTCTATATATGGGAAAACGTGCAGCCTACACGCTCGTGTATCTTGACATCTCTGGGGACCAGCGACTCAGATCTCGTCACCTGAGCCCACAATTCTGATGGCCGAAATGCACCAGCAAATAGAACAGCCCAATTCCGGTGGCAAGGTTGAGGTCACGCGCTGCTGCCAACGGCAAGCCAAAATAATGCAATATGCGCCGCGCCAAATGCCTCCAACACTTCCAATATTTGAGCGCGATTCAACTCATGGCGGTGTTAAATGAACGCGTCACAATGGATGCAAGGTCAGTACTCTGGTGGAAACATGGGACCCTCTAAAAACTTTCAACTACCACCTCCCCCTTTTTCATGAGTGGAAGTAGTTGTGTGAAAGGAAAACATCCGGAGTAGCTTGATAACTCAGATAAAGGGACATCCTGAATCGCTTTAGCCTTAGGTGCCCCAGCGGAGTGACACTGCCCCATCTGGTCGCCGTTCGCGAATAAAATTAGTGCGATGCGGGCTTGGCTAGCTGATGAATTCATTGAAACGTCACACATTATTACACTGAAATTAGGAACATGTCACACATGGCTTTGTAAAACCTTGGCAGTTATGTAAGATTATTGTAACTGCAGCTCACAGTGCACTGGTTATCCTGCTATCGTTGTGAAGCTCCCTGGTGCCTCCGGGCCAAATTTGCGCTATCCAGGAGGCTGTAACTATAATGCCTGCTTCAAGTAAAAAAGCGCACCTTGCGCTTGAGGAGGAAAAAGGCCTCATGCCTGCTATGCGCCGCACACTGAGCACGCCCCTCACTGAACCGTTGTGCCTTCAGCGAGCTAAACCGCCAAAGCCCCCAAGCAGCAGCTGCACCTAGGAGTGAGCAAGACTGGATTCCGCACAGGGTGCCCTGCTCTCCACTGCCCGTGCACTGCACCTGCTGTGCACACCAACTGCCCAAATTGCCTCCTTCTACCAAGCAGCCCATCCCTGTTAGGGTGCAGGACCAGAAACCCCGAAAATGCCACACAAACAAAGTCTCCAAATCCATAATTTTTCCTCCCCATATATCTAGGGCAGCTAACCCAGCATCTACGTCCAGGAATAGGTGTAACTGTGTACTTCACCTGTGCGACATCAGAGGAGGCTGGACCTGAGCACTCGCATTCATAACGCAACCAGGCGAGCGCCGTATGTGCCCCAGGTAGCTACTCAGCTTCTAACCCTTGGCAAAAACGTTGCGGTTTTTGGAATCCGCATTCTAGTCGGGACTCCCTTCGCTTCACATTACCCAAATGGTCGAGAAGAGCCGTAGCCTTCTGAATGCCGCATGACAGGACACTGGGAGGCGTTCCTCCGTGCCATTAATTCGAAGATGCTTCGACCGAGGGGTCTGTTAATCACCGCAGACCATAAACAACTTCCGCCTCGTAACAGGATTTAAACTGCCTCCTGCCCACAGTAGCATGTTCGAATACAAGGTACTTACAAACTTCAACACGCAACATTCTTGTTAACTGCAGGATGGGGCACATGTACCGCCGGCTATGGAGAAATCCATAACAACATTCACTGCGCCGACTGTCACCGCCTAAGATTCTTGTGATGTTTTTAGCTTAAACGCACCGTGCCCAGTGTTTAATATCGTAAGTCGCGCCCTGATTGCAGATTGCGACCGGAATCTCTATTTTGACAAGCGTCGGAGCCCCCACGCGGCATCGGGAAGCATGCGACCGACCACTCGGCGCATGGGAGGTGCCCCACCAGCGGTACGCCTGGTGCCGCCCACTTGGATACGTGACCCGGCACAGGGGACCACGTGACCTCCCACAGATCAGAGGGTGTTGCGGACGTGACGGCTCGTCAGCCAATCTGGCCCTGCATGTTAATTGTTCCCCAGTTGACGAACCGCACTCTCGCCCCCACTTGAAACGTTCCGAAGCAATCCCTTGCGCACCACTGGGCGTTAAATTGAGTTAATTAAACTTCGGGCAAACAAACCTGTCCCCGATAAACCCTTGGCTGGCCACGAACTGTCACCGTGCCAGTATTCCCAAACACCCCAGCCTAGGGTGATGGCACCCGGCCTCCAGAAGTGAAACCCTGCCCTGAGCTTACTGATTACAGATAGTACAGGCTGCACAGACGCCACCGGAATCGGACCCAGCGTGGGTGACCCAACCTGTCTTCAACGGTCTTGAGTGCAGCGCACCAGTGGGCAAAGTCTCCATCGATTGCCCTTTGGCATCGCCATACCTGGGCATGGAACGTGCGGTGGTGCAGGGTTCGTGCCTGCTGCCACTCCAGCTATAATAAACAAACCCCACAGGAGTGGGGCCTGAGTATGCACCCGTCTGTGAGCGCACACTGCTTGGCCTTTCCGGACCCCACAGGCAGACCGGGGGAGGGGGATGAAGCGAGGCACCCATGCGACCGCCCAGCTCAGTGCCCCGCTCCCTCCCAACAGTCAGGCCCCCCGCCATTCAAGTCAAAACGAAAGCAATTCAAACTACGTTATCTGCACATACAGCGCCGCTTGGCATTCAGTGCTGTAGTAACATCCGTTCGTAGCGTGCCGATATTTGCTCATGCTGCACTGATTAGACAGAGTACACTTGCCCTGCTGAAACGACACCCACCCCTGGATGCAGGTCCTCACCGTACCTACTCAGGAACTTTCAGCGGTTGACGCCCACAGTACAAATTTAAACATTCCCGGGTCACCTGCAAACACCCTCGTAAAATGCAGGTTTCCCAAGTGAGCTTATAGAACAGCTATAGACACCCCCCATGCCGCTTTAAACAAATAGGCAGATACACTTTGAGAGAATCTCAACACATGAATTATTTTGAAAATTGCAGCATGAGCTACCGGCAATGCTCTACAGAGCCGGAGTGCGAAAATAGCGGGAAATCCACCGTACTTAACCCGGCCCCTGCTGATCGTGCGCGCTGTTTCCCGCGGACTGGTAGACGCGCGGGGGGGGTTGGTATTTCGAATTCGGGCCTAGGCCGCACGCCGACTCGCCGGGCCCCGGCCCCCCAAGGATTTGGGCCCGCATGCCTGCGACTCCCATCCCGGGCGCCCGCCTCACGGTGTTGACCCGTTGTCCCCGGTCCTAATCTGCAGCACCAGCCGGGCAACCCAAGCCCATCAAGGCTCTAACTTATGCGCTGCCCCCAGCCGCCAGATGTACGGTCCCCGGAGGCCCAAGGCAATGGAGCTCGCTCTTTCGATATCCCCGATGCCGCTGGGTCCCGCCCCTGCTGCTGCGGCCTGCAATATTCGGCCGCATGTGGGCCCAGGGCCCGTTCGCCCTCACCTGTCCCCGTCGCAGCAGGGGCCCCCGGAGGGTCCTCAAAATTCTTGTGTTCCCACCCGGGACCCCCCCTGAGGGGTGGGTGCTGTGAAGCCGCTGGGGCCCCCCGCAGACCCCCAGAAACAGTGACTCGAGAGTCACCGTGGGGCCCGGGCCGGGGTGCTGTGAAGCCGCTGGGGCCCCCCCGCCTGCCCCAGCAACAGCGACTCTGGAATCGCCGTGGGACCCGGCGCCGCCCTTAAGGGCCTGCTGCCAGAAACCAAAGGGAGCTACCCTCGCCTCCCCTCCCCTACCCAGCTGCTGCGGCCTGCAATATTCGGCCACCAGTGGGCCCAGGCCCCTTACTCCCTCACCTATCCCCGGAGGGGCGGGTGCTGTGCTTTAATGCATTGGCAGGATCCGAACCCTTGCAGCCGCTGGTGCCCCCCGCCGACCCCCAGAAACAGTGACTCGAGAGTCACCGCGGGGCCCGGGGCGGGGTGTTGTGAAGCTGCTGGGGCCAAAAGAACTCATAGAGCAAATCGACCTATAGTTTTGTTAGAAGTGGGATCGAACCCACGCCTCTAGGAACGACTGCGGCCATCACGGAGCACCTTAGACCAATCGGCCATGCTGACCAGATGGGGTGGGGGAGGATGAGGCAACAGCCGGGCCTGAGGAGGCCCCCCCAGCCGGATAGCCCAGACTTCAAAGCCGCTGGCCCTCTGCGGCTGCTGGGCGGGCCCATCAGACCACCCCTCACGCCCTGCCCCCCGTCCCACTCCCTGGGCACATCTCCCATCTGCACCGCCTAAGCGGACTTCGCGGGACCGTACCAGGGACGTGACCAGGACGGCGCCCTTTCCAGGGGGGGGGTTCTAGGACTAACCTCGTGGTCCTTCCAATGGCCTCGGCAGCGGTCCCGGCAGCACGACCAACGGCGTCAGGGTGAGGGACAAAGAGGCCGCCAGGTGGGCGGGGGAGGCATATATACCTGTCCCCTTCCCCCACCTCGGCCGGAAGTGACGCGCGGGACCCTGAAGGGGTCACCGGACACTAGGCTGTCCAGTGTGCCATCCTGTGGCACTAAAGGGGCCGCCCTCTTATGAGGGTCCCCTGCGGGGACGTGTCGGTCAGCCCGCAGAGCTAAACCAGGGGCACTCCCTGGAGCAGTGAGAGGAGAGACTGCAGTATAGGGAACCAAGCCAATGCAAACTGTCATGAGATAAAGTCTTAAGGCAGGTGGCATCCCATTTATACAGGCAAGTTAGACGTTACAGGTTGTCACATTAAGTGGGGCACAATGTGAGGAAAAGTCAAATAGAAGTAAAAAAATCTGGCTGAACAGCAGCCCAAAAATAATTAAAACCAGTTACAAAGTCTACTGAGGTGTGTTGAAAAAAGAAGGGCAGAGAACCCAGACAAGTGGAGCAAGTGAGGCGCGGTGAATACTGACAGGAGAAGAAAAAGATGAGACAATTTTTGGGTGGAAAAAATGGGCACGTAGCACACCAGGGTGAATACTGAAAAGTAGATTGTAGTCTGGGGGTGAATGTAGGCGGAGCGCGCGGTGAGGTCAAAGATGAATAGAAGAAGAGAAAAGTACTGGTGCGAGTGGAGAAAAGGAGGAGCAAGAAGTACAGAGAGGAATGGAGAAAAGGAGGAAAAAGTTGCCTAGAGGTCAGTGATGAAACATGAACGTGAGTAGAGGAGGAGCAGGGGATAGAGAATGGGTGCAGAAAAGAACTGAGATGCATAGCGAAGAGGAGGAGCAGGGGATAAAGAATGGGTGCAGAAAAGAACTGAGATGCATAGCGAAGAGGAGGAGCAGAGTGCACAGAGGTGAAGAGGAGGAGCAGAGTGCACAGAGGTGAAGAGGGGGAGCAGAGAGCACAGAGGTGAAGAGGGGGAGCAGAGAGCACAGAGGTGAAGAGGGGGAGCAGAGAGCACAGAGGTGAAGAGGGGGAGCAGAGAGCACAGAGGTGAAGAGGAGGAGCAGAGAGCACAGAGGCGAAGAGGAGGAGCAGAGAGCACAGAGGTGAAGAGGGGGAGCAGAGAGCACAGAGGTGAAGAGGGTGAGCAGAGAGCACAGAGGTTAAGAGGAGGAGCAGAGAGCACAGAGGCGAAGAGGAGCAGAGAGCACAGAGGTGAAGAGGAGGAGCAGAGAGCACAGAGGTGAAGAGGAGGAGCAGAGAGCACAGAGGTTAAGAGGAGGAGCAGAGAGCACAGAGGTGAAGAGGAGAAGCAAAGAGCACAGAGGTGAAGAGGAGGAGCAGAGAGCACAGAGGTGAAGAGGGGGAGCAGAGAGCACAGAGGTGAAGAGGAGGAGCAGAGAGCACAGAGGTGAAGAGGAGGAGCAGAGAGCACAGAGGTTAAGAGGAGAAGCAGAGAGCACAGAGGTTAAGAGGAGGAGCAGAGAGCACAGAGGTTAAGAGGAGGAGCAGAGAGCACAGAGGCGAAGAGGAGCAGAGAGCACAGAGGTGAAGAGGAGGAGCAGAGAGCACAGAGGTGAAGAGGAGGAGCAGAGAGCACAGAGGTTAAGAGGAGGAGCAGAGAGCACAGAGGCGAAGAGGAGCAGAGAGCACAGAGGTGAAGAGGAGGAGCAGAGAGCACAGAGGTGAAGAGGAGGAGCAGAGAGCACAGAGGTTAAGAGGAGGAGCAGAGAGCACAGAGGTGAAGAGGAGAAGCAAAGAGCACAGAGGTGAAGAGGAGGAGCAGAGAGCACAGAGGTTAAGAGGAGGAGCAGAGTGCACAGAGGTGAAGAGGAGGAGCAGAGTGCACAGAGGTGAAGAGGGGGAGCAGAGAGCACAGAGGTGAAGAGGGGGAGCAGAGAGCACAGAGGTGAAGAGGGGGAGCAGAGAGCACAGAGGTTAAGAGGAGGAGCAGAGAGCACAGAGGCGAAGAGGAGCAGAGAGCACAGAGGTGAAGAGGGGGAGCAGAGAGCACAGAGGTGAAGAGGAGGAGCAGAGAGCACAGAGGTTAAGAGGAGGAGCAGAGAGCACAGAGGTTAAGAGGAGGAGCAGAGAGCACAGAGGCGAAGAGGAGGAGCAGAGAGCACAGAGGCTAAGAGGAGGAGCAGAGAGCACAGAGGTTAAGAGGAGGAGCAGAGTGCACAGAGGTGAAGAGGGGGAGCAGAGAGCACAGAGGTGAAGAGGGGGAGCAGAGAGCACAGAGGTTAAGAGGAGGAGCAGAGAGCACAGAGGCGAAGAGGAGCAGAGAGCACAGAGGTGAAGAGGGGGAGCAGAGAGCACAGAGGTGAAGAGGAGGAGCAGAGAGCACAGAGGTTAAGAGGAGGAGCAGAGAGCACAGAGGCGAAGAGGAGGAGCAGAGAGCACAGAGGTGAAGAGGAGGAGCAGAGAGCACAGAGGTGAAGAGGAGGAGCAGAGAGCACAGAGGTGAAGAGGAGGAGCAGCGAGCACAGAGGTGAAGAGGAGGAGCAGCGAGCACAGAGGTTAAGAGGAGGAGCAGAGAGCACAGAGGTTAAGAGGAGAAGCAGAGAGCACAGAGGTTAAGAGGAGGAGCAGAGAGCACAGAGGTGAAGAGGAGGAGCAGAGAGCACAGAGGTTAAGAGGAGGAGCAGAGAGCACAGAGGTGAAGAGGAGGAGCAGAGAGCACAGAGGTGGCAGGATAGCAGGGGACATTGCTTCAGTTTTCGAGGCTTACTGTGTAAACTGATCCCTTCTGAAGCTGACGTTTAATTAAGAAGAAACTTGTCTGAAGAGTTGTGTTGGGAAATAGGCCCTTCCCTGCCGTGTCTCCCCTTTCTCACCCCTTTCCATGGCTTATTTCAGTCACAACCACAAGGCTGTCAAACATCCCAAAGAATGCCTGACCAAACTTTTACCGTTCTTTTATTTACCATATTTCAATCACAAAAGGCGCCGTGAGCCCGCCAACAGCTGAGCACACCCTTAGCAGCAGCAAACCACAGCGGAGCTGTTTTCTGTTTGTTGGTTTAAAACTCAGGTCCTTTAAACTCAGCACATTGTGTGGTCTAGTTTGTCGTCTTGACAAAAGAACTATATGAAAATCCCAACTGAGACAGTAGTCTGAGAAACGCTGCGTTAAAGGCACAAAGTTGGCCAGAGTCTGCGCATGCGCAGCGGTTTCGGAAACCTGTTGAATGGTTTTATCTCTGGATGTGCGTGAATGGTTCCATCTCAGCTGCTTTAGTGAAATGCCCCTTATTCCTTCTCACATGCTAAACGGGGTCTAGGGCAGGAGTGTGCACTAGACGCCTAGGAGTCTCTTTAAATACTGCCCTCCCGGGGACACACCCTCGTGCCCATTGCTTGCCAAGACGCCACTGCCTCACCGGAAGCGAAGACCTGCTGCCTCGCACATGTAAACATCGCGGCCTGCTCACATTTCACAGTGCTCACACGCACCATGAAGTTCCGATTCCCTGCTTCACGCACAGCCATGACCAATGTTCAACCATGTTTGGGATGGTTAGCGAGTTCACCTGCGTCTATGTCGGAGCTTGGTGGGAGGGCGGAAGCAGCGATGGGACAAAAGCAAACTTTTAATAAAAAAAGTTCTGCAAAATACCAGATTCAGCAAGTAAGTGCACTGCTCTTCCGGACACACACCATCCTGCCCTGTGCTTGCCAAGATGCTACTGGCTTACATTAAGCAAAGACCTGCTGCCACGCACATGTAAACACCGCCCACCTGCTCATTGCACTGAGTGCTCACACGCACCTCGTTAACATTTCCATGCACTTATACTTTACGCAATTCATATCACTGCTGGAAGGAATATACAGACTTTTACAGCACAGTATACAGAAAGGAAACCAGAAAAAGAGGACTAAGGAAATAGCAGAGCAGCGACGGTGAAAAGGAGGAAGGAAACAAGATGGTAATGGGTGAGTAATTGGGAGAGAAATAGGAGGAACCGGGGCAGAGAAACGGAAGGGGGAGCAGGGAAAATGAGCAGCATCGATGCACAGGATGAAGGGCGGAAGACAGGGGGTAGCGAATGAAGGAAGGGAAAGAAGAAGGGAAGGGCTCTTCATTAGTACTTGCAGCACAGCAGAGATCCGTGTGGCACACGAAGGCTGCAGCAGTCGGGAAGGACGGATGCCCGCTTCCAGATTGCCTTATCACAGGAGGCATCGGTGGAATACCAATGAGGCCTGGGACTCCGCCGCCCAGCTCAGCCCCGCGCGGACTGAGATGTATCAATGGCTACTACCGCACCGCTGCAGGACGAGGCTCACCGGGAAGAAACTTAGATTTAACAACAAAGGCATGGATATCATGGGAGTAGCCCCTCCATCGCCATAAGTATCTGTACAGCGCTGCATCTTCAGTGATAGTGCCAAAGAACTCCAGCAAAGAAAATATTTGCAATGCTATAGGTCTCGCATTTAAATGCGAGACCTATGGCATGACAAACAAATGGCGGCCATTGTCCCAACTGCGTCGAAAATTAAAGTGGGCGTGGCGTGCCGAATGTAAGCAAGGCACGTCGTCGTGCCTGCAGAAGTTCAATAAACAAACAAGTAGTCCCTAAATGAATAGATAACAGCCAGTAGCGGAACTAAACTGTAGTTGGTCAGTGGAGCTTCCTGCAAAACGGAGGCAAAACGGAAGTGACGTATTGGATCAAAAGCCAACCATGAGCCAGATAAGAAGACCAATGCCAGAATCAACCAATGGCAAGCGACAGGAGAAATTACCCTCCATATTTGTGTTTACTATAGGTCTTGCGACAGCGCATGCGCTATCTAGGCGAGACCTAAAAAAAAGACAACTTGCCTTGCTGCCACTCAGCCCTGTTGGGACCTAATGTGAAAGGTCCTAAACAGCGTGCCGAACACGGTGTCACAGTGGCAATCGGCTTCCTCCAGAACCCACCCTCCTCCTCCTCGGCCGCAGACAGACCCTGTGCTTGATCCTAATGTGCTCCCCCGCAGCCTCTGAGTCTCGGGCCACACACCACACCACAGCCGCCGCCGCCCCCCAAAAAGTGCCACCCGTGGCGGTATGCCCCCTCCGCACCCCCAGCTACTCCACTGCACAGCTACCTAAATGTGACAGCCCTTGAAACAAGCATTGGCATAGCCAATAGGTCTCGCCTTTGGGACCTTATAAGTATTTAATTCTGCAGCACAATATCCTTGGTGCAACATCAACTGTTGCATGGCTAAACACTTATAATGTCCCAAAAGCGAGACCTATTGGCTATGCCAATGCTTGTTTGGTCTTGTGACTTCACCATATGGAATGCTCCTTTTGAGATTTTCCTGTTGGAAATTGTACCTGAAGAATATTATAGTACTTCTTGAAGCCCTATTTTGAACCATCCCACATAATGAACTGGTCATTAATAAATCTCAGTCACATGACTGTTTTATAAGAGAATTGTTCACTCTTTGTTACTGACACTACTTCCTTTTCCCACCAGTCCACTTTCAGAATTGAGTAGTTGGGTGAATGGACAGGGGAGGGTGCCCCACCACCTTGCTTCTTCTACATGTAAAACCTTTAGGCATGTGGTAATCCAACGTGTGCCCATCACTACTTCTGGACTACATGGAAGCCATTACTGCCATTGGCCCTTGTTTAAAATGCCCCTATTACAAGGGGCCTATACCTAATGCTTTGGGCACCCCAGTGTATGAACACAATGGCTTATGAAGCTCTTCAAAAACGCACTATCTCCCCAGGAAGACTTTGGAAAAGGAATAATATCTGCTCCTAGATATTTCAGAATTGCAAGGCGAAGAGCAGGGACTTTCTAAATAAGTTGTGGAATTGCCCAGTGATCCAGAGTTATTGGGGAGAGGTTTGAAACACCCTATCTAGGGTGCTGGGATGCGAGACAGAGCTCTCCCTATAATTTGACCTTCTGAGCCGTACGTTAACATAAAAAAAGAGCACAGGTGGGTTGATTCAAACTAGCAGTATGACTTGTATAACACACTGTCAATTAATAAATGGTGTTTATAAAATAACGCACCATCATACATATGGACAGTACAGATGGTTTCAACGAACATTAGCTCATTTAAATTACACCTTACCGCTGGATAATCTTTTTTAAAAATGCAGATTTCCTCACAGGCTGAAACAGACACGCGGACAGGGAAAGCAGCAATTATATTTGCATATATTATGCTGACATGAAATTTCATGCTTTGCGGTTACCTTTAAGAATTTTGCAGAGGGTGACATAACCGCTTCTGATCAGCCGCGCCTCATCTTGAAGGCGAGGACATCGCGGGTGAAGCTACAACTACAAGCACGCCCGGGAGGCAGCGTCAGCACAAGTGAAGCGCTGGACAGCAGAGACGTCGGCAGCGTCAGAGAGGAGCGGGGCGAGCGAGCGCGGCAGCCTGCTGAGCTGACCACACGCTCGTGCACAATGGCCATGTGTTTTCAATTATCGCGCCCGCGTCTGGGCACGATAATTGCAAACAGATGGCGGCCGTGCGGGTAACTGCATGGAAAAGGCCATTGTGCACAAGCGTGTGGTCAGCTTTTTGAAGCCCCTTACATAAAGTCTCGCAGAGCAGCGCTTGCTCGCTACTCTAGGCTCGACCTAAAAACGCATTGGCATAGCCAATAGGTCTCGCCTTTGGGACCTTATAAGTGTTTAGCCATGCAGCACATTATACTTTTAGCAATTTAGTCATTCCCACAATTTAGTTTTTAAAACTGCTCTCCTTTCTTCTCCTAAATATTGCCATGTAGTAGTAGTAAACTGTAAATTGTAAATATCAATCAGTGATAATAATCTGTTGTTTATTACTATCACTGAAAATACACTTATGTTTATGGAGCTTTGCACTAGGTTTTATATACGTCGCATCTCAACCTCCTTCAGTATCGAGATTTGCATGAACATACAATGCAGAAGGTGGGTCGTTATGGACAGAATTCGACATACTTTCTTTAAAATTAGATTATGGAAACTTTAAACGAAGGCGTTAGTAACTCAGACAAGGAGAGAAGCCGGGTTACTGACAGCACAGTCTAAAGGCTCCGTTACACTCTCCTTTGCCTTTACCTTGGGTCTGTAAGCACTGTGAAGAAGAGGATAGTTGAAATGCTGGCACAATGCTAAGCTTAAAATACATTTAAAATAAGCACTGTTCAAGTCAATAACAGCAGCGAGGGCAGTCCCAGAAGAATCATTCCCACGCAGCGCAGCTCTGGTTGGATCACTTGGCTGTAAATTAAAAGGGGCTGCGAGGAAAGTGGGCAGAGCGCCGAAGCCGGGATTTGCCAGTGCCCCCTGCACGGGAATGCAGCAGCAGGAAGCCATAGTTAAACATTACATACAGAGGCGCACCCCTTTCAAAGCCCGGCAAGTCCGCATACACAGCGCCGCAGCCACATGCGGTGCAGTTAGTGAATGTGCCACAAATATTACAAGTAAGGAAATGAAATGTACCAAAACTCCAATTTGTACAACACAGGAGTGCGGTCCTTTGAAGACCAGTGCCCCTGCATATACAGCCACTGCAGTGCCGCAGCTACAGCTGCACCGAGGTGACTTCTGAAAGGTGCGTGGCGCGCTGCCCAGCCAGGGGTCCGGAGTTATCGGCGCCTGCTTGTAATTCGCCTCACCATTGTTCTCTCGGGTCTGAGAAGGCTGCAGGAAACCGCTTCGACCTCTTGTGCTGTCTCTGCCTCCCGCTGTGAATTGTGAAAATGCCACTGTTTTGTCACGCATGCGTACGATGTAAGGCATCGCGCGCATGCGAGACAAAGAGTGCGAATTGACCCACCAATCACACGCCAAACAAGCATTTCTTAATGCAATAGGACGCGTTTTTACGCAAAACCTATTGCATTGGAAATGGGAGAGTGGGGGTCCAGGAAGGCACGAACGGGAGTGGGGGGGGCCGAGTGGGGGATGCGAAAAGTCACGGACTCCGGGAGGGGCGTGGGGGGGGGGACACAGGGGCAAAAATAGTTTTGGAGTAAAGGGGCCAATAGCTAGATAACATCAAGTATTTGTTTTTTTTATTAGATTTGGAGCTGAATTGGCATTCACTTATAACACAGAATATTTTGTCCTTTAACAGAGCGACATTTAGCATCAAAGATTTTTCCCGTCGGCTTGGGAGCACTCACATTCATTTGGTCCTGGAAATTTACAGGGCCAAGTGCATCCCCTTAGTGGGCTATGGTAGTGAAATATGGGGATATGGACGGGTTGCCCCTCTTCAAGCAGCTGAAAATACATTTTTAAGAAGTCTCCTGGGGGTCCCACAAAGCGTACCTCACAAAATTGTCCATGAGGAATTAGGGTTAAACTTTCTTACTGACCAGTTACGTCTTGGCCCCCTAAAGCTCTGGAACTCGGTCTGGGTAAAGGAGGAACTTAGTTTTAGCAGATTTATTCTGCAGGACTGCTTAAAATTGGAAAAATACTCCCTGATCCCGTGGCTGGCGTACGTGGCGCATAATTTGCGGGCCCTATGGTGGTCTCAACTGTATGACAATCCCTCTATTTTAACTTGCTCTGTGGCAAAAAGGTCAAAACAGCATTTAGGAACAAGCTGGCATCAGAACACGAGGACTTTGCACTAATGAAGCATTGTATGCGACAGTCAACAATATAGAACCTTATCTATCCTGGAATATGACACGTAATCAACGTTGCCTGCTGACTTCAGGCTGAATTTATTTCCCCGCCTCGTCCCTTTTAATCATGGTTATTTTACGAATTCAGACCTGCCCCTCTGTGATTGTGACAACACAACGATTAATGATACTTTGCATGTCATTATGCTTTGTCCAAAATATAATAATCTACGGCATAAGTTCCTTGACCGATTTTAAAACCAATGAATTTTACCCAAGTTAGGCCCGCTGTACTGTTTTTACAGCTGTTAAACTCTCCTACTGTTTGCTTTTTCCTCGTACGTTTTCTTAGGGGGGTTTTAAAATATGCATGAGTTTGATTGTGATAACCTGTATGTTATTTTAATGTTTTTTTAATGTCTTTTATGATTTTACTTGTAAAATCGAATAAAGAAATTTGATGATGATTATACTGAAGTAATCAATTGCCCATAGGGGCGTCCTGGGTTCGTGTGCACTGCCTCTTTAGTAAGTAAACTGTATTTGTAATTCATTATAATACTGCTGAAATTATATTAATTTTCTTTTCCCTTTTAGGTTGCTTCATTTTTTTCCTTCAAACTCATTTGATGTATAATCCAGAATTTTAAAATTCAAGTTTTTTGTAATTTATTATAGGTCCAACCCCCAGAGTATGTGGACAACCATCTGCCACTGCTACTGATGATACCTCCACTCCACACCAGGAACATGACTTCAGTGAGGAATCCACTCTTGCCAGTCTGGATAATGAGGAGCAGGTTGGCCCATCTGGACTGCCTGGCCAGACAGCCACAGTTAATCTCACCTGGCCCACATCTACACCTCCCACCCTAGCTGTTACCATACCTCAGCCTCTGGATACCTCCAATTCCTGTGTCCAAAGAAATATCACACCAATTGTGTGCTCCCCAGTCCTGGCTGCTGTTGATCCAACACCACCCCAAACTCCAATTCAGCCAAGACCCAGTGGGATGGGGCACACTGGGTCAAGGGCACAGGGTAATGGGGGTGGGGGTCATGTAGGGAATCTGTGGGCAAGCAAAGTGAGGCCACTGGGTTTATTGTCACCCAGCCCAACATCGACCAAATATTGGGATTCCTCAATCAGTCCCAAGACATGATGGGCTAGGTCTTTCCAGAGCACCGGGAGATGAAGCAGTTGCATAGGGAACACAATATTCAGATGGAAAAATCTCAGATTTTGATGTCTGGATAAGACTGGTGGATCCCTCCTCTACTCACCCGATAAGGTGTTCAAAATCACCATGGCATGCTGCATGTTACATAACATAACCCTGCGACAGAACATCCAGTACGTTTAAGAGGAAGGAAACCATGATGAGCCATCAAGTGTTGAAATGCCAAAAGAAAATGATAGTGGTAAAGAGGAAGGAATAGGATGTTATTGACAACGTCTTCACATTAGTGTAAGTATATATTCACATAATATTACATTAAATTTAAAACCAACTTTTAATCTAATGAGAATAAAAGTCTGTGCTAGACATTTTTTAGAAAGGGCAAGTTAAAGTGAATCCAGGGCAAAGATGTTTGTTGATCTAGGTTTTGACACATTGACTACTATGTTTATTCACATTGCTCATCTTTGATAGTTTTTCGAAAATGTGTCCTCAAAATTTGTCATTTGTCATGTTTCTTAATTTGTAATGTCATACCAATATTTTTTTTTTGTTTTAATCTGTTTTAGGTTTTTTCACCATGTCATCTTCATTTGGGCATTTCAAAGTTGTGACATTTAAAGTTATATGCTGCTGGTGCGAAGTACGAATGGAACATGGATTGATCCTGTGTAGGACACACACTTTGGATGTACATATCTTGTACAAAGACAACTTGCACAGTGATTGAATTGTATTTTTCAAGATTACATTAGACTTGTCTTCTGTTGATTGTTGCCACCAATGTAATATGTGCTGCTTAAATTGCTGTAACCACACGTGGTAGGTGACCAAAGCATACAAATCTCCCTTCACATAGGCAAAATCCACAGTGTGTGTTAACTGTATGAAGCTGTTGATGTGTCTCATCATTGAAGAAAGAACTTCTTGTAGCAAACCACTGAAAGTTGGTTGTAACATTCCACCACATACTGCAACAGTGTATTGGAATGATCCTGTGGCCCGAAAATAGAGTACTGCCATTAATTCACTATTGGTGTCATTGATGTGGGAATCGTATTGTGAGGCAGAAGATCTGGCTCTATCTGATGACATAAATCAGTAATAGATTGCATATTTAATCTGAGTTTTTGATTATATGTTGTTCTTCCATGGTGGCAAGGTCTGGAAATGGTCTCATATCATAAGGCTCTCATCTTCTCACTGTCCCTAGGGTCATATGTCTGCATTTAAAAGTAAAGAATTGTTATCAATTTTTCAAACATACTTTTTTTATGAAAGACTCATTAATTTTCAAAATTATATATTTCTTTTTAGCATAATTTCATGCAACATTAATTTGTGATTTTTTTAATTACATTTTTGAACTGTTAATTCTTTTTTAATGAAATGTATAAATAATACATTTTAAATGTATTATTTTCAAATTCTCTAAAAAAACAAAAAAAATCCTATAAAATGCCATCAATGGAAGTGTAAACAAGGGTGCGCAACTGTCGCATTTCACCACAGCAATGCACTACATAATACTTTTTGGGCAAAACAAATAAATAACATTAGCATTTAGTATATGTAAACAAACTACCCACCATTTTGAGTAGTAGTGACGCACTTAACACTCACAAACCCATCATTTAACAATGTAAAATGGCAAAAGCCTGACCTCACAGTTAAGACATTTGCATATAGATGGGAGTTGGTGGAAGTTGACTGGGTAATGGGTGTGAAACTCCATGACGGACACAGCCATAGGCTAATACGTGTGAAAGCAATGTATGAAAGCCAATGGATGTGTCAGTTTCTGTTGATGATCTCGCACATTGTATAGATGTACGTGGCATAAAAAAAGCTTGCTTTGCCACCTAACATTGCCACCAATAATACCTCTCAACTTTTGCCGCTGTTTCCTAATTCTGGGAGCCACAATGCCAGGCAAAGCAGGAGACAGGGCCCCAAACATTTTGCCAGATGAGCAGGAGATGCTGGCTGATGAGGTCCTGTCCCTGTACAGCAAGCTGTATGGCTTGCCAGAGGAACAGGTACATGTTTAAAATTAAAATGTAATTCTCATTAACTTTTGTCTTATTTAAACACAGTCTAGAATGTCCATTTTAGTTTCTGAGTGTAGTGCAGTGATTTAAGTGAAGTTTCTGTTTTGTTACATAGAAAAATTATAATGTGTATTTTTCAACTAGATAGATGTATTTTTAAATTAGATAATGCCACAACATTTGTATGTGTTGTGCGTTAGGTGCCTTTTTTTTTTTTCTTTTTTTTTTTTGAAACTCAAAACTGTGGAGTGCGAGCCTTCCTGTGATTTATACTTCCCAGGATGTCTGTGCATATTCATTATGGGCCTTGCACACATGCACCTGCTCCAGCTGCACCAGTGTGGATGAGACCACTTGCTTTGCAGGACCTTCTTCTGATATATTCCCCCATGTACAGTTGCAGGGACTTTGCGACTACCGGCGTCGTCGTGAATATTGGGAAAAATATTTTAAAATATACATATATTTGTACACACTCTCTGGTCACTGTCACACACTCATGCATGCACTCACAAACTCACTCAGACACTTCTACACCCATTCACATACCGACTCACACTTATACATTTAGTCACATACCCAATCAGATACTCATGCACCCACTCACATACCCATTCAGGTGCTCATGCACCCACTTATAGACTCACTCAGAGAGTGATGCACCCGTTTACAGACCCACTCAGACTCATGCACCTACTTAGAGACACACTCATGCATACAGTCTCACACCCAATTAAAGACTTTTGTACCCACTCAGAGACCCATGTGGGCAATCATGCACCCACACACAGACCCACTCAGATACTCATGCACCCACTCACAGACTCACATGGAGAGTCACGCACCCATGTGCAGACCCACTCAGAGACTCACAGACCTACTTACAGACCTACTCACACACTCACATATATACTCACAGACCCACAGACACTCATACACCCACTTACAGACCCACTCAGACACTCATATACCCACTCACATACCCATAAAGTCACTCCCACACTCAGTCACAGACCCTCTCAGAGACTTATGGACTCAGTCAGTCACTCATACACTCAGAAACTCACACACCCACTCATATACTCAGATATACACACACCCACTCCCTCACCCACGGTTTATGCATCCACTCACAGACCCACCCAGACACTTGCCCTCCCGGTCATAGGGCCACTCAGACACTCATGCATGCACCCATTCACTTACCCACTCAGAGACGTGTGATCTCACTCACAGACCCATTGAAACACTCATACACCCACTCACAGATCCACTCAGACACTCATACATCCACTGATGGACCCACTGAGACACACACACACCCATACAGTCATTCATTCACCCACTCAAAGACCCACTGAGACACTTATGCACTCAGTCAGTTATACACTCAGAGACTCATGTACCCACTCACAGTCACACTCAGAGACCCACACACCCACTAGACCACCACTCAGACATTCACACTGCCAGTGATAGACCCACTGAGAGACTTATGCACTCACTCACAGACCCACTCAGATACTCATGCAGCCACTCACCCACCCAGACACCCACTTAAATTTACAACATTTCACTGCATCACTCTATGCCTTCACTGCATCAAAATCCCTACGCCTGCTCAGACCAGGCATAAGGAATGAGACAGGGCTTTTTGAATGGGAGTCACCTATCTGTTGTGGCGCATTGCTGGAGTTGCGTCACTTTCATGAGCAACTCCAGCAATGCGTCACTTTTAGGCCAAAAGATGCATCAGAATTTCTGACGCATCTGTTAATCCTTGCGCCATGGAGCACTGTATTGTAAATACAGCGCATACATGTTGGTGCAAGAACATTTGGCGCTGGTGCAAGGAATCTGATGCATCTATGCAGACGTGTCAGTTCCTTGTAAATCTGCCCCCTAGTGTCTAAAATACTGTAAAATGTGTGCATATATGTGTTTTACACTTCTTTAAAAGGTTCAATTGTCGCGGTTACCGAAGGCATCGCGACTCTCAGCGTCATCACAAAAAACAGGAAGCTGGGTTGAAACCTAGTTTTTAATAAAGTTACTACAATTATATGTATACCAACATGTTCTTTTAGTAAGTAATGTGTATAGTGTAATAGTTAGAATGAATTTTTTAAGTTATCATTTTTGGTGGTGGTGTTGTTGAATGTTTACATTTGTTTTGCGATTTCGTGATGTGATCGCAATCATCGTGACGTCGCTGCGAATATAAAAAATGTAAAGGAAAATAAACTATGCTTATTAATCCACTGAAGAAAATGCAAGCTTATAAAAATACACCTAATAGAGCCATTTAAGATAGAAAATCATCAGTGCTATCATTTGAGATGTCATCAGTGATGTCACTGACCATGTCATGAGTGATGTAATATGTGAGCTCATAAGCAGTGCATTCCGGGGGTGCTAGTTATAGTTAGCTCAGCTATATATATATATATATATTTATATATGTGTGTGTGGGTGTGTGTGGGTGTGTGTATGTGTGATGCTTGTTTTCGGGCCAGGGAAGACTTGGCTCTGCAGTTCGGGCTTGACTGTTCCCATGAGGAACAGAGTCAAGACTGATTTGCATATGACTGGGTCCAAACTAAAGTGGCGTAGTGAGCAAAAGAACAATGGATTTAACCCAGATCGCTTGACTTGGGGTGAATATTTGATTCCATCAGCATTCTGTTCATCATTTATTGCTGCATCACTTTTTGCCCTTAGTGGGATCGGTATGCCGAGATGTGGGTCTCTTGCTCACTCTGCCACTGGATTCAAGCTAGACTGGCTGATGAGGGGTGTTACCCCGAAACCGGTCCCAGGATGCTTGTTTGTGGTCCAGGGAGGACTCGGCTTGGCAGTTTGGGCTGGACGGTCTCATGAGGAACTGGGTCAAGGCTGATTTACATATGGCTGGGTCCAAACTGGGGTGGTACAGTGAGCGAAAGAACAATGGATTTAACTCTGATCTCTTGACTGGGGGTGAATATTTTATTCATTCAGCATTCCCTCCATCATTTGTTGCTGCAGCACATTGGCCTCCTATGCAGCATCTCTGTAGGCCAGACTGCGATAGTGAATGACATCCAGGGCTTTACCTTCCAAATGCAACAAATGATTCCATTTCTGGATGCCATTCACAGTTCATTGTCTGGCATGCAGATATTGCTTGCCAAAATAGCAGCCTCTTCACTCACCCGAGCCTCCCAACCAGCCCAACCTTCTTCCCCAACTAAGGTCTCTTCCTCAACCCCAATCCAAACTCCCACCTCAATCCCAAGTACACTCAAGTCTTTGCAGGCACCCACTCAAACAGACACAAGCAGCATAATCACGCACACACACACACACACACACACGCACACACACACACACACATGCACACACAACACACACACAAAAACACAAACATACAAAGAAACACAAACAAACAACATAGACAACACTATTGAAACTACACCTACAGGGATCACAAGCACAATACCCACAATCACCACCACACCCACAACCACCACTACCACCACCAAACACACCACAAGCGCCACCACACTCACAAGCCCCACAACCACCACCTCAACCACAACTACCAGCACACCCACACCCACAGGCACCACAACCACCACCACAACCACCACCACACCCACAAGCATCACAACCACATCAAACACCAAAACAACACACTCATCAAAACCAACACACTCACACAAAAGTACCCCTACCCACAAAACAACACCAACCAAAAGCAAACACTCACACTCACCAGAATATCAAACCTCAGTCAAACACACACCCAAACATACACAACAAACACCTGACCCACATGCAACTGCCAAACATACTAGTACAAGCACCCCAACCACATCAACTTCCACAACACACTTGTCAAAACCAACACACTCACACCAAAGCACACCTACACACACAAGAACATCAACCAAATGCAAATGCACACACTAACCATAATATCAAACTCCAGCCAAATAACACACATCCAAACATACTGAACAAACACCAGACCCACATGCAACTGCAAAACATACCAACACAACCACATCAACCACTCCAGCTCCCTCTACCTCCAAGACCTAATCCTCTACCAACCCTCCTACCCCTACTCCTCCTTCTGAATTTACCTCTTACCTGTCCTTAACCCCTACCAAACCTAAACCAACCACTCCTAAGAAAAATCCTTGAGGTGCTTGCTATGTGCCCAATTAATGTCCCTTTCTGACGAGGTTACCCTTTGGAGTCTGTTTAGGAGGTAAGTTATGGACAATATAACTACAGCCAGTTCTAGTGTGAAACCCTTTTGTTCTCCTTTTGTCTTTTCATTTGAATAAAACTTTTTGAGAGAAGTATTTCATTTATAAATAAAAAATTCATTTTACAAAGTTTATCCTAACATTATTAATCATTCACAATTCATTGATTATTAAATATGTTAATGATGAAAATGTTAAATACACATTTTTACTTACATTTATGGCAGAAAATAAGAAAACAGTTTTAAATGACAGTTGTAGGAAAGTGGCTCTGTATATACTGTACCCAAGTAAGGTTCAGGGTGTACAGAGTCCACAGTCCCCCAGAGGGTTGACAGAGGCTAAAGTTAGATATAACCTTACTCTCCAAAGTGGTAGCTTGGTCGAGCAGTAAGGCAGTATCAGAGGACAGTGTAAAGCATTTGTTGTACACACTCAGTCAGCAAATGAAGCCACACACTCAAGAACTGAACTCTAGGCCAATGGTTTGTATATAAAAAAATATATGCTTGTTTTATTTTAGAACCGACAATAGGGTCAAAATATACTTTCTCAGTATGAGATGCTTTGGTTATTCACCTTACAGATAGGCAATAGACTTTTTAGATAGTGGTAATCACAGTTGGTGCAAGAGGCAACACAGGGTCAAATTCAATGCAACATTGAGCTCAATGGAAAATTATGCTTAATTACAATTGATTACTTTGCAGAGCACTTTTCTAACCACAGGACTGGATCCTGGATTCAGTCCTGGGACACTTCCTGTAAACAGGTAAGAAAAAGCGTTTTGGTTATTGTAGTGATTTTTGAAGAATATTACTATATTTCAAAAGCTGACACTTAGAAACTTTTCTGGATAAAATTACCAATGTTATCCTATGAAAGGAAATACAGTGTGCAAGCAAAGTATGTTTACGTTACTTTTGTAATCCAGTGCTGGACTCCTAGGTTCAGCACTGGGACATTTACTTAAAACAGGTAAGTAATTACGTTTTTGTAGTTTGTTCGATTTTTAAAGAATATTTGTAAAATACAGAAATCGACACTTAGAAGAAATTTCACAGAAAACCAGTCAATGGATCCCTATGAAGGAAAAGTGAGTTAACGGTAAGTAACGTTGCGATTACTTTTTAGGGCCAGTGTTGGGCACTCGGGTCCAGCACTGAGGCCCCTCCTAATACTAGGTGAGTATTTTCGTTTTCGTGACTCGGTTGATTTTTGGTGAATATTCTAAAGTTTCAGAACTCCACACTTAGAAGAAATTTCGCAGAAAATCAGTCAATGGAACCCTATGGAAGAAAAGTGAGTTATCGGATTTCGGGTAAGTACTTGACTGGCAGGGTTAAGGTTCTGGGTAAGACTCAGGGGTCCCCCAGGATCAGGTAAGTACAGTTTTTACACCCTCAGCGGCACAGGGGCGGCCGGGTGCAGAGTGAGAAGGCCCAATGTTATCCTATGGCAGGCGGGGGGCCCCGGGTTGGTGGCTGCTGGCAAGCAGGCCACGCGACTGTGGGAGCTGGGCTCCTGGTCACTTGCTCAGGGCAAGTAGGGAAGTAGGTTAGGATAGAGGTTGCACTTCCAGGGGCACTCGGGCGGCTGGGTGCAGGGTGCTTTTGAGCCCTCGGGCGCTCAATGTTAAACAATAGAGGTCGTGAAAGGTGAAGAAAGGCTGCAGGCTCGGGGACGGTGATTCTTCAGGGACGACCAACACTTCAGGAGGTAAGTTGGGGTCTTGGAGGATAGGTAGACACCCAGGAGTTGGGCACAGGGGGCCGTGGGGCGCCGGGTGCAGGGGTGTCTTTTGAGGTCGGGAAATCTTACCCCCTGCTGGTCGCGGTTGGAGGGGTCCCTTGTCCTGAGGCTGCAGGCGTCGTCTGGGTCGTCGAGGAGGGTCCTTGGCCACTGGATTCCAGGTCAGAATCGCCGGGGGTCGTCCTCGAGGTCTTTGGTCACTCAGGCACAGGCTGGACTCGGCGGGTGCAGAGTGTGCAGGTTTCGCGGCTCCGTGCCAGGGCCGGGTCTTTGGTAGGTTTTCTTTTGAGCAGTACCACTGCTCGTGGGAGTCCCTGGGTCGAAGGCTGTAGCCCAGAAGTCAGGTCCTCCGGGGTTTGTGAGGTTGCTGAGGCCGGGATTCCGCAGGAGCAGGTTCAGAGGTCGACAGGCCGGTAGGGCTGGGGCCAAGTCAGTTGTTGTCGCCTCCTTTTAGCAGCTGCACGGCTGGTCTTCTTGCTTCGTCTTCTCTTCTTGTTTTCGGATTTGGGAACTGCGGAAGGAAGGTTCAGGGAGCCCCTAAATACTAAATTTAGGGGTGGTTACAGGTAGGTAAGGGCAGGGACCAATGGGTCCCTTCCCTGGGGTGGGTACACCCCCTATTCTGTTCCTCTCCAGTGGGAGGGGGCAGGAGCCTGTCCCTGGTTGGCCAGGTCCCCCCATCCTCAAGATGGCGGGGACTCGAGTTTGTGCTTCACCTCGCCTCCCCCACCTTAGGGGTGGAGTTGGCAGAGGTGGGCACAACCCATTTCCTGCTTCTGGTTTTCCCGCCGGTTCTCCCGCCAGGAGTGGGGGTAGAACCAGTGGGGACCAGTTTGCTGGAAGCAGCAAATGGTCTGGGGAAACTCCAAAGGCGGCAGGCCTTTGAAGCTCCCCCTGCCCATCCTGGGGGAGGAGGCTTTGGCACCTCGTCCCGGGATGTGCATTGTTTCAGGCCCCTGAGAGCAGAGGCTCTCGACCCAGGGGTCCAGAAACATGTCTGGTGGTGGCAGCCTGGGCAGCCACTCAGTCCGGACACTGGAGGTCGGGTTGGTTTCAGGGGGCATCTCTAAGATGCCCTCTGGAGTGCGTTTTACATTAAATCCCACACTGGCATCAGTGGGGGTTTAATGTGCTGAGAAGTTTGATACCAAACTTCTTAGTCTTCAGTGGGGCCATTATGGTGCTGTGGAGTTCGTAATGACAGACTCCCAGCACCATATACTCTTAATGGCAGCACTGCACTTACAATGCCCAAGAATGGACTTGGGCACTGTAGGGGCACAGGGCTCATGCCTCTATGCCCTCACCACTGGCATAGTGCACCCAGCTAGAGGGGTGGCTGACCTAGGCCAGGGCAGTGGCTTGTAGGCATGGCACACAGGGATGTGAGCCATGTCGACTCTTCACTTTTGTTCTGCACCAAGACACGCAGCCTGCAAAGGCAGTGTGTGTGTGTAAAGGTGCAGGGTCCCTAAGGGTGGCACAACAAGTGCTGCAGCCCTTAGGGGCCTTCCCTGGTCACAGTGCCCTGGGTACCCATGGTACCATTTACCAGGGGCTGACCTGTGGCCAGGGATGTCAATTGGGTGTAGGTATCAATGCAATTTTAGGGAAGGAACACAGGCCCTGGGTACCTGGTTGGCAGGAGCCCAGGGCACACTCAGTCAAAGTACATCAGCCATTCAGCAAAAAGTGGGGGCATACCATGTAAGAAAGATGGCACTTTCTCACACAACTCCCCCCAAACGAAAGATGATGAGACTAACCTTGCCCTATGGAGTCTTCATTGTCTAAGTGGAAGAACCTGGAAAGGCCATCTGCATTGGCATGGGCAGTGCCAGGTCTGTGTTCCACTTCAAAGTCCATTCCCTGTAGGGAGATGGACCACCTCAACAGTTTTGGGTTTTCTCCTTTCATTTGCATTAGCCACCTGAGAGGTCTGTGGTCAGTTTGAACTAGGAAGTGAGTTCCAAACAGGTAGGGCCTCAGCTTCTTCAGGGACCAGACCACAGCAAAGGCCTCCCTCTCAATGGCACTCCAACGCTGCTCCCTGGGGAGAAGCCTTCTGCTTATAAAAGCAACAGGTTGGTCTTGGCCTTCATCATTGGTCTGGGATAGGACCGCTCCTATCCCTAGCTCAGAGGCATCAGTCTGCACAATGAACTGCTTGGCATAATCTGGTGCTTTTAGAATTGGTGCTGAGCACATTGCTTCTTTCAGAGTGTCAAAAGCCTTTTGGCAACAGACTGTCCAGTTTACTTTCTTTGGCATCTTCTTGGAGGTGAGTTCTGTGAGGGGAGTCACAATGGACCCATATCCCTTCACAAACCTCCTGTAGTACCCAGTCAAGCCAAGGAATGCCCTGACTTGGGTCTGAGTTGTTGGAGCTACCCAGTCCAGGATAGCCTGGATCTTGGGCTGTAAGGGTTGTACCTGGCCTCCACCAACCAGGTGGCCCAAGTACACCACAGTGCCCTGCCCTATCTGGCATTTGGATGCCTTGATAGTTAGGCCTGCAGTTTGCAGGGCCTTTAAAACCTTCCCAAGGTGGACCAGGTGATCCTGCCAGGTGGAACTGAAGACAGCAATATCATCAAGATAAGCTGCACTAAAGGACTCCAACCCAGCAAGGACTTGATTCACCAACCTCTGGAAGGTGGCAGGGGCATTCTTTAAACCAAAGGGCATAACAGTGAACTGAAAATGCCCATCAGGTGTGGAGAATGCTGTTTTCTGTTTGGCTCCTGGGGCCATGCCAATCTGCCAGTACCCTGCAGTTAAGTCAAAGGTACTCAGGTATTTGGCTGCACCCAATCTGTCTATCAGTTCATCAGCTCTTGGGATAGGGTGTGCATCTGTCTTGGTGACAGAGTTGAGACCCCTATAGTCCACACAAAACCTCATCTCTCTCTTTTCACCCTTTTGATGAGGTTTGGGGACCAGAACCACTGGGCTAGCCCAGGGGCTCTCAGAGGGCTCAATAACCCCTAGCTCCAGCATCTTGCTGACTTCAGCTCTGATGCTTTCCTTAACTTGGTCTGACTGACGATAGATCTTGTTTTTGACAGGTGCACTGTCACCAGTGTCCACATCATGGGTACACCAGTTTGTCAGACCAGGGGTCAAGGAAAGAGCCCAGCATACTGCTGCAAGACTTGCTTGCAGTCAGTCTGCTGTTGGGCAGTGAGGGTGTCTGAAAAGACAACTCCATCTACTGACCCATCTTTTGGGCTGTGGGAGAGGAGATCAGGGAGAGGTTCACTCTCAGCTTCCTGTTCCTCATCTGTCACCATCAGCATGGTGATGTCAGCCCTGTCATTGTAGAGTTTTAGGCGGTTCACATGGATAACCCTTTTGGGTGTCCTGCTGGTGCCCAGGTCAACCAGGTAGGTGACCTCACTCTTTTTCTCTAGGATAGGGTAAGGGCCACTCCATCTGTCCTGGAGGGCCCTTGGTGCCACTGGCTCCAAAACCCATACCTGTTGCCCAGGTTGGAATTCAACCAGTGCAGCTTTTTGGTCATACCAGTGCTTCTGAAGCTCCTGGCTGGCCTCAAGGTTCTTGGATGCCTTTTCCATGTACTCAGCCATTCTGGACCTTAGGCCAAGCACATAGTCCACTATATCTTGTTTGGGTTCTTGGAGAGGTCTCTCCCAGCCCTCCTTTACAAGACAGAGTGGTCCCCTCACAGGATGGCCAAACAGAAGTTCAAAGGGTGAGAAACCTACCCCCTTCTGTGGCACTTCTCTGTAAGCGAAAAGCAGGCATGGTAGTAGGACATCCCATCTCCTTTTGAGTTTTTCAGGGAGCCCCATGATCATGCCTTTCAATGTCTTGTTGAACCTCTCAACAAGGCCATTGGTTTGTGGGTGGTAGGGTGTAGTAAACTTGTACTGCACCCCACACTCCTTCCACATGTGGGTCAGGTAAGCAGACATGAAGTTGGAACCTCTGTCTGAAACCACCTCCTTAGGAAACCCTACCCTGGTGAAGACACCAATGAGGGCTTTGGCTACTGCAGGAGCTGTAGTAGTCCTAAGGGGAATAGCCTCAGGATACCTAGTGGCATGATCCACTACCACCAGTATGAATTTGTTCCCTGAGGCTGTGGGAGGTTCCAGTGGACCCACTATGTCCACACCTACCCTTTCAAAGGGAACCCCCACCACAGGTAGTGGTATCAGGGGGGCCTTTGGATGGCCACCTGTCTTGCCACTGGCTTGACAGGTAACACAGGAGCTGACAAACTCCTTCACCTTTTGGTGCATCTGGGGCCAGTAAAAGTGGCTAACTAGCCTTTCCCAAGTTTTGGTTTGGCCCAGATGTCCAGCTAGGGGATGTCATGAGCCAAAGTTAGGAGGAACTCCCTGTACTTCTGGGGCACTACCACTCTCCTGGTGGTTCCAGGGTTGGGGTCTTTTGCCTCAGTGTACAGTAATCCCTCTTCCCAATAGACTCTGTGGGTACCACTGACATCTCCCTTGGCTTCTGAAACAGCTTGCTGCCTCAGGCTTTCAAGAGTGGGACAGTCTTGCTGTCCCTGGCACAGCTCTTCCCTAGAGGGTCCCCCTGGGCCCAAGAGTTCAACCTGGTAAGGGTCAAGCTCTAGGGGCTCAGTTCCCTCTGGGGCTTCCAGGTTCTCTCCCTGAGGAGAGGGGTCCTGCTCTTGTGACTGTGTAGAAGCTGGTCCGCCAGTCTTCTTTCCTTTTCTCTTGGTAGGCTGGGCCATCATTTCAGGCTCCAACACTATTTCTTCACCCTGCCTTTTGCTCTGTGCTCTTGTTTTTACACACACCAATTCAGGGATGCCCAGCATGGCTGCATGGGCCTTTAGCTCCACCTCTGCCCAGGCTGAGGTTTCCAGATCATTTCCTAGCAGACATGCAGCTGGTAACTTCGGAGAGACCACTACCTGCTTCAGGCCAGTAACCCCCCCCAGCCTAATGTCACCATGGCCATGGGATGACTAGTGGTGACACTGTCAGCATTGGTGACTGGGTAAGTTTTCCCAATCAAGTATTGCTCAGGGGAAACCAGTGTGTCCCTCACCATAGTGACACTGGCACCTGTATCCCTCAGAGCCTCTACTCTAGTTCCATTCACCCAGGGGTATTGCAAATACTTCTTTAAGTTGGGTGGCCACACAGCTACAGTGGCAAATTCCACTTCCCCTAGGGAGACCAGACTTGCCTCAGTGGGTTCCCAGATTTGCTCAGGGTACACTTCTGATCCCATCTGTAAACTTGCTGCCCCAGGAGTAGCTGTACTGGGTGCCTTAGGGGCTTTGTTGTGGGGGCAAGTTTTGTCTACAGTGAGGTGTCCTGACTTCTTACAGTTATTACACCAGGCCTTCAAGGGATCAAAGTTCTTCCCCCTATAGGGTTGAGGCACATAGGGAGTAGTTTGGGACCCACCCCCTGAACAGGTTTTTGGGGCCCTTTGGAAGACTCAGACTTTTTATCTTGGGGATTCTCACCACCTTTCCCCTGGGGGGTTTGGTGACCACCTTCTTTTGGTCACCCCCAGTGGTTGTCCTTGTCACCCTAGTCTTGACCCAGTGGTCTGCCTTCTTTCCCAATTCTTGGGGAGAAATTAGACCTAGGTCTACCAAATGCTGATGCAACTTTTCATTTGTGCAATTACTTAGTATGTGTTCCTTCATAAACAAATTGTAAAGTCCAGAAAAATCATGCACATTATGTCCAGCTAACCAGCCATCCAGTGTCTTTACTGAGTAGTCCACGAAGTCAATCCAGGACTGGGTCTGGGTTTTGTGAGCCCCCTGAATCTAATTCTATACTCCTCAGTAGTGAGCCCAAATCCCTCAATCAGAGTACTCTTCATGAGGTCATAGGACCCTGCATCTGGCCCAGAGAGGGTCAGAAGCCTGTCTCTGCAGTTACCAGAGAACAGTTCCCACAGGAGTGCCCCCCACAGAGGTTTCTTTACTCTTCTTATTTCACAAGCCCTCTCAAAGGCTGTGAACCATTTGGTGATGTCATCACCTTCCTCAAACTTAGGGACAATCCCTTTGGGGATTTTAGGTTCAGAAGTTTCCTCCCTATCCTTATTTTTAGTATTGCTGCCACCATTGATGGGTGCTAAACCCATCTCCTGTCTTTCCTTCTCTAGAGCCAGGAGTCTGGTCTCTAGGTCCAGTCGTTTGGCCAACCTGGCTAACAAGTTGTCCTCCTCACTGAGGGTATCCTCAGTGTCCTCTCTGGGACCAGGACCACCTAGGTGGCCCCTAGGTCCCCAGAGGTCTATTCTTGGAGTTAAGGGTGCAGGGACCCTATCTTCCCTAGGAAGTGATGGAGGTGGGTTACCATCCCCATCCTCCTCATTCCTTTCCTCCTCTGTTGGGTCATCACCATGCTCAGAGGGGTGGGCTTTAGCATACTCAGCCAGGAGCTCCTGGAGCCCTTGTTTGGTTGGATGCTGGCCCATTGGTATATCTTTAAGTTTGCATAAGGACCTTATCTCTTTGAAAGACAAATGAAGATAAGGGGTGAGGTCGAGCTCCTCAACCAGTTCCTGTATGTCATTATTATCTTCACTAGTAGCTGGGTTCTTGTCTTGAGACATTTTTAAAAAAAAAATCTAACCCCTCTAACCTTGGCTATAGTGACTTTTTATTTTCTAAGATGCTACAGGGACTTAAGCAAGGCCCTAACAAGACTTTTAGTAATTTGGTAAAAAAAAAATGCCAATTAAAAAAATCAGAATTCTAAAGGCAATTTAAGAGTTCTGTCGTGTGATCAGATGGTAACCAAGTAGTCCAACAAATGCAAGTTTGTATCCCACCGCTGATCCACCAATGTAGGAAAGTGGCTCTGTATATACTGTACCCAAGTAAGGTTCAGGGTGTACAGAGTCCACAGTCCCCCAGAGGGTTGACAGAGGCTAAAGTTAGATATAACCTTACTCTCCAAAGTGGTAGCTTGGTCGAGCAGTAAGGCAGTATCAGAGGACAGTGTAAAGCATTTGTTGTACACACTCAGTCAGCAAATGAAGCCACACACTCAAGAACTGAACTCTAGGCCAATGGTTTGTATATAAAAAAATATATGCTTGTTTTATTTTAGAACCGACAATAGGGTCAAAATATACTTTCTCAGTATGAGATGCTTTGGTTATTCACCTTACAGATAGGCAATAGACTTTTTAGATAGTGGTAATCACAGTTGGTGCAAGAGGCAACACAGGGTCAAATTCAATGCAACATTGAGCTCAATGGAAAATTATGCTTAATTACAATTGATTACTTTGCAGAGCACTTTTCTAACCACAGGACTGGATCCTGGATTCAGTCCTGGGACACTTCCTGTAAACAGGTAAGAAAAAGCGTTTTGGTTATTGTAGTGATTTTTGAAGAATATTACTATATTTCAAAAGCTGACACTTAGAAACTTTTCTGGATAAAATTACCAATGTTATCCTATGAAAGGAAATACAGTGTGCAAGCAAAGTATGTTTACGTTACTTTTGTAATCCAGTGCTGGACTCCTAGGTTCAGCACTGGGACATTTACTTAAAACAGGTAAGTAATTACGTTTTTGTAGTTTGTTCGATTTTTAAAGAATATTTGTAAAATACAGAAATCGACACTTAGAAGAAATTTCACAGAAAACCAGTCAATGGATCCCTATGAAGGAAAAGTGAGTTAACGGTAAGTAACGTTGCGATTACTTTTTAGGGCCAGTGTTGGGCACTCGGGTCCAGCACTGAGGCCCCTCCTAATACTAGGTGAGTATTTTCGTTTTCGTGACTCGGTTGATTTTTGGTGAATATTCTAAAGTTTCAGAACTCCACACTTAGAAGAAATTTCGCAGAAAATCAGTCAATGGAACCCTATGGAAGAAAAGTGAGTTATCGGATTTCGGGTAAGTACTTGACTGGCAGGGTTAAGGTTCTGGGTAAGACTCAGGGGTCCCCCAGGATCAGGTAAGTACAGTTTTTACACCCTCAGCGGCACAGGGGCGGCCGGGTGCAGAGTGAGAAGGCCCAATGTTATCCTATGGCAGGCGGGGGGCCCCGGGTTGGTGGCTGCTGGCAAGCAGGCCACGCGACTGTGGGAGCTGGGCTCCTGGTCACTTGCTCAGGGCAAGTAGGGAAGTAGGTTAGGATAGAGGTTGCACTTCCAGGGGCACTCGGGCGGCTGGGTGCAGGGTGCTTTTGAGCCCTCGGGCGCTCAATGTTAAACAATAGAGGTCGTGAAAGGTGAAGAAAGGCTGCAGGCTCGGGGACGGTGATTCTTCAGGGACGACCAACACTTCAGGAGGTAAGTTGGGGTCTTGGAGGATAGGTAGACACCCAGGAGTTGGGCACAGGGGGCCGTGGGGCGCCGGGTGCAGGGGTGTCTTTTGAGGTCGGGAAATCTTACCCCCTGCTGGTCGCGGTTGGAGGGGTCCCTTGTCCTGAGGCTGCAGGCGTCGTCTGGGTCGTCGAGGAGGGTCCTTGGCCACTGGATTCCAGGTCAGAATCGCCGGGGGTCGTCCTCGAGGTCTTTGGTCACTCAGGCACAGGCTGGACTCGGCGGGTGCAGAGTGTGCAGGTTTCGCGGCTCCGTGCCAGGGCCGGGTCTTTGGTAGGTTTTCTTTTGAGCAGTACCACTGCTCGTGGGAGTCCCTGGGTCGAAGGCTGTAGCCCAGAAGTCAGGTCCTCCGGGGTTTGTGAGGTTGCTGAGGCCGGGATTCCGCAGGAGCAGGTTCAGAGGTCGACAGGCCGGTAGGGCTGGGGCCAAGTCAGTTGTTGTCGCCTCCTTTTTAGCAGCTGCACGGCTGGTCTTCTTGCTTCGTCTTCTCTTCTTGTTTTCGGATTTGGGAACTGCGGAAGGAAGGTTCAGGGAGCCCCTAAATACTAAATTTAGGGGTGGTTACAGGTAGGTAAGGGCAGGGACCAATGGGTCCCTTCCCTGGGGTGGGTACACCCCCTATTCTGTTCCTCTCCAGTGGGAGGGGGCAGGAGCCTGTCCCTGGTTGGCCAGGTCCCCCCATCCTCAAGATGGCGGGGACTCGAGTTTGTGCTTCACCTCGCCTCCCCCACCTTAGGGGTGGAGTTGGCAGAGGTGGGCACAACCCATTTCCTGCTTCTGGTTTTCCCGCCGGTTCTCCCGCCAGGAGTGGGGGTAGAACCAGTGGGGACCAGTTTGCTGGAAGCAGCAAATGGTCTGGGGAAACTCCAAAGGCGGCAGGCCTTTGAAGCTCCCCCTGCCCATCCTGGGGGAGGAGGCTTTGGCACCTCGTCCCGGGATGTGCATTGTTTCAGGCCCCTGAGAGCAGAGGCTCTCGACCCAGGGGTCCAGAAACATGTCTGGTGGTGGCAGCCTGGGCAGCCACTCAGTCCGGACACTGGAGGTCGGGTTGGTTTCAGGGGGCATCTCTAAGATGCCCTCTGAGTGCGTTTTACATTAAATCCCACACTGGCATCAGTGGGGGTTTAATGTGCTGAGAAGTTTGATACCAAACTTCTTAGTCTTCAGTGGGGCCATTATGGTGCTGTGGAGTTCGTAATGACAGACTCCCAGCACCATATACTCTTAATGGCAGCACTGCACTTACAATGCCCAAGAATGGACTTGGGCACTGTAGGGGCACAGGGCTCATGCCTCTATGCCCTCACCACTGGCATAGTGCACCCAGCTAGAGGGGTGGCTGACCTAGGCCAGGGCAGTGGCTTGTAGGCATGGCACACAGGGATGTGAGCCATGTCGACTCTTCACTTTTGTTCTGCACCAAGACACGCAGCCTGCAAAGGCAGTGTGTGTGTGTAAGGTGCAGGGTCCCTAAGGGTGGCACAACAAGTGCTGCAGCCCTTAGGGGCCTTCCCTGGTCACAGTGCCCTGGGTACCCATGGTACCATTTACCAGGGGCTGACCTGTGGCCAGGGATGTCAATTGGGTGTAGGTATCAATGCAATTTTAGGGAAGGAACACAGGCCCTGGGTACCTGGTTGGCAGGAGCCCAGGGCACACTCAGTCAAAGTACATCAGCCATTCAGCAAAAAGTGGGGGCATACCATGTAAGAAAGATGGCACTTTCTCACAACAGTCCCCCAGGACCTGCACGTTTTGGATGGCCTAAACTGAGGGCTTGGTGTTTCAACCACTTCCGGACACCCCCACAGGATATGTCAGCAGTTAGACCAGCTAGCTCTACAGTGCCACTACCACCCCCCTGTATTCTACAGTGGTGTAGGTAGTCCCTGGCAACCACTGAACATGACAACCCTAATTCCTCAGGGATCGTGGAAAACAGTACAGTATGTTTCGCTCAGACACTCGTGCTTGCTTTCTCTCAGGAAGTACACAGGATGGCGATTAGGACGTTTCAATAAGAATTTATTGGTCCAGCGACAGCCTTGTGTAAAACATATGTGCTGCGACAATCAGGAGACAGAACCATACAAAAGAGAATGCTAGTACCAATATAGTGAATAGTAGATACATTTCTACCATAGTGCTATTAAGATGAACAGAAACAGTTCAGATAAAAACAGTAGCACTTGCATATTCCTAAAATGTGCACCCTAAGTAATTTGCTAAAATGTACCTAGCCTAACCTGGATGTCTAGGTGTATGTACGTGTAGATATAAAAAGAATGCAATCTCTTCATCTAGAAAAGGCCGCACTCGAATCTGTGGAATACTTTCTTTATTTAAGACAGCATTTGTAGAAACTGGAACACGTTTCGGCTGTTGACACTGCCTTTGTCAACCATAAATGCACCTAGTGTTTTTTTTCCTTTTTTAAATAATGTCCACAGGTGTTACCAATTACATGAACATGAAAAAGTTACTATCATGTTCCTTAATCTTTTGTAATTGTTGGTAGTCCCTTGTAAAAAATATATACACTTTCTTCAGTTCCAGCATAATAAATAAACCATTTACAACATTTCATTTTTAACTTCATGCGTACTGTGTAATCTTCGTGGAACCCTTGGAAATGTCTCTATTCTTAAATAGCATGCTTATAAAGTTTGCTGGCAACCTTTCAGAAAATTACTTTTCTTCATACCGGTAAGTATATGAACAATGTTCCCAAATGATGTCTTTTCACCTAACTGTTGCCAACTACGTTCCAAGTCACAATGTAAACGCATTTTTTCAATTCTGCAATCCACGGCTTTACACAGCAGCGCTCACCTTGTTTTCATTGTTCAGGCTGCCGGAGCTTGCATTTCAAATACAAGGGCTGTCATTCAATGCTGAAGCCCCACAGATCCACTGCTAGGCATGTGCCTTTAGCTTGTGCCCGACTCCAAACACTCCCATAGATCAATATGAAAAGGGCTTCCTGCAGAGCTCTTGTCCCCGCCAAGGGTAGCCCTTAGACTCCCAGCGCCGAACTCGGGCTGTTGCAATCATCCAATCCATCGTGGTTATTCCGATGTAGTGCTCGGGGGCTCTCCAGAGCTGGTTAAACTGCATTATGGGTCTTTGTGGAATTTTGCTGGAGTGCACCAAATCGTGTAGATGTGTGCATCTGTGGCCAAGAAACCCCTAGGGAAGAACCAGCCCCCTCACCTTATGGTTGGGAATGAAGGACCCCGTCTCTGCGTCGAGGATGACAACCCGCAAGGGATGTCTGACCGCTCTTGTCAGAGATTCGGCATGCAGGACCCCCGTCTCAGCTTGGAAGGAATTCTCCTCTAATCTGTAAGGTCTTTTATACTAAAGTGGTCACTCCAGGGTATTTTCTAGAATTGATATGTTTTAAAACAATCATGGATGTTTTGAAAACAACCATAAATGTTTTGAAAACAATCACCAATGCTTTTCTAAACAAGTGTGATCATGCACAGCTGGCTGTTGGCCAAGGATGAAAAAAGTGGTGACCCTTATACAGAATAAATCTGCCGTGCCTGGGGATATGTTTATGTACGTCAGGTACAGGGATTCAGATAGAACATTAAGAGCCTGGTGTCGAAGAGACAGGAGCAAGCTATTAGGTAAAAGGTCACCTGTTTAGAATCGTTATAGTCGTGTGGATAGGATAATGTATGTAAAATGGGGTATGCATCGATGAGACTATCCTAAAAGACATTAAACATGTGCATTACACCTTTAAAAATATGGGAAACTAAAATGTAATAAAATAAAGAAAATGCACTACACAAGGGGAAATCTTACTTAAATACACATATAAAATGATTGAAGTTTATAACTAACATTGATTTTACATTTGTTTTTTAAAAAACATTTTAGCTTGTCCAGTGCAATTACACAATTATATTAAATTAAAATAATTCTAAAAGTTGTGTAATGCATATGTTTATAATTTGATAGTTTACGAAAAATAATGAAACACACTTGTATGAACACATTATGAATTTTGATTAATGTCAATGTTTGTGTAAGTGTCCATTATCATGAAGGCAGCTTGCACCAAATTTGGTGTGTTTCTTTAAATTTCTTAAATGACAACATTACGCACACATGCATTACACATTAGAAAAAAACTGCTTGTAAGAGAGATTTAAAAATGCACTAGTCCGGAACTAATATTAACAGACAATTACAAAAGGAAACAAGTAAAAAAGACGCTTACCTTTGATTCCGGCGATGACTGAGTTGATTTGCTTCGAGGTCAAGTAGCAGCAGCAAAGGAAGGACTTGGACAATTGGTTTCTAGATTGAAGCGGAAGTGGAAAAAGAAAAAAAAGGTAAGCTTCCACACTCCAGTGTGCAGTTTCACCCGCCACAGTTAAATCTTCAGAAAGGCACATCGTGATTGGCCCGGCGGAAATATTGGCCTAACTCCCTCCGACAGCCGCTTTTGCCTACTGCGCCGTCGACCCGGGAGGAAAATTCAGGCAGAGACGGCGTCACTCGGACAGACTATCGTCCATAGGCCCACCAGCATCTAATTTGAGTGGATGTGCAGAGAAACTGACAGAAAAGTGATGTCATGACCAGATCCGCTGAGATCTAAATCAGGCCCAAAGTCAGAAGGTAAAAACTTTGCCTGGGATGGCCCACTTGGGTAATCTGAGCTCTGCTTCATGGCAGTCAGCCTGGAATCATACCTAAGGGGCTTATTACGAGTATGTCGGTCCACAGACCCCCAGACTCATGAGGGCGCAGCAGTGGTGGTCTTTCGACTGCACTATTAGGACCAGGGCAGTCGGGTTGCCGTGGGACCACCGCAACCACCAGGGATCAGAGATCCCTGGTGGTGGCGCAGCGGTTTTGAAGCCGCAGTATGCAGCAGCCCCACCAAGCATATTACAAGTTTCATCACTGCCACACTTTTCATGGCGGAGTGGCCTCCATGAAAAGTATGGTGGTGAGGAAACAAAGGGGGCCCTACAGGGCTCCCTGGTGCCTCATGCCATGTGGATGCACACAGGGGCAAATATAACACAGGAAGGAGTTAGTTCCTCTAATAAGTCAATGCACTAATGAGTGCTACCTGGCTGAAAGTCATGTCGCTGGGGAATCTGAATTTCAGATCATAATGCCCTCACACACCTGTTAGGGTGTCATGCTTCATCATAGGGCGCTCCTCGTCAGACCGGCGCTGCAATGTCTGACGGGCCTGGTGGCTTCTTTGGCGGAGATCTTCTGATCTGAGGATGCTGTATGTGAAGTCAGTATGAGGGCAAGATGCAGTGATTGTGAAGGTGTGAGTAAGTGATTAAGATAGGTACTGGATCCCAAGGAAAAATTCATTTATTAGGATGTGTGGGACCGGGACTAAGTAAAAACAGTGACGCTATCTAGTGGTCCTAAGGTACCAGTATAGCGTTATTGGTGTGTGGTCAACATGTTTCGTGCCATGGGTGCCCAACCGTCGGGCGGCACTTCTTCAGGACCAGAGTGAAAAATGAATTGCCCCTATGGGGTGTTGGCTTTCCCCGCTAATTGGGGATGACCAAATGAGGTAAGTGCCTGGTCCCAGAGTTGAAACCAGACAAAGTTCTCCACCTAAAAAGGGGAGAGAAGACAAAGAAAGACGCAACATTAATACTTCAACAAATGTACAAAATATAAATTGGAAGCAATGACTGCAGACCATCACATCACATAAATGTAGAGGCTACGTGAAGACTGCAGGACTAGGACAAGGCAAGCATGCCTATCCAGTACTGCCAGCTGACTAGCTGCGCAGACAATCAAACAAGAAAAGTGGGGTGACCATTAAGAATTAGAAAGCGCTAAAACATATCCAATGGTTGGTACACCAATTAAAGCAAAACAACCTCATCCACTAACCAGGCCCATCAGGAAAGGTTAAAGTTGAAACAAAGGAAGGAAGGAGGCTTACCTTGGAGGGTATAGAGCACTACTCCATAGGCATGAGGGGGGGTCCCGACTTCTGGAGGGGACACCTTAGAATACAAATGGGACAGCATGGTAGTGCTGATGGTAGCAGAAAACCAAAAGGCGGTCCACAAAGGTGACACTGAGAATTGGTTAGAGATATTGGGGTGTATACAAAATGCGGAGGTAGACTGCCTCCGATACCAATCACACACTAAGGAAGTGTCCCTAATGGCGGTGATGGAGAACCGTGTGTGCGTGGTCCGTGCTCATATACCCCATAATGACGAGTAACAGTATCAGGTCTGCTAAAGCTGGAGTGCTGGTCAGCTAAGACATTCACAGACCCAAGTGCGGGGCTCCCGGGGTGGTGGAGCAGGGGGGTAACAGTGTACGTTGAGGCGTCATGCCCTAAAAAAAGTGACAACTCGCACTGGAACAGATGCGCACCCTCGCAATCTCGCAATCCAAGTGAACACGAGTGACGGATGTAGCCGTCACCGAGGGGGAGACTCACTGACAGACAGCCCGGGCATGCGGTAATAGACAAACAAGGTACTTACTTCCGAGTTCACTCGGGCACTGCCGGCTCACCTGCAGGGATCCCTCACATCTGAATATTACCGGTGAGGTTCCCAGGAATCGGAGATAAGGACCCGGACGTGGTCACATGATCAATGCCTTCCAGGTCCCGGCATTGGTGCCTCTGACATCGCGGCCATCTTGGTGTGTAAACACACTTCATCTGTCAAAGGTAGAAATACCGAGGAAGAGCCAAAACATTGCCAAAAAAGCTTGGGCTGGGGCCGAAAATGTAGAGGAAAGTCGGAGATTGAACTAATTGTAAATTGAATAGGTAACAAGCTCCAGGGGTTTTAACACCTTTAAAAAATTCAATAGGTAGAGGTGAAGCGGATTTGAGCTAGACGTTGGGTGAACACCCTAAGATAGCTACAGGGGAAGTTGGGCAACTAAGACCTGTTGGCTAATGGGAACTTTTCCTAACAGTGTATCTCCCATGGAGAGTAGATGCATTGATCACGGGTGTGGCGGCCATATTGTAGCAGAAAAGCCACTCGCATACTTAGGGTATTAATGGACATATAAGTAGTGTCAATCGCGGTTTTGGGGAAATAAAGTAGCCTGTATGTGTAAAAGGACCTCCATATGTGTTAGAGGAACCTCCAGGCAGGGAACAAAGGTTACCCAAATAGTGCAAATTATCAGCACAGTTAGGGGTACCACAGTCATGCGATCTAGAGGAGAACTGGAAAAATTTCTAGAGTCATAGTGTGTTGTCTTTTGACACAGGTGAAAAAATGGTGTCATGGTACAGTGTAGGAACTCCATAGTCAACAGGGAGGGGAATAGAGCTTGTCTGAGGTGCTAGAGGCCGGGTGACTGATCTAGAGTTCAGTCCAAGGTATGTCATCGTTCAGACCATGTGTTTGTGTGGAGAGGCAGAAAATCCACCGCTGCTCAGTTTCAAACAGTTTCTGTGTGGACCATGTTGTGTTGCCTTCGATCACTGGCCAATATATATCCTCTGGTCTGTGAGGATGAGAGATGAAATGAGAGTTCATTTTGGTAGTAGTCCGCCCGCATCTGATGTTGCTTCGATGTTCCATGATCCTGGTTTTTACGGGACGTGTAGTCATGCCAACATACTTAAGGAGGCAGGGGCATTCAATGAGATAAACACAGTTCTTTGTGTTGCAGTTAGAATGGATACGTTGGGTCCACACTTTGCCATCTTCCAGAGTGAGCTCCTTGGTGTGTTTAGTGAGATCACACACGCCACATTGGCCACAAGGATAGTGTCCTCTCACCGGTGCGGTGTTCCATAGGGTACTCTGTGTATTCTTTGATTTGATTTTAGGGCGGGTGTGGACAAGCATGTCTCTCAGATTACTTGTCCATTTCATCGCAAAGCGAGGCATCGGGATAGAGACAATTTTGACAAATGATGTGACAATTTTCCAGTTCTTCCGAATTATCCTTTGGATCCTGTTTGAGTCTGGTGTATAAGTAGTCACGCATGTGATAATATCATCAGGTGTTCTACATCTGGGTTCCAGGAGGGCGTCTCTGTTGTTGTGTAGTGCCCTTTTGCAGGACTTGTGGATAACCGAAGTTGGGTAGTCCCAGGCTGAAAGGTTTTTACTGAGAGTGGCAGCTTCTTTTTTGAAGTCCGCGGTCATGTTGCAATTCCTGCGAAGGCGCAGGAATTGTCCAAAGGGAAGGTTGTCTCTTAGGGCCTTAGGATGGTGGCTCCCATACAACAGTAGATTGTTACAATCTGTAGGCTTCTTAAAAGTCCTGGTATGGAGCAGTCCGTCCTCAAGAGAGATGGTGAGGTCAAGAAAATGTATCTCCCTCGGTGAGAATGATCTCGTGAATCTGAGAAAGGGATCCAGCGTGTTGATCCATGTGAAGAATGCGTCGCAGGTGTTCTCATTGCCCTTCCAAAAGATGAGGATGTCATCTATGTAACGCCTCCACAGTAGGATGTTCTCAGCATAGGGGTTGTTGGTTGAGATATGTAGGCGCTCAAACTCAGCTACATAGAGGCAGGCTAGACTCGGCGCAAACGTGCTGCCCATGGATGTCCCCTGCGTTTGGTGATAGAGTTGCTCTTGGAATTCGAAAAAGTTCTCACACATCGCTATTGCAGCACATTCCATAATGAAATCCACAGGAGTTTGTGAGGTCCATTCTTCAGCCAAAAATCGCGTCTCCACAGCCCTGAGGGTTTCCATTTGAGGGATGTTTGTATAGAGTGCCTCATCGTCAAGGGTGATCAAGAGAGTGATCTCATTGCTCCTTTCTATGTTGGTGATGAGGTTGAGGACATCCCTGGTGTCCTGGAGATATGAGGGTATCTTTTTGACCAGAGGTTGCAAAAAATGGTCCCAAAATTTGCTGAGGGGTTCTAGCAGTGAACCAATTCCCTACACTATCGGGCGGCCTGGTGGAGGAAGTATCCCTTTGTGGATTTTAGGGAGGATGTAGAAAGCGGGGGTGCGTGGTTCCGTGTTCACCAAGAACTCTGCTTCATTCTTCGTGATCCAACCCTGAGCTTCTGCTGATGTTACCATGGATTTTATCCTAGTCAGTAACTGGCCGGTGGGGTCCCTGGTGATCTTTCTGTAGTGTCTCTCTTGTGAGAGTTGTCGTAGACATTCATTGTTGTAGTCATCCGTGTTAAGTAGCACGATTGCTCCACCTTTGTCAGCAGGCTTTATTGTCAAGGTGGCATCCTCGGTGAGGAGTTTTATGGCAGCTCTTTCTGTGGATGACAGATTGTTGTAATGTTTCCTGTCAGTCATGCCATTTACTTCCTTCAAAACGGCTTGTTCGAAGGTGAGGATTTCGTGTGGTGTCATTCCTTCATGGGGTGTGAATTTGGATGGAACTCGTAGGCCTGTATCAGCTTTCTCCTGGTACTCTTTGTCTTAAAAGAAGGCTCTGAGACGTACCTTCCTAAAGAACCCGTGGAGTTCTTTATGGAGTCAGAAATGGTCTTCACGTGGGTTCGGTACAAAGCCCAGGCCCCTACCCAGGACTTTCTTCTCAGCTGGGGTAAGGATTCTTGTGGAGAGATTCACCACTAGTTCCGGTTGTTCTTCTTGCTCCTTAGTTCCATGCGTTCCGGTTGTTGTGGTGTTGGTGGATCTTGCTACTGGACCTGTTTCTGTGAGCCGCCTCGCCTTCTGCCTCTGCTCAGGCCTCGTCCTAAAAAAGGCTGTTGGTTCTGGTTGTAGTGATACATAGGCGGGGGAACTGAATAGACAGGGTTCCATGGTGGTTGTTGTCCAAAGAAAGGGCCCATCGGGTATCCGTACATGGGCGGTGGCGGGAGTCTTCTGTTACCCTTGAAACTGGAGCGGCTGTCATTACTAGAGGTACTGCTGTAGGAGCTCAGGCGCTGGCGATTATCAGAAGAACCTCCATCTGAGGAGTCTTTTCCCCGGGGTGCTTGGTAGTTCTTTCGTGTGTAGGGATACACATTCTCTTTGTCAAATTTCGTAATGTCTTTCTGCAAATTCGAAATTTTCTGTCGCATGAGATGGTCTTTGTGTTCATCCATTTCCGTGTTGATTTCGGCGAGTCTACTCTTAAATGCAGTGATATTAATGGTTACTTTAAGTTGTTTTCAGCCACCGTGATCTCAATCAGCAGTTTGTCGGATAGACGTTTAGCTGTGTTGATGATTAGTATTACCCATTCCCTGGTGCATTTCCATTGCCACCAGGGACCATTCTCTTCTGAAACCAATATCCTCCAGGAAGATCCGTGGTGCATTCGAGACCAGCAGGCCATTTGGGGCTATGTTGACCCTCAAATATTCTGTCATCATAGCACCATGAAGTGCTATCTTGGTCTGCAGTTTTTTCTGGTTGGCTATGGAGTTCCAATCATCTGTGTTGCTGCTAGAGGGGTTGTTCCCCTCATTCTGTAACAAAGACGGAGCTCGGAGAATTTCCGATACCATATCGTCACAACATGTGCCCTCCTGTATGCATGCACACTAGTATCTGCATGGCATGGACTGCAGCAGTCCATGCTGTGCAGGTACTGCCTTTGACGGTCCCATTGCGGTGCCTAGTTCATAGGCACCACCCTGGGAACGCCAAATAACCACCCTCCAGACAGCAGAAAACCCCTGATCTGGTGGGCAGTTCCTACACGGGTTTGGCGGTGCAAGAGCGGGGTGGTCCCGCTCCCACACTGCCAAACTCATAATAAGGCCCTTAGTCATGATCAACTGCAAACAGTGGCTTGGAATTGTCGCTTTTTCTTGGCACTTTTTACCCAAAAACATTTTTTTAGGACATTCTTCTTGGTTTTTTTAGAAATCGGTTGTGGGATTTTTGTTGTGTTGCCTATTGACTTTTTATTTATTTTGGTACTGCTTAATACTTTACACACATTTTCCTAAGTTAAGCCTATCTAATCAAGACCATAGTTACAATGGGTTGAGCCCAAGTTTAAATTACTAAAACTGTGTGTTTAACCTGACGCAATTTTGTGACTTGCTATTTGAGATGAACTCACAGCCACCCCAACTGATAACTCATTTTCTTATACCATTCTTAGAAACAAAACACATAATTTCTTGCATCAGAAATGTTTTCAATTTTGCAAAAACAAACAAAACTTTGCTACATTTGGCTATTTCCTTGGCTCCATCTAAGAAAATTCACAAACCTTGGCTATCCCAACATGTGGGAAAAAGGACACAAATTTGGCCCGGATAACGTTTGTATAAAAAAGTTACTAAGGCTTTTGCATGATCTGCCCTAGACATCAAAAATGGGTCAGCACCGAGTTCGAAATTCTTCAGCGCTAAAGGGGTATTTACAGCCTTTGAGAACCTCTGCTCGGCATTTGACTGAGTAAATAGGTCCAAACTCTGGTTCATTTTTTAATCTGAGGGTTAAAGTTAGCAATAATTGATTCTTTTGCAGCAATTGCACTTCAATCTATGTGCTAAATAGGCCAGGGAGAAACTTAAATTATGCCAGCATAATTTGCGTGCTTTTGGGAATTTCGCATTATGCTCGTAAAAAATTACTCTATTGCACTATGTCCCTTAAATACACACCATTCATGGTAAAAATTTACAATGTATCTAAGAAAAGCGATAGAATGCACACCTAGTTTTTCCTCATTAGTTTCACTTTAACATTTTCACGAAAGCTTTGACTTTTTGCGTGCAGCCTGAACTTGCGTGATCTGCCCAGGTATCACGCGCATAGAATCAACAACTGGAGCGAGGCTACGTTCCTCAGTCAGACGCACAGCTTTAGATGGTGCATAATTATGCACAAAAGATACCGCAAGTTTGTCCTTATTTCACGTTTTTTATTTTTATACTCCAAAGTTCATATTGTTCATTACTTGTTTCATTCACATATGAAGTGATTATATCTTCCCAAGCTTCAAATGCAGCAGATGTGCCTATCCAGGCCTCTCTCTGGGGCATGCGGGAATTCATAATTCATCCTCAAGAATTAATTCCTATTTACCCAATGCATTTCGGGCTATCTTAGCCCTTCTTCAGGGGTTATCTATAAAAGTTTTAGAAAATTGCCATTAGATTTATATTCAGACCTATATATACATCCGAATTTTGTTATACTAATTGTAATATACAAACGTTTTTTTAACATGCTTTCCAGCCCATAAACAGCGCTATCCCTCTAAAAAGCATAACTACACGCTTCTAACATATGCTCAAAGGAGACTTTTCCAAAGTATACCACCCTTAAGTCTTATACTTCCGTGTTATTGTACACACTCTCCCTGAAGGATTTTCCCAATAAACTAGTGCTCTGAACTACTCGACATTTAAACAGTATCCATAAACACAACCAACTCGGCGGGGCATTCAACTTGGTTGCTTTGGGAGTTACTGATAACAGCGAGCGTGTGAGTAATCACTTGTTAGCGGTTAATACAACAGGTCCGGGTGGGTTGGCCAGGCGTGGGAAGTAGTGATTCTTGGGAGTTATATTCATGAGGGTCAGCAATTTGAACTGATTGGTTTAAGCAAACGGTTAATCATCAGGGTGTGGCCACGCTCTATAAACGTAAAAAGCAGGGTCATGTGGGAAAGTGAAAGGAACATTGCCTCACAGGAGTGGAAATTGTCTGTTTGCATTGAATATAAAGGATGTAGGTATGTGAGAACGCCGAGTTGGTTGTTTTACAGGAAATATTTAGAGTCCTTAGCCCACAAAAAGTTCTGAGACGAAGGGTGCCTAAATGAGCAATGAAGCTCAATTGTAGTATGGATCTCATAGGGATGCTGCCATCCTGCTTGTTGATTGGCCACGTTCTCCTCTCATTGTAACAGTAATAAACCTAATATTGAATTGATATATACTGATCTCAAATGTGGTCTGTTAGGACATGAATGAGAGAGAGGGTCAGAGTGCTTAGAGGTGAGCTTAGGAGTCTTACATTCCATGTTCTGACAGAAGGGGAATCGACAGAGCCTTGCTTGAGGTCAGGGGAAGAGCCGTAATTGAGGTGCATTGTTTTAGATGGTAATTGGGCATGTACAAAGTTTTCAGGGAGAGTCTGTTGTTTTGTAGATTATGCCCAACATCAAATATTCAATTTTGTTATTTGTTCAGGTCAACACTCTTGTTATCTTCTGATATTGAGGATGTGGTGAATGAGGGAGCATCTAAACTGATTAAGTTAATGGGTTACTGGAGGTGGTTTCTGAAGAGGGTTGGGTTGTCCTTAACATTAATGGGTTCTGTAAGTGGTGTGGGGGTGGTGTTTCCATTTGTTAATATAAATCTCAGGATTGTGGTGGAGAAGGGGGAAGTGACAGCATAATGGATTTGAAGATTATCAAGGATCCTCATATTGTTGTTGGTGTCAAAATCAAATATAGTAAAGGGCATTGATGAGGAGGTTAACAGCAGGATTTAGAACGGAGTCAACCAAGCTATCTCATTTAAAGACGGGCAGACTGATAGAGTAGGGCCTGTTAGACTTGGCATCTTTTGGCGTGTTTCCCCTGACTTTTTGCTTTCTGACCTCCCGGTTTTGACTCTGTTTTTGCTGGTGTAATGATTCTGCGCACTTTCCTCACTGCGGTCCAGTGGGAAAGTGCAAGTGCTCCTGGATAAAATGTGTTATGGATTCGTGTTTCCATGATTGGCCTATTTGGTTTATGTGTCAGTCCCTTGTAAAGTGCACTGAGAGTGCCAGGGCCTGTAGATCAAATGCTGTTGGTGGGCTGCAGCACTGGATTGTGCCGCCCACGCAAACAGCCCGTAAAGTGTAACTCGGGCCTGCCAACGCAGAGCCTGTGTGCAGCCTGGGGCTGCCATGTCGACTTGGCAAGTGCCCCCACTTGCAAGTCCCTAAACCTTCCCTTTTCTACATGTCAGTCACCCCTAAGGTAGGCCCAAGGTACCCCTGTGGGCAGGGTGCATTGTGTGTGAAAGGTAGGACATGCCCGGGTGTGTGTGGCATGTCCTGATAGTGAATTACAGCCTATTTCGTTTTTCACTATTGCAAGGCTACCTGTTCCCCATAGGCCAGAATGGGCAGTTTTGATTATTACAGCTTATAATCCTAACTGACCCCGGGAACATGGTAGAAATTCGAGTTTAGTATGCCTGGACTCAGAATGATAAAATGCATCTTTTAGTGAAGTTGGTTTTAACATTCTGTGTTTGAAAATACCACTTTTAGAAAGTGGGTATTTTCTTGTCTAACCATCCAAGCCTGCCTCTGCGAGGTTGTGTATTCCTTGTCTGGAGTGTGAGTGACAGGGGCTGGGGGATGCCAAGAGACAGGGTGAGTCAGCACAGGGCTGAATAGCAAGATCTACATGTAGATGGGTGGGAGGAGATGCACCTGGGACCTGAATAGGGCTGGGCCTTCCCTCCACAATGCTGGCTCCACCTCCTGTGGGGCGTCTGATGTCCCTGGCCTGCACCGCGAAAGGAAAGAAGGAGACTTGTCAACAAAGTGCTCCAGGACTGACCAGAACTGGTTTGGACTAGGCAAAGGCCTCTCTGCCTTCAGAGAACAAAGGAATTTGGGATATAAATATTGGGGCCCTGACCCCATCAATTTAGATCTCGCTGGAATCAAAGAACCTGCCAAGACGAAGAGCTGGAAGAGCTGCCAGGAGGAGTACTGCCCCTTTGCTGTGTTGTTGCTTTGGTGGGTTGGCCTGCAGCTGCTGCTTCTGCCTTGGGCAGTGAAAGGACTGGACTGAACTTTCTACTACTTGTGCTGAGAATCTCCAAGGGCCTGAAACCGAGCTGGCCTCCTGTTAAGAAGTCTCAGGGACTGCAAAGACTTCACAACCCTCTGGGTACCGCTTCTGGAACCACTGTTCCAGTTGCCACAGAGGAAGGGAACCGCAACCGACCCCGTCAACCGACTCCATTGCTGGCCCGGTGTCCTGTTTGCACCGCAGACCGCACCGTCCGCATCTCGCACCGCAACCCTGGTCTCACCGACGATGACGACGTCCGACGCCATCGCCACCGAGCCGCTGCTTGCACCGTGACCTGTGGGCACCGCAGTTCGCATCGCATCGCTTCACTGTGCCAGCCGGACCAGACCGACGCTGTCGCTGCAACTGGCTCAACACTCGTGACCGCATCGAAGTTGGGGCACCGCTCGCACGCTTGCGACGCACCGCTCCAACTCGAACTGCTGTCCGACGCCAGCTCCCGCACTCCGGCTTGGTCGCCTGCATCGCAACCTGCCAGCACCGCATCGAGCACCGTCTCACTCTGCACCGCACACCTTGGACTCACCGACTCCGTCTGCACGATTGTGACCGAGCCGCTGCCTGCACCGCATCGAGAGGACAATGCACCCTGCACCGCTTCCATCTTGCATCGCAACCGCGATGAACGCCGACCGGCTCGCACACTCCGTGTCAGCCACAACGAGAAAGGTACTGTGACCGAGTCTGTTCACGACTCTGCTGGCCCATATCGACGCGGTCAGCTGGAACTGTTAGATTCTGTGGTTCTCAGCATCACGGTAGACTCGGACGGAGCTACCGACTCGTACGAACTTTGTTTTTGAACTATTCCTGCAAAGAAGAAGTTATCTTGCAACGTAATCACTTTAAAGTACTGTATGTGCATTCTTATCGTAATTGGTCTTGTTTTAAAGTATATAAAAATATTGGATATTTTTCTAAACTGGTGTGGTGTCAGTTTGTAGTGCTAACACTGTATTACTGTTGGTTATGTGCAAATGCTTTACACACTGCCTCTAGAATAAGCCTGACTGCTCGTGCCAAGCTACCAAGGGGGTGAGCAGGGGTTATTTTAGGAGTGTAACTCCCTTACCCTGACTAGGAAGACGGGTCCCTACTTGGACAAAGGTGCAAACCCTTGCCAACTAGAGATCCCATTTCTAACATTGGTTGTCAGCGGTGGGATAGGACTTGTGTTTGCACTTGACTTACAGTGATTGGTGTGCACTACTACCATATCGCAGACCATTACGTACCACATACAGGTTCTTTTTCTTTTTGGCCTATTTTTGATCTTGCCAGTTTGAACTTGCTACTTCAACATGCCTGAATCAACAGTATCATCAATTGCATCAGTAGAAATTGCCTTTGAGGAGGATCGATTGGAAGCCTACAATGTCAAGGAGTTAAAATCGATTTGCAAGAACCTGAAAGTCCAGGTCAGAGGCCTCACCAGGAAGGATGAGCTACAAAAGGCGCTGAGGGCCTGGGTAGCAGCCAGAGGTGCCAGTGGGCAATCTGGTGATCTCACTGGAGAGGTGGAGGAGCCTGTTCCTAGGGTAGATGTGCTTTTGGGATGGGGGAACCCTCCAGGCCAGGCAGCAGTAGTTTGTCCCCAGAGGAGCTGGAGGACAGGCGGGAAGTAAGGAGGTTTGAATTGGAGAAACTCAGAATAGAAAGTGAGAGGGAAGAGAAAAGAATAGCCATGGAGGAAAGGAAAATGATACTAGATCATGAGAGAATGATCAAGGAGCTGGAGCTAAAGAGTAGATCCGGTTCAGATGGTGGCAGCAATTCTTCCGCATACACAGACAGGATTGTACACATCCCCAAGAATGTAGGTAAAGAGTACAAAAAGGGTGATGACATACAAAGGTGGTTTCAAGGGTACGAGTCGTCTATTTACATGAATGGTGTCCCTGAAAGGAACTGGGGAGCGGGGTTGTGGCCTCTCTTTCCAGAGGAAGCTAGGGATACTCTGATAGCTTTGGGTAAGGGGCAGGACCTCACCTATGCTGACATGAAAGACGCTCTCCTCACTAGGTATGGGCTCACTCCTGAGAAGTACAGGGATCAGTTCAGGTCCAGTAAAAGTCTGAGGCCAACACTTGGTTGGAATGTGTGGATATGTTCTGTAGGTCGCTGGATGGTTGGGTGAAGGGCAGTAATGTAACAGATTTTCAGGGGCTCTACAATTTGATTGCATGGGAGCACTTGTCTAGTCTATGTTTTGCAGATCTGCGCCAGCACCTCGTTGATAGTAAGCTAACTGACCCCAGGAAGCTTGCTATGGAGGCGGACCGCTGGGTGAGTACCAGGGTCCACAAGAAAGCGTTTGGGGGAGACTCAGCCAAAGGTGGGCAGGGTCCCCAGCAGAAAGGTGGGGGGACAAGGGTAAAGCACAGGAGTTCTCTAAAGGGCCCCAAACTAGTACCCAGGGTAAAGGTTCCCAGCCCCCCGGTGATAAGAAGAAAGGGGTCTCTACATGGAAGCCTGTTGAGACCGGCCCCCGCAAGTGTTATTCATGTGACCAGGTAGGTCACTTTAAGGGGGACCCCAAGTGCCCAAATGGGACACATCCACTCACCGGTGGACAGTCCAAAGTGTTGGCTAGTGTAGCGCTTGGGGAGGAGGGGTGCCCACAGGAGGGTGGGGATCCCGCAGAAATGACCCTTGTCTCACTAGGGGACAGTGAGATGGTCCCAGGAAACCAGGTGCCCCTAACACAAAGAAATATAGCACCTGGGTGACCAATAATGGGAACAGGGTAGAGGCTCTCAGAGATACTGGAGCCAGTGTGACCTCAGTCCGGTGTCACCTGGTCTCTGAGAAGCAGGTAGTCCCAGGGGCATTCCACCAAGTAGTTGCTGTAGACAACTCTGAGCGCCAGTGTATGGTGGCGCAGGTTCCCTTTGAATGGGAACGACCTGGAGCAGTCCTTATGGAAGGATGTTGAGCTCAGGTCTCACTTGGAGATGCTTGGGTTGCCCGAGTGGGCATGCGTGTCTACTCGGTCAATGGCAGCCAGAAAGGGTGATCAAGAGGACTTGGAGCCTGGAACAGTGGCCCAAGTCCCTGCCAAGAGGAAGGGCAGGGGGCGCGGGAAACCGGCCCCCGAAGTTCCCACGGACCGGGAGGAGGCGGACCTCGAGGGGGACGCCCGGTGCCTACAGGGGAGCAGGAAGCTGAACTGGGCGACATCTCTGAGCTGACCCATTGGCAGCAAGAAGGGGTCCCACCAGGGAGGAGTTCTGCAGGGAGCAGAACGAGTGCCCTACTCTGGAGGGTCTGCGGCGGCAGGCTGCAGACCAGGCAGCTGGTAATCAGTCCGGGTCACATCTGATCTACTGGGAGAATGGTCTCCTATACAGTGAGCCTAAGGTTGCTGAGCCTGGGTCAGCCCGTGTGCTGGTGGTACCCCAGCGCTTCAGGACCTTCCTACTGGGTCTGGCTCATGACGTGCCTTTGGCAGGACATTTGGGGCAGGACAAGACCTTTGACAGGCTTGTCACCCACTTCTTTTGGCCCTAAATGCGAAGGCAGTCAGATGCACACTGTAGGTCTTGCCAAACTTGCCAGGCAAGTGGTAAGAGTGGGAGGAAGGTCAAAGCTCCTCTCCAACCTTTCCCTGTTGTTGGAACACCCTTTGAAAGGGTAGGGATGGATATTGTGGGGCCACTGGATCTCAAGACAGCCATGGGCAACAGGTACATCCTGGTCTTGGTGGACCATGCCACCCGGTACCCGGAGGCAATCCCTCTCAGGACAACGACGGCGCCAGTGGTGGGCCGGGCGTTAATGGGGATCTTTTCCCGTGTGGGATTCCCCAGAGAGGTGGTTTCTGATAGGGGGACCAATTTCTTATCCAAGTATATGACATCCCTGTGGAAGGAGTGTGGTGTAACCTACAAGTTCACCACTCCTTACCACCCACAAGGAAACGGTCTGGTGGAGAGATTCAACCAGACCTTGAAAGGCATGATCAAGGGTCTAACAGAACCCATGAGGCATAAGTGGGACGTCCTCTTGCCATGCCTACTCTTTGCATACAGGGAGGTGCCTCAGAAGTCTCTTGGGTACAGCCCCTTTGAGCTCCTGTATGGCCACCCTGTCAGAGGACCTCTGAGTTTGGTAAAGGAAGGCTGGGAGGCAGCTCCCAGGAAAACTCCCAGGATGTGTTTAGCTACATGCTGGCCTTTAGAAACCAAACTGCCCGCTTCAGGAAACTCGCTCAGGCGAACCTAGAAGCAAGCCAGGAAGAAATGAAGAGATGGTATGACCAGAATGCCACTCTGGTCGAATTTCAACCTGGGCAAAAAGTGTGGGTCATGGCCCCAGTGTCACCTTGTGCCTTGCAGGACAAGTGGACTGGGCCATATGAGGTGGTGGAGCGCAAAAGTGACGTCACCTACCTGGTGGATTTGCAGGCTCCAAGGAACCCCTTGAGGGTCCTACACGTGAACCGCCTCAAGCCCCACTTCGAGAGGTCCGAAGTGAGTATGCTCTTGGCGACAGATGATGGAGTGGAAGAGGAGAGTGAGCCTCTCCCTGACCTCCTGTCTACCAAGGAGCATGATGGGTCAGTAGAAGGTGTGGTCCTCTCCCCTACTCTGACTCAGGAGCAGCAGGGGGACTGTCACCAGTTGTTGGGACAGTTCGCCCCACTGTTCTCTCTGACCCCCGGTGTTACTCACTGGTGTACCCATGACGTGGATACAGGTGACAGCCCTCCTGTGAAGCACAAGATTTACAGGTTGACTGACCGGGTCAGAGCCAGCATCAAGGAGGAGGTCTCTAAGATGTTGGCGTTAGGGGTGATTGAGCCCTCCCACAGTCCTTGGGCCAGCCCAGTGGTCTTGGTCCCAAAGGCTGCTGCGCCCGGTGCCACTCCAGAACTCCGGTTTTGTGTGGACTACCGTGGGCTCAATGCCGTCACCAGGACTGACGCGCACCCCATCCCCAGAGCTGATGAGCTCATTGATCGGTTGGGAGCTGCCCGGTTCCTCAGCACGTTTGATTTAACGTCTGGGTACTGGCAGATTGCCTTAACCAATGGGGCCAAGGAGAGATCAGCATTCTCAACCCCAGAAGGTCATTACCAATTCCGGGTGATGCCTTTGGGTTGAAGAATGCCCCTGCCACCTTTGAGAGGTTAGTCAATCAGGTGTTGGCTGGGCTAGAGGATTTCAGTGCCGCCTACCTGGATGACATTGCTGTGTTCAGTTCCAGCTGGGAAGAACATTTACAGCACCTTGAGAAAGTGTTGAGGGCTCTGCAAGGTGCAGGCCTCACGATCAAGGCCAGTAAGTGCCAGATCGGGCAGGGTTCTGTGGTGAACTTGGGACACCAGGTAGGCAGCGGCCAGGTGGCGCCCCTACAACCCAAGATTGACACCATTCTGGCTTGGGAGCCCCCCCAAGACCCAGACAGAGGTGAGAGCCTTCTTAGGTCTCACCGGCTACTATAGGAGATTTGTTAAGGGATATGGCACCATCGTTGCCCCCGTAACAGAGCTGACTTCTAAGAGGCAGCCCAGGAAAGTGATCTGGACTGAGACCTGCCAGAAAGCTTTTGATGCCCTGAAGGCAGCCATGTGCACAGCGCCCGTGCTCAAGTAACCTGACTTCTCCAAGGAATTCGTCGTGCAGACTGACGCTTCAGAGCATGGTGTGGGAGCGGTGCTCTCACAACTGAACGAAGAGGGCCTGGATCAGCCTGTAGTCTTCCTTAGCAGGAGACTACTCCCCAGGGAACAGAGGTGGAGTGCCATAGAAAGGGAAGCTTTTGCTGTGGTCTGGGCACTGAAGAAGCTGAGACCATACCTGTTTGGGACTCACTTCCGGGTTCAGACCGACCACAGGCCCCTCAGATGGTTGATGCAAATGAGGGGTGAGAATCCAAAACTGCTGAGGTGGTCCATCTCCCTACAGGGAATGGACTTTACGGTGGAACACCGTCCTGGTACAGAACACGCCAACGCAGATGGTCTGTCCAGGTTCTTCCGCCTTAGTGAAGAGAACTCCAATGGGGTTGGGTAGTTCTCCCTACTTTCAGCTGGAGGGGACATGTGTTAGACTTGGCATCTTTTGGCGTGTTTCCCCTGACTTTTTGCTTTCTGACCTCCCGGTTTTGACTCTGTTTTTGCTGGTGTAATGATTCTGCGCACTTTCCTCACTGCTGTCCAGTAGGAAAGTGCAAGTGCTCCTGGATAAAATGTGTTATGGATTGGTGTTTCCATGATTGGCCTATTTGGTTTATGTGTCAGTCCCTTGTAAAGTGCTCTGAGAGTGCCAGGGCCTATAGATCAAATGCTGTTGGTGGGCTGCAGCACTGGATTGTGCCGCCCACGCAAACAGCCCGTAAAGTGTAACTCGGGCCTGCCAACGCAGAGCCTGTGTGCAGCCTGGGGCTGCCATGTCGACTTGGCAAGTGCCCCCACTTGCAAGTCCCTAAACCTTCCCTTTTCTACATGTCAGTCACCCCTAAGGTAGGCCCAAGGTACCCCTGTGGGCAGGGTGCATTGTGTGTGAAAGGTAGGACATGCCCGGGTGTGTGTGGCATGTCCTGATAGTGAATTACAGCCTATTTCGTTTTTCACTATTGCAAGGCTACCTGTTCCCCATAGGCCAGAATGGGCAGTTTTGATTATTACAGCTTATAATCCTAACTGACCCCGGGAACATGGTAGAAATTCAAGTTTAGTATGCCTGGACTAAGAATGATAAAATGCATCTTTTAGTGAAGTTGGTTTTAACATTCTGTGTTTGAAAATACCACTTTTAGAAAGTGGGTATTTTCTTGTCTAACCATCCAAGCCTGCCTCTGCGAGGTTGTGTATTCCTTGTCTGGAGTGTGAGTGACAGGGGCTGGGGGATGCCAGGAGACAGGGTGAGTCAGCACAGGGCTGAATAGCAAGATCTACATGTAGATGGGTGGGAGGAGATGCACCTGGGACCTGAATAGGGCTGGGCCTTCCCTCCACAATGCTGGCTCCACCTCCTGTGGGGCGTCTGATGTTCCTGGCCTGCACCGCGAAAGGAAAGGAGGAGACTTGTCAACAAAGTGCTCCAGGACTGACCAGAACTGGTTTGGACTAGGCAAAGGCCTCTCTGCCTTCAGAGAACAAAGGAATTTGGGATATAAATATTGGGGCCCTGACCCCATCAATTTAGATCTCGCTGGAATCAAAGAACCTGCCAAGACGAAGAGCTGGAAGAGCTGCCAGGAGGAGTACTGCCCCTTTGCTGTGTTGTTGCTTTGTTGGGTTGGCCTGCAGCTGCTGCTTCTGCCTTGGGCAGTGAAAGGACTGGACTGAACTTTCTACTACTTGTGCTGAGAATCTCCAAGGGCCTGAAACCGAGCTGGCCTCCTGTTAAGAAGTCTCAGGGACTGCAAAGACTTCACAACCCTCTGGGTACCGCTTCTGGAACCACTGTTCCAGTTGCCACAGAGGAAGGGAACCGCAACCGACCCCGTCAACCGACTCCATTGCTGGCCCGGTGTCCTGTTTGCACCGCAGACCGCATTGTCCGCATCTCGCACCGCAACCCTGGTCTCACCGACGATGACGACGTCCGACGCCATCGCCACCGAGCCGCTGCTTGCACCGTGACCTGTGGGCACCGCAGTTCGCATCGCATCGCTTCACTGTGCCAGCCGGACCAGACCGACGCTGTCGCTGCAACTGGCTCAACACTCGTGACCGCATCGAAGTTGGGGCACCGCTCGCACGCTTGCGACGCACCGCTCCGACTCGAACCGCTGTCCGACGCCAGCTCCCGCACTCCGGATTGGTCGCCTGCATCGCAACCTGCCAGCACCGCATCGAGCACCGTCTCACCCTGCACCGCACGCCTTGGACTCACCGACTCCGTCTGCACGATTGTCACCGAGCCGCTGCCTGCACCGCATCGAGAGGACAACGCACCCAGCACCGCTTCCATCTTGCATCGCAACCGCGACGAACGTCGACCGGCTCGCACACTCCGTGTCAGCCACAACGAGAAAGGTACTGTGACCGAGTCTGTTCACGACTCTGCTGGCCCGTATCGACGCGGTCGGCTGGAACTGTTAGATTCTGTGGTTCTCAGCATCACGGTAGACTCGGACGGAGCTACCGACTCGTACGAACTTTGTTTTTGAACTATTCCTGCAAAGAAGAAGTTATCTTGCAACATAATCACTTTAAAGTACTGTATGTGGATTCTTATCGTAATTGGTCTTGTTTTAAAGTATATAAAAATATTGGATATTTTTCTAAACTGGTGTGGTGACAGTTTGTAGTGCTTACACTGTATTACTGTTGGTTATGTGCAAATGCTTTACACACTGCCTCTAGAATAAGCCTGACTGCTCGTGCCAAGCTACCAAGGGGGTGAGCAGGGGTTATTTTAGGAGTGTAACTCCCTTACCCTGACGAGGAAGACGGGTCCCTACTTGGACAAAGGTGCAAACCCTTGCCAACTAGAGATCCCATTTCTAACAGGGCCGTTGGAGGAAGGGCATTACACTGCCTGCTCTATTTAGGGTGGACGATGTAGTGCCACTTTTTTTTGTCCTTCATTGCCAGGACAAAACATGAGATGAGGGACAGAAAAACACAATATTGACCCTCTTATCGGGGGAGTAACCTCCCTGTGTTTGGGTGTCATTAGTTTCTTGGTTTTAAAAAATAACTTCGATTTTGGAAAACAAAAGAAACTTAAAAAATGTGTAGGATGACCATCCATTCTGACTGATGGAGTTCCATCCTTCAAACTCCGCATCAGACCCTAAGTGTCTCCTGGTTGTTATGGTTGAATTGCATAGTATCCAAGGGATTAGAAGTGACAGGGTCTCCTCGCCTAAACATATAGGGCTCGATTCACAAAGGGACATGCAACTCATAAAGGTACGAGTGCGGAGTCTCTGCACTTGTGATGGAGTCTCCACACTTGTAGCAAATCCCCACACTCAGGGTGGAATCTCCCCAATACAGTGCTTAGTACAGAAATTCCACCATGAGTGCGGAGACATCACACTTGTAACTTTACGAGTCATAAGTCCCTTTGTGAATCGGGCCCAGTATCAGGAGAATGCTATGTACCAATAGCATCTCGTATAATAGGTTCAATTGGGAAGTGGCAATGACAGTATTGGTGAGGAAGTATCATTCCCAAGATGTGAAGCAGAACATGGGAGATAGATGCACGGCTGTCTTCATAAGATGCCAATGCTACCCACATATAACTTCTGATGTACATTAATAACTTTCCATCCTGAGTCCAGTTTGTGAAAGTTTGGACATTCATCAAACATTATGTATTTGTTTCAGGGAATTGCATAATGCCATCAAAGAAAGGGATTACTTTTTGTAGCCAGCACAAATGCAAAAACAGTGCAAGAGATATAGCTGCACAAATCAAAACTGAAAGCCCCTCTCTATAGTCTCTCAATATTCAGTTTTTCTATGATCACAAGAGTTCTGGCTGACATCCATAGCTATCTCTAATGAGACATAATAGCCTTTCCATTTCTGGCTTCACTAGCAATATGAGAATTTCTAACACCATTCAAGGTTGACCTGTTTATATATGGGATTTTAGCCTGGGGCTTAAAGTGGCAATTTAAGTGGGGTGCTAAATTTGAGAAAAAAATCAGTGAAAACAATTAAAATAAAAACAATGTTGAGGTTCCAGTCACACTGTTTGCCAATGGTGCCAGCTGCAGCAGCTGATGTAAAGCCACACCTACTACAGGACACCCTCCTCAACCACTCACAGCCTCAATCTATGGGCAGTTCTATCTTTCTGCTCTTCCCTCTGAAGCTTGTAGACATTCCCTCTAGAGGTCTCCTTCCGGTGCACATTCCTATGTATAGACCTGTTAGCTGTTCACATACCTTGCTACTAGTTCGTCCCTCAAGTCCAAAGACCAGTGGACCAGTACCATTCCTATCTGTTCACTCGCCGCTACGGGCCTCTCCTCCCTGTTTGCTATCACTTCGTTTTTCAAACCATTTGCAAGTCTCCTTATGTCTTCAATAAGTTCTACCACTCACTCGCATCTTTCTTTGGCCAACTTCAGGCCTCATGCTTCTTATGTGACTCTTTTCTGCTTGTGGCCTCTTACCCCTCCAACCATCAAACACTGTTTTCTCCGTGTACTTGTGATGAATGATTTTCACATTTCACGTTTTGATCTTTAAGGGGTGGTCTTACATAATTTCAGCACCAGACATCTTCGTCTGGTGACAGTGTGCTTTAAAAATGCAAATAACATGACATTTCTCATCCTCTGCTTACAGTGGATGCTGGTGGAGATAAAGTTCCCTGAACATTCACCATTCTCTTTCTCTGCCAAACAGTGAGTGTCCAGTTCAGGATGAAGCTCGAGGAACTCCTACTAGAAGCTGGAGGCTTTGGAAGGTTCCAGATTTTCATTTTGGCCCTCTTATTCATTCACCGGGCCACTCTGTCTGCACACTTCTTGCTGACCAACTTCCTGGCAGTGGTGCCTCCCCACCGATGTGCCCTCCAAAACAAGGATGTGTTAGGGAACCTCACAGAGGAAGAGCTGCTCCTCATCAGCATCCCCAGGCAGCCTGATGGCACCTTCAGCTCCTGCAAGATGTACAGAGAGCCCCAGTGGCACCTGCTGGAGAACTCTACCTGGGGACAACCCACCAACTTTACCTGGGGACCGCCCAACACCTCTGTGCTTCAGACTTGCCAGCATGGCTGGGAATATGACCACTCTCAGTTCATCTCTACAATAGCCACCCAGGTAAGAGCTCATTAAATGCTTACTGATGGTATATAACCAGACTAGGTTTTAAAGCCTGGGAAAACAGCCATGATGCGTAATATGTCAATGCGCTATTGTATAGTACTAGAAACAATGAAATAACAACTGAAAAATGAAATGAATACAGAGACCTCATTGGCTAAGATTCTGTGCTCCATGGAGTGAAAGACACAGCTAATGAGCAAGACTATACTCCAATTAGTGGGAATAATGGCCAGTGAGTGAGAGTATGCTCCAATGAGTAAAAGTCATGCCAGGGATTTACAATCAAAGCATCATTTTCTGCTGCAAGGAATGAAAGGCAAAGCTGAAATTCAGACAGTGAGACTGTGATGCATGGAGTAAAAGTCACAGTGAATGAGACTATGCTGCATGGAGCGAGCCTCACACCCTATGACTGAGACTTTGAATCAAAGAGTGACTCTTACATCCAATGAATGGGAGAGCACTTCTTGGACAGGGGCTCACAACCAAAGCATGAGACAGTGTTCCAAGGAATGAGCTCACATCAGAAGAGTGAGACTGTGTTCCAATGAGGGAAACTGACAACTGATGAGCTACTCTGTGATGGAATAAGTAAGTTCCAAATCTCCAAAGAATAAGTTCAAAGCTAAAGACTGAGGCAGTGCGATACGTTTTGAGAGTCACACACCACTATTGAGATGTGAACTGACAGAGATTAAGTATTGTGTAGGGGGCCTGTCTTGCGTAGAGTCAACTTCTCATTAATGCTCAAGTCAATGCCATCTCCACCTCCTACTTCCACATCCTGAAGATGCTGAAAAAGCTGTTTAAATGGCTTCCCACCAGCACCGCAGAACCATCACCTAGGAACTCATCAAAAGCAAACTGGGCTAGGGGAAAAATGTATACGCCGAAATCAGCACACAACTGGCTACAAGACGCAAACTATAAAAAAATCAGCAGCCAGAATCGCACTTGACCTATCACATTCATGCACATTCCTCCTCACCTCAGAGAACTCCACTAGTCTCTCAGTCCTCACTCACACCTTCAAAGCCTTACACTATCAAGACCCGGTCTACCTCAACAACAGTATCAGACTCCACAAAACCTCCAGACACCTCCGATCAGCAGAACTCCTACTTGCAGACATCGTACGCATGCGGAAAATCAGAACTAAAGCTTCTAATGACCTTCTGTGGCACATCAGAGCCACCTGTTCAATTCTTGAATTCCGCAAGAAATTGAAGATTTGGCTCTTCAACTAGTTCTACTAGGCTAGTCTTATGCTAGGCCATTATTGCTCTAAGATACGCTGCCAGGTGAAAGAGTGTACAAATACACATAACATAAATAAACATAACAAAACGTAGCATAACAACATAACACAACACAACACAACACATCATAACAACAACTCTAGCTTTTTGCTAACACTCAGTTTGACAAACATGATCTTATTCTGTGACTCCTCGAGCCCTGTTTTGATAATATTCCAAGCCTTATTGAATTGACTATATGATCTGGCTGCCAGACCCTGCTCAGCTGCACTTCCCCTACTGTCCACACATTGTAATGACATAAAAAATGTGCTAATAATTACAGGGCGAGCTAACAAGACGCCTTCTTATAAATTACAAAGGAGGATTGTCATCAATTTGTTTTCTTCAAATATCTAGTGACCCTGAGCAACATAAAATTCATCAGCACAAGCCCTTATGTGGCAAATGGGCCTAAAAGCCTACTGAAGGTAGAGCCCCATGTTGTCTTGGCCATGCCCCTACTATGGCGTTCCTGTGCGTTATCTTAAATCCTGATGTTCATTTTTGCTACAGGACTCAAAATATGTCAACGCAAATTGTGTTTATTTTCACTGAACACAAGTTTGATCAGGAGTTGCTTTACATGGGCAGGATGAGGTAGTTTTGCTTGAGTGGAAATGTCAGCATAATCTGTCTGTGTGTGAGCATTGCCCATGCCTTCTCCTTCCACGCCACTCACTAGTAACTTAAACTTGGAAGTAAAACTATCTACCTACAGTGTCCTTGTTAGTGTCTGGCTTCCGTACTCCAGCCTTATATACAACATAATCTAATATTTCCGGCACTTAAAATGAAAGCATTGTGTCAGCACACTGTTCTACGTCCTCCAAATTGGGGTTCTGAGAGAAAGGTGCTCCCACCAGCTTAGGGATGCTATGGTGCATACAGTATAACATCTCCCCTCAATAAATGAGAAGGGAGAGAGATGTTTGGAGACATACGCCAGAAGGGACACTATTTTGAAGACTATCCGCTGTGCAGCAGCTATGCAGGAAGGTATTAATTATCCTGAATTACAATTGGCTTACAGTATAAGGCCAAGGTCAACTAGGGAGAAATAGACCCATATATTATGGATATGTGATGTAAAATCTTTGGTATATATGCTTTGTTCACTGTAATAATATTCCTTGTTGATAATTTATCTGTGATTATGGAGATAATTGTAATACATAAGATTTTCATTTGTTTAGCACTTAATAACACTTGGGGCCTAATTTAGAGTTTGGCTGACATGGTGCTCCATTGCACATGTGATGAAGTACCCCGTCTGCCAAACCCTCAATCCGTCTGTGCTACTGAGAGCTGGATGGACCTTCAGCTTTCCGTTTGGTGGTGCCCCCATTGGGTGCATAAATGGAAAGCTTATTCCGACAACCTGCCAGAGTCCTGGCTGTCAGAGTTAGGGCATCACACTGCCCACTCTACTTAAGGTGGACTGTCTGATGTCCTTTTTCTGTCTCTCACCAAAAGGGAAAATGTGTGATCATGGGCAAACAATTAAACTAATGACCTCGACACACAGGGAAAAACTCTATGGGTGTGGAGGTTATTGGCTATTTGTTTTTAAAAAACAAACTCTCACTTTGGGAGATAGCTTTTGAAAAACAAAAAGTTTAGTGGACGTTCATCAAAACCTGAATGATTGAATATTGGTCTTATAAAGCGCAAACATTGCCCAAAGGCGTCAAGGCGCTGGGGATAGAGCCAGAGGTCGCAGGAGGCACGGAAGGGAACCTAACAATTAAGTGGTGAAGAGCCAAGTCTTTAGGGCCTTACGGAAAAGAGAATGAGACTCTTGTCCAGAAATCAATAGCAGAAGAGTATTCCAAAGATTAGAGGCAGCAACAGAAAAAGCTCTTCCCCCCTACCTGGCTCTCCTGCACCTGGGAACTACCAGCCAGTTTTTAGTGGCAGATCGTAATTGTTTGGTAGGAACATACCGTTGAAAAAGCCTTTTGATATCTTCGGAGCCTAAGTTATGAAGAGCTTAGTGGACGAGGCAAAGGGCCTTGAATAAAATTCTCTGGCCTAGAGAAAGCCAGTGCAGCTTGCGAATGGATGCTGAAGCAGGCTGAAATTTAGGAAGATCCATCACAAGTTTGGCGGCTGCATTCTGTACAAGCTGCAGTTTATAAATGGAACCCTTATTGATGTCCAGATACCGGGCATTACAATAGTCCAATCTGGAGAGAACCAGAGCGACCACTGCCTGCTTTCGAGAGGAAAAGGAAAGACACGGAAAGATCTTCCTCAAGACCCTGATGATGCCAAAACAAGTGGTGACCGTTCTGTTGATCTGGGGGTCAAAAGAAAGAGAGCTGTCAACTATCACACCAAGATTCTTTGCTGCTGGAGCTGGACAGGGGCATGGGCCAAGCATTTCAGGCCACCAAGAGTGGGATCATATAAATTGTTGACTACCAAAAATCAAGACTTCGGTTTTGTCACCATTGAGTCAAAGGTAGTTATCTACCATTCAGTAGGCCACAGCCCGCATGCAATTTTTAAAATTTACTGCGGACCCCTCTATGCTATTGGTGATTGACACAATAATTTGTGTGTCATACGCATAGGACCGAAGCCTCCAGCCCAAAAGATCTAATGACTTTGACATAGATTTTAAACAAGGTTGGGGTCAATGAGGAACCCTGTGGGACTCCGCAGAAGGTGTGAATGGCATCAGAGTAAAATTGATCCAATTTTACTTTTTGTGACCAGTCAGTGAGAAAAGAGGACAGAAGCATCAGAGCGGAGCCTGTGACCCCAATTTCTTTGAGACGGCTGACCAGCCTCGAGGGTGAGATGGTGTCAAAGGCAGCGGTTAAGTCTAGGAGAATTAGTAGAGAGGTGTACCCAGCATCAACTTGAATGCTGATATTATTTATTGCAGAGGTTAAAGCAGTCTCCGGGCTATGGCCACTCCTAAGCCCATGCTGCGAGCCATCAAGCAAATGATGTTGATCCATGTAGGAGCTAAGATGGAAGATGAGATGCTTCTCCAAGATTTTTGTAGGGATGATTTGCAGCAAAGAGATAGGCTGATACGTTTTTAATTCAGAGGGATCTAAAGTAGCCTTTTTTAATAATGGTTTGGCCACCGCAGTTTTCCAAGTGAGAGGGTACTATCCCGATGAGATAGCTACATTAAGTATGGAGGTAAGGTGAGGGACAATCATCTCCCTTCCTAATTTAATGATCTTCAGGGGTCAGGATTCCAGGGGGGATCCAGTGTTGATTACCCCTAGAAGGCAGTCCGCGTACTCCTGAGAAAAGGAGGGAAAGGCAGATAAATTAGCTCCCCCCTCGTGGAGTGTAGGAGAATTAACGAGCGCGGGGCTAATAGTAGGAACTATGACAGATGTCTACTAAACCGTTTTCACCTTCAGAGGAACCCTTAGGTGCTGATCTCTAAATCTGGCAGGCTGTAATCCTTCAGAGTGGCGGATTTCATGTCCTCCAAAGAAGGGAGTAGGAATGTTGTCCTATTCTCAAATGAGAACTTGCCTATGTACATGTCTGTGGTGACTAAGGATATCTATCTGGATGTGCCCCTTTAAAAAGGGGTGTGTCTCAGAACTGCTGTATGAATCTAAAGAAGATAAACCTTGATAAAAGGAAGATTGACATTGAGGGGCATATTTATGAGCCTCTTGCGCCACCGTAGCATCACTTTTTGTGATGCTCTGGCGGCGAAAACCACAAAATCATATTTATGAGGTCACACAAAGCCACTGTGGGCCCGATTCCAATCTCGTTCGGAAAGCATGCCGACTGAATCCGTTCAGGAATGCTTTCCGTACGACTTGGATCGGGGGAGTCCGACCTAATGAGTATCAGGCATCCGTATGCATCCGGATACAATTCAGTCAGACTTCCATTGACTTCAATGGGAGCCTGTGTTCCGAACATGAACACAGGCTCCCATTGAAGAAAGGGGTGGCTGGGGAAAATCGTGCACCCTGTGGTGGGCACACCATGGTGCCTGCCACATTGTGCATGGCTGGAAAGGAGGGGTCCCTTAGGTACCCCCACGGGCCCGATTAGGAGGGCCCCGGGTGAAGGGGGGCCTGCTACATGCCCCCAAAGACCGATTTCGGCAGCCTTTTCATTCCGGGCAAACCGATTCGGAAAGGCTGTTCAAATCAGCCATCGTAGTTGCTTGCTCGGAAACCAAGTCCATAGAGCTGTACGAATCGGCTCCAGAAAGGCTCGTCATGTCCGAATGCCTTCTGGAACGATTCGTTCAGCCCGGACGGTTTCCAGGCATCGTACTTGTTCATCCGGAACTGGGAACAAGTCGGTCGGAAACAAGGGCTTCAGATAGGTTTCCGCAAAGCTGAATCCGATTCGGAGCCCTTCTGACCGAGATCGGAATCGACCCCTTTGTGTGGCTTTGGAAAGCCTCATAGGTATGTGCTTCTTTACTCTGCGCTCGGGAGGCTTTCCATGGGCATTGCAGTTGGTGTTCCCACGCAACAACCAAGGACTTTGACGCTTCCCCACATTTACAAGAGCATGTAAACCTGGGGATGAGCAAAAACGTTACGCCTCCCAGGGCAGCCGCAACGAGGAGAAATAACTTCAATTCACCTATTTTTTCCTCTTTTCATGTGTGCTGCAGCACACAATGAAAGAGGAAAAAGCCTCCCAGGATTACCCCTTCCTGCACAAAAACAATCCTGCCAACAACACACGCACCTTTGCACCAAGCCTGTGTTGGCGCTAGGCTGCCGAAATGGCGCCAGCGCGGGGAGAAGGACATGAATGCACCGCATTGGATAAATATGGTGCATTCCTGCACTTTCACTTTGATGTAGGGCAGCGCAGCAAGGTGACTTACTGTGCTGCCCTACGTCAAATCCTAATAAATGAGGCCCTGAGTATCTTAGGGGTTTACTTCACAGTTTGGTTATGGGGTTAGGGAGGTTGTGTGAGGCTTTGGGTGAATAGGGATGTTTCCTGTGTGTTAAGAAGGAGGAAGAGATGAGTCACATTCATACTGTGGCGCTGACGGAGCTTGGGTGTACATCTTAGTGCTTCATGCCTTATATTTGCTGTTTCAAGCACTGTAAATAACAGTTTGTATGTTCTGAGCATAGAAGGGCAGAAGTGCTGCAGAAAGCGCTTTGCCAAATACACGGAGTGAGTTGATAGTTAAAGGCATGGACTGTGAGGCAATTTGAGGCCTTGTGGGGATGGGGGATGTTTTCTGTGTGTTTTGTCCAGTTTTGGATGTGTTCACCTGTGAAATGGTTTCAACTATCCTTGGCCCAGCATGGTCTAAGGGCTGTGTGCTACGATCTAGGATGGCCAGCTTAGGTTTCTCTGCTTCTGATGTTTATTGATAACAGCAGGCATATACTGTGCTTGAAATGGTTGAAGTAGGCCCTGAACCTTATATGGAATCTTACTTGGTGCAGGATTGAAATCCACTCAAAGTTGGCCCTTATGCCCTTACAATGCCAAAAGTGAAGTTGAAGGGCTATGAAAAATACTTATTCAAGATAGAGGAAGTGAACTATGGGTTATGTTGGCTGGGCTATGGGTGAATATCAGTGCTTTGTGTCTCAATTCTGCCATTGTACAAGACATGCAGCATGAAATGCTATGTGCAAAATATTGTATTGTATTGTATTTGTTTTATATAGTGCTTACTCCCCCATACAAGGTTTTGATGCAGTTTTCGCTGGGCAGCTCGCTGATCTGGAACCTAAGGATAATTGTTAAACCAGTAATTATGTCTTTTGGGTATTGGGATTAGATCTTGTATTCTGAAGGAAACCATTCCAGCCACATGTGGTTGTTAGTGAGAGTGCATGAGAGTTGCTCAGATGATAGATGAGTGAGAGAGATTATTGTGAATTTGCAGGGGAATGACTTTTTAAGATGGAATGCTTGCTTACCTGTAATTCTAGTTCTCCTTCGGGGCATCTCCAACATAATATGTTGATGGAAGGGAGGTACCCAAGGCTTGGCTTAAGTGATTCAGGGGCTACTGGGGTAGAGGTTTCAGGAACAGGACAGAAGTTGATAGTGGGACAGGGGTAAGGCAGAGGTTGTGCTGATGAACAAATGCTGCAGAGCTAGGAGGACCCTGGATCCAGAGCATGGTTACCATTATGGGGAGATAAAGGTTTTGTTGGAACTTACAGAAAGATTCTCTTGTTTTTGCGATTTCGCTGGGGGTGAATATGTTTGTCTTTAAAATGGTACTAAATTTGGAAAGACTGCAGCCTTGTCTTTGTGAGGTGTTTAAGGTGCTGGTTCTCACACTGGGGAAGCTTTCCATGCTTGCTATGTTTGAAACCAAAACTGTGCTCCATTATTTACAAATGGGGAGCAGTTATTTATAGCGCTTACATTGCAGAAATATCCCTGTAGTACTATGCCACATTTAAGGTGCCTGTGGAATTCACTCACCCTTGTGATTTATAGAGCCTACAACAGCAAAAAGTGATGGTTGAAGAGGTTTGTAATATACTAACTAGTGTGACAGAGAGGGTATGGGGGAGGCAAGGTGTTCTGTTGGCACTGCCCGGGCCCAGTGAAATATGCTGTCAGGCTGTGGTCTGACAACACCAGGGCAAATGAGCAGTGCCTGCACGTTGTCTGCTTTCTGTTCTGAGGATTCGTAATGTCACTTCTAGCTGGGCCCTACACAAATGCCTCAATTAAAGGGCCATCAGCTCTCTTTTGATTGAAGTCTCATCTTGGCTTGGAGCTACCTGGGGCCTAACACCTAGATGCCAATGCAATGGTGGGAAACAAAAGCACTCTGATTTTTATCATTTCACAAGTACTTAAGAGAAATTATGATTTGGATGTAGGCTTTTGACTTAGATCAACCCGTACATGCAAGATGCCTGCATGCACTGAAAAGAATTACAAATGTATCTGTCTGAATGATTAATTACATTATTAGCAATTTAAATAGCACTCACTATTTTTTAAATTTAATTCATTTTATGTTGCTACACATCCCAATGTAGGGTGTCAGAGCACTTTATATCACAAGACAATGAATCATACAATTGTGTAAATCAATGTACAAGAAAAGTTACACGAGAAAATTAGGGTTACAAGGTTTAGGAGCCAAATTTCATGCATTTTTTGTGTAGAGTGCTTAGTCTGGAGAAACACAAAGTTAGAAATTGAAATCAAATGCAGTGGTTGTCGATAGTAAAGACTTTGGGGGCCGATTTATATGTTGGCAGAAAGGGTACTCTTCGGCATACATATTGTACATACACACAATTACACAGTGAACATTTATTTTCGTATGGAAAGCTTCAGGCCCACAGTCATATGACCAGGTGGCTGCTTATGTAACCCCTCTATCACTTCTAAGTGATGTAATACCGTGAGTTACTGTTCCTCACGTGAATGATGTGAATTTCAGGATGAAAGAAGGTTGACTGAACATCCTAGTACTTGGGCCAATGCCCCTAAGTGTACGCATCATTTCCAGTTAATTGTGATGTAGATCACTACATTGAGTTGCATTTATTAGATGTGATAGTTTTCAAACATGAACTTAGAAACTTTCCTGCCCTGATCGTATTGCTTACGGCAACAACATTAGTAAACAAAGAGGCAAGTCAGTTGTCACGTGCCACCACAATGTGGCCTAGCCTGTTATTATATATGGGCCATCATTATACTCTTTTAAATAAAGTACATCGCACATCCTGAACTCCTGTATTTCACGGTGTTCTCATATGTGGAGTCTCCGCAGTCGTAAAATGACTATTAGTATAATTAAACTTGTAGATTGGGAATACAAAAAAATAGTAAACTTACAGAAAAGTGTAAGTTTACCTTTGTGAATCGGCCTCTTAATGTTTACAGATAAGTCACTAAAAGTATAATGAGTTTGGGAGGCTTAAGATTCGTTTCATCCTAATTCAACAGTAAAGTTACTTTTTTTGTACACTTCACTCACCAAAGGTAGTGATAGCAAGCAGAAAAGGACTACTCCAGGGTGCGGTAGAGGGATAGCAACTCAGACACAGCACAAAAAGTCATTGCTAAATTTATGTGGCATTCCTTCCCACACAAAAAACAATCCTGCTTGAAATGCAGGTACCATTGCACCCTGATGCAAGGGTGCGTGCGTTGGCGCTAGGCAGCCTCAAGTGCGGCAGTGAAGGGAGGGAGCTAAAGAGCATACGGTCTTAAGGACTTATGTATGGGATTTTGGCAAAGGGCAGCACAGCACCTTGCTGCGCTGCCCTACGCCAAAGTGGAAGGGCAGGAATGCACTGTATTTACGCAATATGGTGCATTCCTGTCCTTTCTGCCTGCGTTGGCACCTTTACGGTAGCCTAGCACCAACCTTTGCAAGGGTGCCTCTGTTGCATGCAGGATTGTTTTTGTGCAGGAAGGGGCACCTTCCTGCACAAAAACAATCCTAAGAGGAATTTTCCTCTCCATGAGATCCGCATATATGTGTATGATACGAAGATTGGGAACCCCGAACATCAAATGCCAGTAGACACTTGTCTGTTTAGTCTGTGAATTGCATGAATATTATAGTCTAAAACCACTGTCCTCACGGGATGAGCTCTGAATGAGAAGAATTCTGTAGAAAGATACCTGGCAGATATCACAGCAGTGTTTGTAAATCCAATATATCCTCTCAGTGAACAGCTTTACAAATGAAATGTGGTACCAGGGCTCTTCTGCTTCAGTGTCTGAGACTCTGGACTGTCTGTTCATAAACAACATCCAGTGAAGATGGGGAGATGCACTCCACCTGCTCTGCTTCCTGAAGACATGGAGAGGATACTATAGCTCTCTAATGTATATGAAACAGTCTCAGAGGGAATCAACTGGAGATTAGAAATTCATCTCTGACTGTTATACCTGCTGCTCAGCCTGTGTGTCTGTGGAGTGGAATGTTGGTGTGAGAGAGTGTCAGAGTGTCAGTTGGAGTAAGGGCTGAGCAGCAGGGAGGCTGCTCCTGGTGGGGCTCAATCTTATAACATCTTGCTTATAATAAATCTACATGGAAATCTACTTGGACTGCTTATCTTAATTACAACACTGACACTGTCTCCTTTCTCTTTTAGTGGGATCTCGTGTGCGAGAATAAATGGCTCAATAAGGCCTCAGCCACCTTTTTCTTCATCGGGGTCACTGTGGGAGCGATTTTGATTGGTTACCTTTGTGACAGGTACAGTATTGTGTGTCCATTATTTCCATAATATGTTTGAATGCTCTAGCAAGGGGTAGACCTCTTCCTGATACTAATTGCAATAGAGTTGTGCACAGCTGTGTTTGCTCAGGTTTCCCTGTCTTTTTTGGGTGTCTTTCAGGTATTGCAGGTATTGCAGGTATTGCAGGTATTGCAGGTATTGCAGGTATTGCAGGTATTGCAGGTATTGCAGGTATTGCAGGTATTGCAGGTATTGCAGGTATTGCAGGGATTGCAGGTATTGCAGGTATTGCAGGTATTTCAGGTATTGCAGGTATTGCAGGTATTGCAGGTATTGCAGGTGTGCAGAAAGCAGCTTTCTGCCTGTTGGAGTGTGACTGATGGTAATTTAAGGAAAGGTGTTCACCAAGTGGCCAGTTGCTCTAACTCACTGCTAACCTTCCAGCATGCTATTGATGTTGCAGGTTCACTCAAATAAATGTTCATTTACAGGATCAGGTAAACCCAATCAGAATTACACTCCAGAATCTTGGGGAGCTTTTAAGTTCTATAAACTGTCACATTTTTGGAAGCTTAAAACACGTTCAAGATCTGGTGTGAGGTTGGGTAAGCAAGTCCAAGTGATGGAGAAGCCTTCGTGCTCGCTTACATAATAACAACAAAGATCAAACAAGAAGACTAATCATCAGTGGCTATGTTTCCATCAATGTCATATTTCTGTCCATTTTGGCACTATATAAATTAGTTATTATTTTGAAGCCACAGCTGTGCAGACGAGTGGCCAAGATAGTTAAAAAAGATTAAGAATATATGCAAGGCTCCAAAATCACTTAATAATTGAGGGCACTTGCACCTCCACTGAGAGATCACCGAACACGTTCGATGTAGTGTGAATATAGTGGTATAACAAAGTCTATGAGTACCCCCAACTCAAACCCAGGTATGAGAGAGGCTAGTAAGGCTTTAGGCCCTTTGGTACTGAGCCCAGGTGAATTCCTCCCCAGACCTCGAGGTCTGTATGATCACAGAATCCCAACCAGGCTCGAGGAGCACAGGAAGAACAGCAGATATAGCCAGGGATGGTTCCTACATTTGAGCATTAGGGCGTTGACCCACTCATATTTTGCCCCCTGGACCCTCTTTAATGCGCATATGTGAATGAAGTTTTATATTAAAAACATCGACTGCATGCATTTCATTTTCATTGGCCCTCAGCAGTCAGCCTTCAGCTGTGGCCGTCAGGGGCTGTGAAGTGGGTGGATTCTGAATTTTGATAGACAACTCACACCACTGCTGGAGCGTGTGAGCAGACGGCACCTAGGCCCAAAGTGCGCATGTCGGGTTGGATGGCTACCTTTCTCCAGCCAGCCCGACATTCACACTGGAGGCCTCTCTCCACCTGCACATTAGGGACTGGGGGTTGATCAAATCCGCAAGCCCTGGTATCCTAATGAGCGGTGAGTTGCCCTGCTCAAGCCAATCCTGGCCAATACTGGCACTGCTTTCACGTCTGGATTGGCTGAGAGATGCTGCTTGGCCAGTGTGCTGTTTGATTATTTGCAAAGCCTGGAGGCGATGGCGGAAGGAGGATGTCAGAGAGTGAGGTGGAGAGCCCCAGTACCTCTGCACAGTTTGAAAGTAAATACTTTGAGTCAGGGGGAAGATGGAGGAGATCGCCGATTTTACCACCAGGGAAATTATATCTGGATAGTAACGAGCATATCCTAAATCAGGTAATGGTGTGAGGGTGGGGTGTTAGTTGCCGAGGGGCATGGCAGTGTGTGGCACATTGTGCATTCGACATTCCTGTGATTTTTATACCCCCGCGTAGAGTTAAGATTTCGCTCATTTGGCCCCGAATTATAAATTAAAATTGATCCACTTCAAATATTTACATAGATACTACAGAACTCCAGTGAGCCTCCACCGAATGGGCATCCGGGACGACGATAACTGTTGGAGATGTGGCTGTGTCTCGGCTACATTTCTCCACATTGCATGGCAATGTCCCATGATAACCGACTTCTGGATGCAGATTTTCGACTCAGTAAACAACATCTTGGGGGTGTCGCTGGCTCCGTCCCCTACGCTTGGCTTATTGGGATACGTACAGGACACACCGCCCAAGCTGCGTAAATTGCATGCTCTCCTCCTATTGTTTGCTAAGAGACAGGTCGCAGTCCACTGGGGCAGACGCCGAGTGCCTTCTGTTAGGGATTGGGTTAGAGACATCACATATGGGCACGCACAATTGAGCACATTTTGGGACTTGATGCCGCCCTCCTCTAGACCCCGCAATATCTGGGAACCTTTCTTGACATGGAACGCTGGTTCACACACAAAGACCGGAGTGGTGGACGTGGGGGATGCGCAGACCACACCCCAAACGTGATATACCCACACCCACACCCAACTCAAATGCCAGGACGCCTGAATGGATGTATATGACCAGTGGCCCACTGTATAATTGTAGTAAAGCCCTCTTTGGGGATGCTATATGTAATATACTTACTATTGTGTTAATGCTTGCTAAGTGGTGCGCACTGTTCCTTGATCACTACTTGTCATGTCTTCGGTCTGTGGGAGATGGGTACGGTGTAAGTTGTTATTAGCATTGTGTACCGATATGACTATGGTCCTATGAGCTCATTGCTTGATCAGTGACGAACTGGCTTGTTGAAATGTAATGGAAATGTTTGTTTGAAAATGTCAATAAAAAATAAAAAAAAGATTTCGCTCATTTGGTACTATCCAAGTTGTGTGTCTTCCTCCCAAGCTGAGTTATCAGAAGGTAGTTCCCCTCATTCTCTCAACATGGTAAACTCTTGAGCGTCAAGTGGCTAGTTCACATGCAACTTAAGGTATAGCAATTTCTTTTTGGAGACCAGTGTACATTTTCTGCCTTTTATGGGCTTCTCCTTTATCGTCCTTTATGCCTCAGTCTTAGACTTGAGCTGCGGATTTGCAAGTAAAGTACTCAAGGCATGCCAACCTACGGATGCGTAGAAGAAAAGTCCACTAAAGGCTAATACATGTTAAATGCAAAAACATAGCAAGCACTTAAAATACTTTAAGGGTTTAAGGGCCCGATTATGATGTCGGACGGACGGCCACCGAACGCCTGTCAGTGGCAGTCCATCCGACATCTGGTTCCGCGGTCCTTCCGCTGCATTATGATGTGCGGCAGTCAGAGGCAGCGGGTAAAGGAACCGACTGACGCTATCAACAGGCTCAAGGAGCCCGCCCAACCGCCGGTCGGTACGTAATACCCTACAATGGGTCGGTGCCTGTTCAGGCACCGTAGTAGGGATTACGATTGCCCATTCCGAGGGCCTTTCTATGGTGGTCCGGGCGCCATAGAAAGGCAGTCAGAAAGGGACTTTGGGGGCCCCTAATAGATCCCCCGCCCTCCTGGGCCTCCACTATGGGGTCCCGGGGCCACCCATGCTGCCCCCCGAAACATCCATGCCCTGTGTGCCAGGCACCCTATGGTGCCTGGCACACCGTGCAGGGATGTTTCCAAACATGCATTTATGCATTGCGACTTGAGCTGCAGCCCTTTTGCAAAAAGTCATGTTTCCAACTGACCATAATTTGGAGGTTGGGACCGCCGCCTACTTATCAGGCGGTCCTGATCCCGAATCTATCTGCTCGTCTGACCGGCATCGCAATGAGGGCCTTAGTGTTAATTTGCAATTTCAATGGACCAGAGCTACGAGCCAAAGCCATTGAAGCCCACAGTGCTAAAGTCACTACATTTTTACGTTCTTTTATACATTTTCTATCATGCAGCACACAGAGGATAGAAAACATGTTCAAATATAAAACTATGATAGAGGCGGGTACTGTTCAATGCTGACCACTAAAGCTACAGTTTCTCACTGTTCTATGTCAACTTCAAAACAAGGCCATGCTTATGCAAGCAGCCAGGCTAAATGTGCAGTGTACAACGCCGAAATACAAAATTGCAGTACATTTAAAATGCATTTCAGTGTGCAATAATGCACAAGATTTGGTAGTTCTTTAAGCAAAAATGAAAAACAATTTCAATTTCCCTCGTATTTACAGTGCAAATATGTCATTTAGCTCTATAGTTTATTGTGACCTCTGTCAGTTTTTATGAGAGGACACATTTTGCACTAAGAAAATAGCAATAAGAAACAAAAGCACTGTTATGTTGTTCCTGTGTGTTTGTGTTACATTTCGATTGCGAATGGCCAGTTGGCGGTAAAACTTTACAGCGAAGTGGCAGTATTTCGAGAATTTTGTGTACCAAGCATAACATGTATTTATTTCTGCAAATGTGTTAAATGATGCTTAAGCATAAGCATAGTTGTTTAAAAACGTATGCGATTTGCATAATAAGAATTATTTCCAGAATGATTTCCAAAATATGAATACAATGTAGATTAATTTACAATTTAGTATAGGTCAGTATCTGAAAGATCAATTGTGGGCGGCAATCATGGGGTTCCCCCTCCTTGGTGGGGGGCATTAGAGGTTTACAGTGGGGAGTGAACTAGGGTGATATGAGGAGCGGAGAATAAACGCACCTTGTATCAGGACAATCTGGCATTGGAAAAGCTGTTGAGTCTTGGTGTTGAGAGCAAGAACAGAATGAGGCAGAGCCAGACTCAAGGTATCAAAGTATCAACCAATAGAATGCTTTCAGAGGCGTTCATAAGGAGGCCAGCAATGTCTACAGAGCAGAGGCGTTGAGGAATACCTGCTGCTATGTGGTGGAATGTGCAGGGATAGCATGGCTTCTTCTGATCACCATGAGCTTGCACCAGTACTCCAAGAGCAAACCCTTGTCAGACTCATGGTTCCCTTGTACTGATGTCTGGACTATGATGCTGCTCTGTTTTACCAATCATGTATTCGGAGGAGGATAGGATGCCCCTTCCACATAGGGTGAAAGGGGAATTGGAAGACACACCTCCCTGCGTAGCACCCGCTCTTGGGCATGGTATGGATTTGCCTCATGCATTTGAATAGAAGAACAACAAACGGTTATTATAAAGTTTTCTTAAATACTGTGTATGATCTACTTTCTAAGAGTTGGGTAACTCTCTGCAGCTATGTCTGCTTGTGAATACAGTATCCGGTATTTGTAAAGTGCGAACTACTCACCCCGAACGGTCTCAAGGCGGTGGGGGCCCTCGGGGAGATTTAGTGAGCTATTGCCCAGAGTCACATGGTGCTGAGCTGAGCTGCCGCCGGTGATCGAACCTTGAGCTCTGTGCTCGGGGTCAGCTGCCCTGGCCGCTGCGCCACACCTCTCCCTGTACAAATGGTTCACCTGTCTCATAAAATATGTAATGTTAGTCTAAGTAGTGTGGTGTGATGAAATATGCATACAGAACTTAGGGGCTCATTACGATGGCGGGCGGAAACACAACCGCCGTGCTGGAGGATGCAAAAACCACCAGTTACCGCCGGCACGCAGCAGTCCACACGCCCGCCCAATTACGATGCGAAAAGCAGGCCAAACACCGCCGGCAAGCCAGCAACACCGTCCGCCATCAAAGTGCGCCCGTTCACGTAGCGGCGCAGCACAACTGACACACACCGTCCGACGAAACACGTCCCGCCCGGCGCATAAATTACGATGCCGCAAACAAACGGCTCCCACGGCTAAGAGACACCGCACGTGAAAGAGAGGCGGTAACACGGACGCAGAGCACGGACAACGAAGAAGCGGCACCCGGGCATGAATCCAGCACTGCAGGCCCTTCCCATGCTTCTGCTGATGCACCACCAAGGACGCAACGTACCGCGGAGACGCAGGTAGGCACACACACAACAAGTGCACGCAAACAGCGCACACAGTGCAAGGGCGGAAAAAGCGGGCAACCCCCACCAGCGCGTGTACACTACACATCCACCATTGCATCCACATATGACACACAGGCCAAATCCTAACATCGCGGAACACATGTGTACACACCACCTGGGACTAGGAACCAACCACCCCGTCACGGCCACAAAGCGCCGATGACGCCGCCACACATGCGCACAACGCAGAGGCCAACCGCAGCGCCATGCATGCGTCGCACACAGACACAGGGACACAACCAAGCAGCACACACATCAGCCCCACCCCGAACGCACATGACACGTGACAGGCCTGCCACAGACATGTCCCCAACGCCCAATTCACGGACAACACCCAACGCCACACAACCGACGCACACATGTCAGTGAAGTCACGCAACAGCAGGACACACCCCAGTGTAACAAACATGGCGAAGCACACAGCGGCGGCAACACCAACTAGGAGAAGCAGGGCCCCTTCGGGAAGAGGAACGCCAGTACCACACAGAAACACCCATACCACCCTGCACATATGAACAAGACATATAAAACGGAACACCAAAGAGCCCGGGGACCGACAACAGGTGGCCCAAGAATAACATCCACACACAAGGCCCAACGCAGAGCGGAAAGGCAGCCTGCCGCCCACACAAGGGAGAGCAGACAGCACTGAATGACCTTCCATTCCAACTCCGAAACCACAGCCCTACGACAGAAGCCGGTGAATACAGCCATTGTCCAAGAATAGACCAACACAGGCATGCCGAGGAGACCGACCACAGGGCAGATAGCGCATATCACAGAAGCACACAACGGACGGGGAAGAAAGAAGAAAACACTCCCCCATGTCGGCCACATGCAAGTTAATTGGAAGGAGTCACACAGCACTGACCTTGAACAGTCTGAGAAGCATGTGGGAAGAGGGCCCGTGTCCTCCAAACAAGCCAACAGAACACAAGTCCTGTCTCCCTACGACTACACAGAGCCCACAGCAACCCCGGAGCGTGCACATTGCAGACTGCACACACAGCCGGAGCACGCCACCTCAACGAACCGCTGCGAAATGGCAACCGCAACACACCTACCCAACTACGCCGAACAGCTCAAGCTGTACAAAACCAACACAATACATACATTGGGATGCGATCTCCTGTCCCTGCTGAACGTAAGTTACCGACTGACTTACCGCATCACATTGTTCAGCTGCGTCATGCCCGTCTTCTACTGTCGGAGGTGTCCCTACCAGCATCCCATCGAGATATGCCTCTCCAACCCGGCATGTCTGAAGGCGGACCTGCTACCACTACTCCTCCCTCTGGACGCACACGACAGGGCCTGCTCTGCCTATGGGGGCATGGCGTATGTGGCCAACATCGCACGCGCACTGAAATGGGACCACTGTGCCTCCACACGACGGATCATCGAGAACAGCTACATCGAATGTCACCCAGCATGCCCCATCATGGTCCTCCAAGGGACAACTTACGAACAACACCTTGACAGCCACCATCCGCTTCATTGGCTGGCAAACATGTACACCACCAATGACATGGAAGCCCTGCTGGACGGCATCGCATACCTGACAACCTGTAAATACGTCGGACCACAACGCAGGTTCCCCGAGTGACCTATGAAGTCCAACCCCGCACCCATGCTCAGCTTCCGCACGGATCTGGCCAGTCACCACCACAACAGCCATACCAAACGACCGGCAACTGTAACCACACCATCAACGACATCGCCATGACATCGGATATGACCGGGACATGCACACTGTTCCCCATCACATCCAGGAACACCGCATGCATCGTGGGAGGCAGTGGCATGGGCTCTGTGTATCGCACCCACATGGACGGAACTGCACGAACAACCAGGACACGACATGGATCCAGCGCCCATGGACACACACACCGCTCAGTGGACATGAATAGGTCGCCTGGAGTCTGTGGGTGCTGCACCCCTCCCACCCCCGCCCGGGAATCCCATACCAGGACCTTTGCATGGACGACAAGTGCATACAACAACAACACGACCCCAGTGACTGTGACATGTCCAGTAACCACCACAGTGCAACAACAAGTGGCACGCCGCTGCATGCACGCAAGCACATGCCCGCGTGCATGAGGAACAACCGCAGCAAACCTGTCACATGGAACTGAGATGGACTGTGCCCATGATGCCGAGCAGTCTGGTAGGCTACATGTATACCGTCTGTGTCAAAGTCCGCAGCTCCGCAGCTATACGTAAATGTACATTAGCACAGCCTTGGCCAAGCAGATGTTACCCCACACCCTATCCCATTTGTGATCATGCTCAGTATATCCTCAACATGTATTCCGCTGCCAGTAGTGTCCACTATACTGCATCATAGAGGACAGAAGACTCAATATAATGTTTGAAACCAAAACTGTCTCCGCTGACTCATTTCACAAGTACGAATGAGAGAGGATGAGAGTATGTGAAGTACACGGCAGTCGTGACATGACCATGTAGTCCACTGGTATTGGATGTCAACGCAAATGAGTAGCACTACTGTGGAAGACACACATGTGTCGTGTGAAGTCGTATGGACGCAGTGCTCAGGTGGGTGGGTGCGACGGGTAGATGCGCACATGCCAAGTTGGAGCACGCCGTGTTGGGAGGGGTCATGAACAGTACACCACCGCTTCCCTGGGCATTGTGAGAGGACACCTGTCGGGGGGAGTGAACACGTGTGTGCACAGCAGCCGGGCACACGTACAAAGCGGTACCAGGCGCACCTCAGCCCACCCTCTGTGGACAAGCTGGATCCTGTTGTGCGCCCGCCATGCCCCTTGACAAGGCACACACAGCCCCAGTCGACCAGGTGTAACCCCAACATAGTCAATCCGCACAGGCGATACAGGGCACGGGATGGCAGTGGAGCATGGTGTGTGAGAGGTCTCCTCGCGCTCCTCCTGGTCATATCACGCAGGCAATAGAACCTCAACGTCTAGCATGGCACATGGAAGTGTAGGGGGGACGCACCACAGCACGAGCAGCACTGACGTCACGGGAGGTGGCTCGCACCATCCCATCCATTGCCCATCATACCAACCACGACACATGCCATTGCGACTAAGTGCAAGCGCGTGCGCCACCACCCCCGAGCCCTCCCCAGAGAGGCCAAAGAGTGAATGTGTGGGCCATCAGCCACAGACGGACGCGGCATGGCCGCAAGGGCAGCCACAGCCACTGGGTGTCGCAGGTGGCGGATCCGGAAGGCGAAGACTGTGATGCATAGTCCATGCAGGCCGGGTCTCCATTTGGGGCACCACGCAGGTGGACGGCGTCCCGCCACACATCATACCCTGGACCCACACATACACTCCTTGCCCTCTCTGGTGCGAGCTTGGGGCTGCCTGTGCAAGCGCTAGCCTCGCAGGTGAGCATGCATATTGGGGGGCGAGGGGAGGACATGAGGGCTGGGGCGAAGATGACTGTATCACTGTCAGTTAGTACAAGGGATGACCCAGATGTGGAAAGGAAGAGACGTGTCCCGTGTGTACTGCAACTAGTCGCCAATCCAACTACCCCCATGTCCGGAATGTAAGCCCGCACCTAGGCCCGCCCATCCGCCACATCGAACATACCACCAGCACGACAACCTTCCCATTCGAAACACTGACTGGGGGTGGCGACCAGTGAACAATCATGTGTAGCCTACCCACGCGTACATGTGGGCCCTCCATGATCCATGTCACCTGCGGCAAAGACATGACATGCGCAATGAGGGAAGTGAGGAGAGCTGTCCGCCCCACGCGCAGAAGGTGCATCAGCTCCACAGACCCAGCAGCGAGTCCAGCAGGGGTCACATGTGCAGGGGCAGCTGTGCCTGGTGTGAAGGCACATGCATATAGACAGCACATCGACCAATGTGTAGTCTGCCCACATCCACAGTCCATCATCATGCGGACATGGGAATTGAACACAGGGCAACACATCTTAGTTGGTGCACCCACCGTGACCAACAATGCGCAATCATCGACGTACCCGCCCTGTGCATGGCCCCCCACCCAACGGAGGCACATCCAGTGCCACCATCCCACACACACAAGCCTTCCACGGAACATGCTGTGTCCAATGGTCAGTACAGAGTCAGCGCCCATCTGGTGGATCCTGAACAGGAGACACATGCACACACATGCCAGCTCCCACTATGTACGTCTGCCACCTGGCACGTGCAATGTAACCTCTCACCTGTGACGTGTGACTGCAAGCACACAGCCGTCTTGGCATGGGGCTGTCAATGTGGACACCAGTCAATGTTTCGGGAGCTGTGATCCGTACAGTGCTGTACATAGGGTGCAGTGCTGACACCTACTACTGTCTCATATCTCCTCGTGCCACAGGTCCCACTTGTATTGGCCGCTCAGCCCGTGCCCACATCGTCGTCGTCGTGTGCCATACTCATCCAGCATCGGAAGCAGTTCCATGCTCAGCAGACACTCATGTTGCCGTGGCGTTGCCGCTTGACGAATATGCAGTCAGTCCCCATCAGCACGCCCGCAAGTCATTGGGGCCTAGATCCCCATGTGCATGCACATGGCAGTGGTATGTCTCACTTGCCATTGCCATTGTTGGGAGACCTGTGTAAGTGTATTGTGGCCGTGCCGTCCCAGCTTGACAGCTGGGCTGTGGCTCATGTGCTTGCTCAGTCATGTCAGTGATGTGTATGCGAAATTGCTATGTGCCGTGTTGCTTTGACATGTGTCCTCTGCCATTTAACCCAGGCGGAGACCGAACATTGACCGCCCATACCAATTGCTGGCGGACATGGAGGATACTGAGGTCATAAGGAAGTTTCGGCTGGACAGGCCAACCCTGCATCGACTGTGTGCCATGTTAGAGCCCCATCTCCGTCCCCGCAGGGTGTATCCGACTGCTGTCACCCCCACGGCTAAGGTGATGGCCGCCATGCATTTCTTCGCCACTGGGTCATTCCAGCACACAGTGGGCAGTGGAGGAGGGATGTCCCAGCCCATGTTCAGCAAGGTGCTGAGGGATGTACTGGCAGCCATGATGCTGTACCGGAACAGGTACATCAGATTCCCCAGGGCTCGTGAATTGGCGGCAGTGAAGGGTGCATTCTATGCCCTTGGCAGAATCCCACACGTCGTGGGAGCCATTGACTGCACACATGTTGGCCTTGTTCCACCACAGGCCACTGAGCACCTGTACCGCAACAGGAAGCACACGCACTCCCTGAATGTGCAAGTGGTGTGCCTTGCGGACATGGTGATCACCCACGTGTGTGCAAAGTTCCCAGGCTCGGCCCATGACGCACACATAATGCGCAACAGCATCTTGCCACGACTGATGGCCAATCTGCAACAGGATCGTGGCTGTATTGTCGGTGAGTATGTGGAGTGGTGTAGCGTGCTGGTTGTGCGATGCTGTCCCCTGTCCAGTTGGAATAGCAACGGTTCTCTGTGTCCCTCACACCCAGGTGACTCTGCGTATCCGAATGGGGCATGGCTGCTCAGTCCATTGAGGAATCCTCGCACCCCAGCAGACGATCGATACAATGAGGCACATGGGAGGACCAGACGTGTGGTCGAGCGTACCTTTGGCCTCCTCAAGTCCAGGTTCAGGTGCCTGGACCGCACCGGGAGTGCACTGGCGTACTCCCCACAGAAGGTGTGCCAGATAGTGGTGGCGTGCTGCATGCTGCACAATCTGGCCATTCGGAAGCAGATCCCCCTCATTGTGGATGACGGAGATCAACCAGGGCCCCAGCCCGCAGACCAGGACAGCTCGAGTGAGGTGGACAGCGGAGAGGAGGAAGCTGGGAATGTGCGCCAGCAGCTCATCGCCCGCTACTTCACTTGACGGTGAGTGTCCATGTACGACGGATGATGTGTCTGTATCTGTGCAGGTGTGTGTGTGCTGTGTCAGGGTGGCCGTATGTTCACTGCGTGCAGTGTGTCAACGCTCCATGGCCAGGGTAGTATGCCACTGTTGGTGACTGTGGCATTGTGCCCTATTGCTCTGTGCGATGTGTGTACATTGCTTGTAGTTGTTGACATGTACTGTGTGATGGGTGTGTGACACACTCATTGAATGTGCTCCTGTTCTGTCTCCCACCCCTAGGTCCCTACAGGCCCTCCGGATTCCATTGCCATGCCACGCATCAGGTGCCTTTCCGCCCAAGGTGGCCGTTGTATTCCGTACAAATAAAACACAGGGCACAAACAGCAGTTAGTGAAAAAGGTGCATTTATTACAAACTGTGACATGTGATTGTGTGTAAGGTGATGACAAAAGTGGTGCGTGCAGTGACAATGAGCTGTCGGTCATGGCTGCGTGAAGCTCAGGGTGTACCCACTGGTTCTATGTCCATAGTCCAACACACACATGCCATCCAGATGGCTGTGTGGAGTGGGATCGTAGAGCAAGTCAATGCAGTGGCTGGTCAAGGAAGGCTGGCGGAAGGCTGGCTGGCTGCCTCACTTGCGACTGGAGCGTGCGAAGTCCTCCCGGGAGATCTGTTTCCTCTTCGGACGGCCCCTTCCACGTTTGGGAGGGGGTGTGTGGTGGCGACCTGCTGGTGGTGGGTGAGGTGTGCTCACTGGCTGTGGACGCAGGGGAAGTGGACACTGCTGCCCGACCCTGCGCCCTAGCAGGTGGTGGCGGAGGTGGTGTTGCTGGCCTTGCCTGTGACCCCACCGCCACCACCAGCTGGCCCATGAGGTCCACGAGTTGGTCCATACGGGACACGAATTGGCCCATATGGGCGTCCATGGACCTCAGCACCCCCAGCACCTCCCGCGTGTCTGTAGCAGACCTGGCCCATTGTCCTTGGGCCTCTTCATAGGCCCCAAGGACTCTGGCCATTTGAGGCAGGGCATGGCTCCCAGGGGAGGCTGGCGTTTCCCTGACCCTGCTCCTCCTACCAGTCCTGCTGCCACCGGCCTGCCCACTAGCCACATTGCACACCACGGTCCTCGCTGTGGCTCCCAGGGTGGATCCAGTCGGCCGGGCCACCACCTGCGCTGGGGCTGGTGCCAGCGAAGACGTGGTGGTGGTGGTGGCGGTGGTGGTCGGTGCGGCGATGGTGGCGGTTGCGGCAGTGGTAGTGGCCGCAATGACCGTGGAGTGTGGCCGCAACGACAGTGGCAGCAGGGGGCTGGGACTGTTCAGCATCCCTGGATGATGGGTTGGTGGGTAGGAGGGGTCCTGGGGAGCGGCTGGGCCCTGCCACGCCAGATGGGCCTGCTTGGTGGTCCGTGTCCGAAGAGGAGGACAGATCCTCCAGATCCGTGTGTCCTCGTTGGGGGCTTGTGGGCTGGCTGTGCTGGCTGCTGTCTCCATCCCCAGCATCAGGCAGTTCGTCACCTGTGGAGAGAATGAGATTTGTTATTGTGTTGCACCTGGCGAAGTATGTATTTGTCGTCTGACATTGGCAGTTCGTGCAATCTCGTACATGGGTTTCCCGGAGGCGAGTGTGTGGCTGTGGCATCTGTAGTTGTGTGTGCTAGGCAATGGGACTGTGTGCTGTGCACATGTGGCATGGGACGGATTGGCCATGCCGATGGGTGTGTTGCTGTGCCCCTACTCATTGTGACTCTGGTGTATGCGGGCTCCTGGCCCATCCTGGGTCTGGTTTGTACTTTGCTTTTGGGGTTCACATGGAACGCTTAGGAACGCATATGGCAACATGGGGGCCATGCCCCAGATTCGCATTTGGGAGGGGATATGCTTTTGGGGTTCAAATGGAACGCTTAGGAACGCATATGGCAACATGGGGGCCATGCCCCGGATTCGCATTTGGGAGGGGATATGCTTTTGGGGTTCAAATGGAACGCTTAGGAACGCATATGGCAACATGGGGGCCATGCCCCAGATTAGCATTTGGGAGGGGATATGCTTTTGGGGTTCAAATGGAACGCTTAGGAACGCATATGGCAACATGGGGGCCATGCCCCGGATTCGCATTTGGGGGGGATATGCTTTTGGGGTTCAAATGGAACGCTTAGGAACGCATATGGCAACATGGGGGCCATGCCCCAGATTCGCATTTGGGAGGGGATATGCTTTTGGGGTTCAAATGGAACGCTTAGGAACGCATATGGCAACATGGGGGCCATGCCCCAGATTCGCATTTGGGAGGGGATATGCTTTTGGGGTTCAAATGGAACGCTTAGGAACTCATATGGCAACATGGGGGCCATGCCCCAGATTCGCATTTGGGAGGGGATATGCTTTTGGGGTTCAAATGGAACGCTTAGGAACGCATATGGCAACATGGGGGCCATGCCCCAGATTCGCATTTGGGAGGGGATATGCTTTTGGGGTACATGCTGTGAGCCATGGGTGCCGAACGTGACATGTGTTGTGGCAGCATGACAGTGCATGGTTTGAGGTGTGTGCATGCTTGACATGGCCTGCATATTTGCTGTCTGTCGTGATTACTGGACATGGCATTGGACGCATCGTTATGAGTGAGTGATAGTTGTGTGCCAGCCAACGTATTGCAGTTGTCCCATCTCCTTGGTGTGCGTGCTGCCCTGTGCCATGTGCATCACTGCAGTGCTCGGGGGGGGGGTGTGGCCCATGTTGTGTGTTGTTGCTCACAGTGTGTCGTGCGCTTAATTGACTTCTGGCACATGGTTGGTCATGGGCATGTGTCTTAGCGTGACTGCTGTATGTGTGGCAGCTGTGCGGATGACATCCCTTTCATGAGATTGGGGCTGACGGATGGGATGTATGGTATGTTGTATGTGCATGGTGTGTCTGTGAATTTGATGGGTTCAGTGGTGTTCGTGTGCATTTCTGTTGTTCCGCTCTGTTGCGTCTAGTGTTGTTTGTCTTACATAGGCGTAGTTGTGGGGTGTGTGGTTGACAGGCAGTAGGGGCTACATGGACAGGACTTCAATGGTGTTTCGGTTGTGTGTGATGAGTTGCACAGTGGCTGCCGTGTGGGACTATATTCAGTGTGGCTTGTGCATGCAGACGTGGCTCCTTGGGTGTTGCTATGTCTGTGATGGGTCATGTGGGGTGTGAGTCTGTTGTTCATGTCCGTGTGCACATTGTTCACTTGTTCGTGACGGTGGGCGGTGCTGCGTGTTCGTCTGCTACGTGACATGTCCCATGTGTTGGTCGTGTCATGGTCCTCATGCCTCCAGTAATCCAGCCCTGTCCAGTTTCCCACCTGCAAGTTGTTCGTGCGTGCACTGTACTGGATGCCACATGGCTCTAAGCGGGGGTGCTCCATGTTGCAGGTCTGTGGGGGTGGGGGGGTGTTGTGGGTCGTGGGGGTGGCTGGACACCCACTGACACCGATTGCTGTGGACCGTGATGTCTGCCTTTCGGCTGTCGTTGTGCACTGCGGTGGCTGACACGTGGCTGTGGGGTGTGGGGGATGCTCCTCCTTGCTGTGCTGTGGGACTGGGGCCTGGTGTGTGTTGTACTTGGGCTGTCCACCCTCCCACCCACTGCACTTTGTGTTCCTGCCACTTACCTGTTACTTGTCGGTTAGTGCAGCTGTGGCGGACACATGGGTGTGGTGGGTGCTCGTTGTGGCGCTTCTGGCATATTTGGGGACCTGTTGGTGGTTACGTGGCTGGCTGAGTGTACACATGTCCCCACGCATCTTACAGTTGTTCGGTTTGGGCTGTGTGTGGTAGTGTCTGTTGCATGTGTGTGTGATGTGTTGTGTATTGTGTGCTGGACATGGGGGTGTTTGTCCCTGGGAGCTGTGGCATGGTAGTTGCGCATGTGAGTACATAGCGGTGTGCTGGTATACATTAGTTTGTACTTACCAGCCTCCACTCCCCCTGCTAATCCGGCGAGGATCTCCGGATGGATTACGACTCGCACCTTCTCCTCCCACGCTTTGAAGGTCTTAAAGAGCGCGGGATTCCCTCCGCCAGTGACGGCAGCCAGCTCTCTGTTTTTGCCCTCCTTCTTCTTGACCAGGCTCTTGACGTCATTCCAACGTTTGTTAATCTCGACTCTGTTCCTGGGCAGGGTCCCGACTGCATTGACCTGGTCTACGATCCGGTTCCACATTCTGTTTCTGGTGGCTAGTGGTGTGTGCTGGACCATGTTCCCATAGATTTGTGGGTACACCTTGATGATCTCGTCGACCATGACCGTCAGCTCCATGGGCGTGAACTTGGGCATCCTTTGTGGTGCCATGGTGTTTGTGGTGCTGGTGCGGTGTGTGTTGTGTAATGTGCAGGGGGTTTGTGGTGCCGGGGTGTGGTGGTGGTGGTGGTGGTGGTGGTGTTTGGTGGTGGTGGTGGTGGTGGTGGTAGTGATGTGTGCGTTTCTGTGGTGTGCTGCTGTCCTCTCCTCTCTGGTTTGCAATGTAGCAAGGGGTTGTGGTCTGTGGGAGTGCTGCTTTTGTACTCACCTATGTGGGTGTGTCCTCATGGTCTGTTGTTTTCAGGTGTGTTGTGTCTGGGGTTCTGGCCTTTGTATTTTTTGTTTGTCCGGGGGGTGTTTTCGGGATGTGTACTGTGCTTGTGTATTTGTGCGTGCCTTGCTGTGTGGACTTGTTGGCCATGTTGTGTGCTATTGGTTTTGTGTGCGGATGGTTTCTGTGCAGGTACGTTGGCGCCATGGCTTCTGCCGTGTCGATTCTCATCGGCGTTGTTTGCGCTGGCGGGCGGTATATTTGTGGTTTTTCCGCGCTCATGGCGGTGCGATCGTAATTTCACGTGCGGTGTGTCGGCCGTGTGGGCGGGCGGTTTTGTGTTGTCGTGCGTGTTTCCGTCCGTGGCGGGCGGTTTGACTCCGACTCAGACGATGGCGGGCGGTATTTTGTGTGTTTTTCCGCCGATGGCGGTTTTCGGTTTGTGTAATCGTAATGGCGTGGTCGGTGTTCAGGCGGTGTTTGCGGGCGGATTTTTGCCGCTTCCATGCCTGGCGGATTTATTTACGCCGGGTATCGTAATGGGCCCCTTAATCTCTAAATAACCTTAAATTCTATTAAATGCTGTTTATAATACGTTCAGAAATCCAAATCAAGTATGTGAAACAAATTCTTTATAAGGGATGGGAGATTGTTCAACCACAAATAAAAATGTAACGTTAGCTTAATAGAATCTTTCATGAAACCTGCCTCCGCATTACAGTAAGCTGAGGGACCAGAGAGATACCCATGCAAGAAGAGACATGCACGAGACCACACAGGCTTGGACATAAAAACACTCTCTCATCTGCTCATCCTTACATCACACTCCGGAAACCTCTACCAACAACTCATCCTCTTGCAATCATTGTCTGCTCCTTCGGGCAAATAGATGCTTATGTGCTTCTCTGGTCCCTATGACACAGAAGGGGTGAATGGGGAGGAGACAATAGACCTTGTGCTCAGCCTTCTGGCATAGCAAGGAGTTAAGGCACAGGAGGAAGCTGTCAGGGGCTGAGGACTCAGTGGAGAATTCAAAGCATAGTATGATACTACTATTACCTCTGTTACACTCCCAACTACATTTACAAACACAGCTAACTGACAGACTTACTCAACTAAGGTAGTGGTTAATACTAATCTCATACAAGTTCCACTTGAACACCTGGCCATTCTGCACATCAAATAAATAGTTCATCCCTGTGCTGTATGCTTCATAACTGCAGAACACTGATGAAGCACAGACTGGAAACTTCTCTTACAACTGTCAGTCACAGCCTAGATTTACTAGTACCTTGTACTTGGACCTGTTTCAAAGACACCTCCCACAATGTCACAGACTTTCTGCTCCCTCTAGAGTATTATGTCAATCAAGACAATGTTGAAGATAGGATTGGAGGAGGAGCTGCTTAACTTTCAATGATACTAGGTGCAAGAACTTACTGATTTGTTTTCCTCCTTTCAGCATCTGAGTCTAAGGGGCATATTCACAAGGACTTATCACCACCCTAACGCAACAAAAGTGGAGATAGATTTAACGCCCCATTCACAAGCGGGTGCAAACTGCAGACAACACAAGTATTTCCGCGATAACTGCTGCAAAATTTACCTCCACGGGTGACACCACCAACTAACCCTAATGAGATGCAGAGTTGGCGTTCCCGTGCAAAAACACACGAAAACACCACTACACCACTTTCACAACGAACTGCCAGATCTGCGATGCGAACCAAAAACAGGCGATAAGCCGCGGTAGCAGCAGGGATTTAACACCTGCCTTCTGCTGGTGTTAAGCAGGACGACTACCTGCAGCATGAAAGGGAGCCCAGCCCCGAGCCACATCTGAAGACCCACAGATGCCATGGAGACAATGATCATGCAGCTCGGAGACCCATGAGGCCCACAACACCCACCGCCACCACCCCCAGGCCCGCCACCACCCCCAGGACCCGGCCCCACCCCCCGGACCACCACAGAGGCAGAGTACACAAAGACAGCGGACACACCATAAACGCACCAGCTGCACAGACCTAACGCCAGAGGAGGACAGTGCCCACAACAGGCCCAAAAGGACAACAATCCCCCCGCATCCTGACCCACATCGCCCACCGGCTGACGGCACCAACACAGTGGACAACAAACATCCCTCCGCAGACAAAGTTGCTGGCTGTGCTGCACCTGTTGGCCTCTGATACATGCCAACCAACAACTGCCAGAGTCGGAGGAGTCTCACAGCCAGCCCTATCCAAGTTCATCACACCTGTCCTGGGTGCCATCATCAGCCTGGTACCCCAGCACCGCCACGTCACCCACACTGCGCAGGAGCAGCTGGAGACCAAGCAAGGCTTCCACGTAATAGCTGGATTCCCTCCCGTGTTGGGGGCAATCGACTGCCCACATGTACCCCTCCTGCCCCCTGCCGACACTGCACACGACTACCCCAACCAAAAGCACACGCATACCATCAATGTGCAGGCAACAGTGGACCACCGGGGACTCCTCAACAATGTCGTGTCCAACTCCCCAGGCAGTGTGCATGATTCCCACATCTCCCGTCAGTCCATCATCAACCAGCGCTCCCAGGATGGCACCTATGGAAATGCATTGCACGTTGGTAAGTACCAAATGAACACATCACACACCTCCACCACACAGTCATGCAACTCACAACACTGGCAATGGGCACGCAGCAGAACTACATGCAACATGCCACACAACATGCCAACCGACCAGACACGACAACACGACACCATTGGGAAGCTGGGCTTGCCATGCACACAACCCAGCCACGGCATGGCACCACAGCCACACAATAGCAGAATCTGAGGAGAGGCGTGGAGCAGGCATGTGCGAGAGAGGCAAGTGACTAATCAATGAGAACCTACCCAATGCCAGGTGTGGCGTGGATGTGCCGGACAGACTTCAGTGTGCAAACCACGGAAATGGCCATGTGGACATCAACTGCCGGCGCATGGAGTGTAGTGGCCAGTGGACGCTACCATGTCCCCAGAGGCTGTGGGGCAGAGCGCGGAAATGTCGCACGTTACGTCCCCCCCTGTATGCGCGGGTGGAGTGGGTTGGCCCTGCGTACGCCAGGCCTGCGTAGGGGTGTGAATTAAAAGCCAGTCGCACTGGGCGTGGTTCTCTTTCGGAATGGCCAACGTGTCTGCCAGGGCGGCGCCTCTCAGTCTGCCACGAGGCCGGCGCCGTGCGCACCGGGGCCTGCGTCCCTGTGCGCCTGCTGCACCCCGGGCCGCCAGTCCCCAGACCCGTCATGCCTGCCCCAGCGCACCAAGGAGGCCCCGCTCACCTGCAGACACCGGCGTGTGTCAAAGAGGGCCCATCATGTGCCGGTGCAAGCTCCAAGCCCCAGGCCCGTGACCTTTACAGCCTCCGCAGACCATCGCTGGCCTCCACGGCGCAGGCCCACAGTACTCCTTTTCATTGACATACTCCACCGGCGTACTCTTCGGCCCAGTTTTTGACACATGTTGTACTGAGTCGTGACTTCTGAATGGCAGTGACCAAAGGTCTGTGGCAGCGTCCACATCACTATACTCCCTCCGATCAGTGAAGCAAAAGTCTGCATCGCAAGCCGGCGACACGTGGTGCCACTAACCCTGTTCAATGCCAGCCGGCGACACGTGGTGCCACTAACCCTGTTAAACGCCAGCCGGTGACACGTGGTGCCACTAACCCTGTTCAACGCCAGCCGGCGACACGTGGTGCCACTAACCCTGTTCAACGCCAGCCGGCGCCACTTGGATGAGGGCACAGGCCTGCACAGCGGTCCAGTGGGTCCTACATGTGGAACTGTGTCCTGAGTCATGAATGGCAGTGACCAGATGTTTATTGCAGAGTTTATATCACTAAACTCCCTTCGATCAGTGAAGCAAAGGTATGCATCGCAAGCACACAACACGTGTCTGTGGGCCCGCGCTGACCGCTGCCCCCGGCCTGCACTGCGGTCCAGTAGGCCCCACATCCAGCACGTGGTCGTGATTCATGAATGGCAGAGTCCATACCAGTGAATGCACGGAGAGGAGTAAGAGGAAGATGTGGTTCAGTCCAAATGAAAGCCGGATCCTCGTTACGGAGGTGACCGAACACTAGCAACAACTGACCTGGTGCCACTAACCCTGTTCACTGCAAGTCCACGTCCCGTGGTGCCACTGAACCTGAACTACGCAGGCCGGTGGGACCATCCAACGTAAGCCGGCGACACTCAGATGAGGGCCCCTGCTGACCGCTGCCTCAGGCTGACACTGTGGGCCAGTAGGTCACACATGTGGAACTGTGTCTTGGGTAAGAGATGGAGGAGTCCACACCATTGGACACGCCTCATCGCAGGCGGCATCCCCTATCAGCACTGGTGCCACTAACTCTGTGCGGAATGACTCATGGGCACTCTCTGGTTGAACTTTGGTGGCGTCTGAGTCCATGGCCTGGGGGTTGTCTGCATCATCATCTGGCTGGGACGGACTTGGTGCCCGACATGTGACTGCTCCACTCCTCTCCACCATGGTGACTGTTTCTGCGTGGTTCTGCCCTCTGCATCATGCCCTGGGGGTACACCTTCCACTGTCCACCGAGACACTCCGCGACAACCCCCTTTGTCATCTACGAGAACCTGCTCTGCTCTCGTGACCCTGCCCCAGTGCACCGCAAGTCAGCGGCCCGTGGCGGTAGGCCCGTGCAGGACGCTGTGCATCCGGGGCCACTAACTCTGTGCATCTCAAGTCATGGGGCCTTTATGTTTGAATGGTTGTGTCCTTAACGTGGGAACACTGTTGTCGTTTTTTGACTGCACCAGACACTGCATGACGGCTGGTGACACACCCCACACACATCCAACACAGGTGTCACTCAACATGTGAGCCTGCTAATAAAAGTGGCTGGGTGCACGTGCCCGTAGCCATTCCCACCATCTAAGCAAGTGTGTCCCTGTGGTCATTATGTCAGCATGATGGGCCGGAGCCCTGCATCATCACAGTGTGCTGTCATCAGCGGAGGATACCATGTCACCTCAGCAGTGGCTGAGACCTTGGACATGTAGCTTCGCCCACCCCCCCTGCATGCACAAGCGGCGTGTGCTGCTCCGGCGTACGTCAGGTCAGCGCAGGGGTGTGCTGATTCGGCAGGGGGATCAGGGCGTGGCTCTGGTCTGGCCTTGAACAGGAAGTGCAGTAAGTGTGTCTTTGTGTTGGGGTGTTGTCGCCACCAGGGCCACAGTAGTCGATGTTGCAATGTAGCATGCACCCGGAGGGCGGGCCCGCACGTACGGGGAAATGTAGGAGCGCAAGCCCGCTCGGGGTCTTGGCACATGCATGCCAAGTGTTATGTGTATCAGTCCTGCGGCTGCATGAGTCAGGTGCCTAGCCCCAATCGCAGCGCGATCACAGCCAGCCATGGACTGTACACCTGTGTCCGCCCTGTCCGGACCATTGGCCTACACTCACGTAGCCGCACACCCTCAACAGCCAACTTAAAGGTGTTGTTGGCATGCCGCTGGACATGCACGGACAGGCATAACCATGGTGTGCCGTAGGCGTGCACGTGATACAACCACGCAGCGCACACATGTGTGGGGGCTCGTGGGAGGGAGGAGCAGCTGTGAGGCAACGTAACACACAGTGGGGCCGCTCATGTGCCACGTGCTAGGCATGTCATCCATGATTCCCTGGGTCGCAGACATCCCACCCCACCCACGACAGGCCTCTGTACATCTCCTGTATGCATGCAGATGGTGAAGTTACTGCAGGGATGAAAGGTCCTTTGTCTGCACTATCGGGCGGTAGCACATCTGCAGCTCCTAGATGGGACTTGCATGTGCCCAGCACCCCCTGACAGATACGTTAACATTTGCTGGCGACTCCCACACTACGCACTGCCCGACGTGAGACCAACGTGTACACATCCCACACGCAGAAGTCCTTGGTCGTAGTTAGCGTGCGTGAAATGGCCTTCACACGTACTCCCACCACACCCCAGGCCTGCACCCGTTACACACAGACACTGCTCATTGCTCCGAGCTGTGGCATTTCATCCACAGGACTGGCGCAGGTCAGCACAGTGCTTCTTCAAGCAGTGCCACTGATGCAATGGCAGACCATCCCGGACACATGCTCTACTCCAGTCATGTGGACCTGTACCGTGCACGTCTGCTGCATGTACTGGGGGCACTGTCATTGGCAGTGCTGCGGATCAGTTACAGGCTGAGCTTCTGCCTTGCCAACGTCACCTGCGTTCAGCCTGTGTTGCATTGTCGCTCGAGCATATTCGAGTGGTCCATGGATGTCTGTCTCTCCAACGCTACGGTAGCTGACCTGGATTTCGACGTGTGTGTGCGCCCCCTGTTGGCCCATGACCAGGAGTGTCACCGTGATGCCCGTTTATGGCATGCCTGGATGTTTGGCATGCTTGCTGGCAACTGGACCTGGGAGATTGCACGAGTCGTCGTGTGCAGTGACCACATTGAGCCGCTCCCCGATTGGGCTTTCATGCATATTGGAGCCAGGGGTTGGAGTCAGCACATCTGTCCGGGACAGCTTTTGGGTTACGTCGCCGACATGTTAGATGTGGTGGACATCGATCTCTCATTGGAAATGTTGGCCTACGCTGCTGCACTCGCGTTCATGGACGAGTGACAAGGTACCTGCAGCCAGAACTGCATGTGACCCATTGCACGTGTCCCGATGCCTGGTTGCATGATGGGGATCTGGTCACATGTCCCAAGACGACAGTGGACATGGCTGCATTGGCCTGTACTCCTGATCCATGCGCGGACAACCAACGCGGGTTGGCAATGACTTGTGTTGGTGATGGACTCCCCCGGGGTGGACATGGGCGCTTTCCAACGTTCCTCATTCAGACATGCTGCTGCATTGGTCTGCATGTAGTGGCACTTCCCTTGGCTGTACTGACACGCAATTGTTGATAAAGTTTCCGCACGTTCACTTGTCTCCAACTGTGTTGAGTGTTTATTTGTATGCCAATGTGTGTTTCACGGCCTATCTGGGTCCCTGCCTTACATGCATTGCTACACCATCAGGGCTGTGGGTTGGTTCTTGTGCATTATCATGTCCCTGTTTCGTGCTTTGCTAGATGCTTATGGCCATTTACCGGCCACAAGCGGGTGCACTTGTGTTCGGTTGTGCAAATGTTGGTGTTTGTACCACATTGTGTCCGATGTTTGGGTACTCTGCTTCCTATGTGTGTGTGCTGCATTGTGTGTGAGTTGGCCCTTCAGCTCTGATTTGGCTCACCCTTCTCCCTTTCAGGCAGTGTGGTTTTCACTTCTGTGCTTGTTCAGTGGAGTGGTATTGCCGACTTGTGTGACTTGTGCTCTTGGTTGGTGTTGTTCCTCTTGGGCATGGTTTGTCTGCAGTTGTGCTGTGCTTAATTGTGCATGTGTGCCATTGTGCCCATCTCCCCCCATCCCCCCATCCCCCCAGTCCCTGGTCGTCCCTCTTCCTGTTGCTGTTGTGTCTGTTGATTTTGAGCAGTTTCCGGTCCCCGACTCCTGCCACCATCTCCAGACTGATGTGGTGGACACCATTTCCTCCATGTCATCCAGCTCTTGGTGTGGCGCTGGACTCCCACCTCCGGTGTGCATTGCTGCCTTCTGGTTGTTGGCGTGTTTCTGCTTGTTTTATGCGTTTCGCATCATTCCAGCTGTTCTGGTTTTCTGCCATTGTCCTCCTCCGCTCTCCGGCTGCATTCACCTTGTCCACGATGGCCTGCCATGTACAATGTTTTGTTGCCAATGGTGCTTGTGGGGTTGTGTACTGGCTCCGACTGCCTCCATTGTGCTTCGCTGTTGTTTTCTGTTTGGTTTGTCTTTCTTTTTCCTGCTTTTGTTGTGCTTATTCCCGCCTGCCGTATGTGTGTCGCGGGCCTGGCGCTGCTTTCCTCCTCGCAAATGGGCTCATCGCATGTTTTTTGGTGTTGGGGTTTGTGATTTTATCTCCGTCGCGGTGGTTGTATCGCGGACATTGGCCGCGTTTTCGGCAACCTATCGCATGGTACCGCCGTGTTGTGAATTCCGGGTTAACACGGGGTTATTTTCCCGCGATAGACTGCGATGTGTAAAGTTGCGTTAACATTTTCTGTGAATATCCCCCAAAATCTTAACTCACAAGAGAATTCCCCCACAATGAATGTCATTCATCACCCTCTAGCAACGCTTATTGAAGAGTAGTTCATAGAGCTCATAACTAATTATTCATAGTTGTAATAGTAACATATTTCACAAAAATGTCAATATTCACTGGTGCATCGAAATGATGTTGCAGTCAATTTATTTTTCTTCATTTGTTTCTTTTCATTTCATTTCGACCGTGTTCAATACTGTCTTCAACTTGACCTTACCAAATGCTCCACACTAGAACTGATTATATTTAAGGAGTGTTTGCTAACTGTTGAAGACTCAAATCCTGTAAGTTGGTCAGTTGATCATCTTACACCTTGCTTTCTGCTCTTTCAAATTCTTTAACTTGTCGCCAATTCAAAAAAAGAGTTAACTTGGTTTTGTGACAATCAAAATCTTGAGCCCAATAACCTTGCAGCACTAGCTTCGCAGATACTCCACAATATCTGCACCGATGCTGATCACTGCCTCCACAAACCAACTTCCAACTTTTAAGAACTGCTCAATGACCTGGGCCCGCTCAAGAGCAAAATGAAAAAGGCCTAAACGTACTTCTTGGTTCACTGAGCATTTGTAACTAAAGCCCTGGAAAATGGTAGGACTCAAATGAAACATCTTCAATTGGGGAGAGGATGTGGTCTCACGGCTGGACTGCCAACTTTGGAGCTGGGAAACCAAGGTTCGAGCCTCGGGGTCGACTCCACATCATGTGATTCTGGGCAAATCACTTAATCTCCCCGTGCGTACCAAAAATGAATGTGTCCTTGTGTAATGTAACTGGTGCTCATGTAAAGCGCTCCAATACCTTTGGGTCGAGTTCGCGCTATATAAATCTGCAAAAGAAAAAATGCAAAGGCTGCTCATTTCAGATCTCTAATATACACACCATATGAGCACTCTCAACTGCACTTGCTCTGGCGCATTCGATGTTTCATTGCTGAACAAGTTCTGAAGAACATCATAAGATTCTTGTCGGTGGCGTAACAAAACTTGAGGGGGCCCCCTGCAAAGTGCTTGGAGGGGCCCCTTTCTGGATTTACTTGGGCACTTACTGTGCTGAGTGGGCCCCCCTAGAGCTCTGCCCCCCCACGCATTGCTGGCGATGTGGGGGCCTTTGTTATGCCACTGATTCTTGTCCCATCACTTATTTAATTAATATTAATTTCCCACGCTGCTTTAGGTTGATTCTTGCTTCTCTTGTCCCAAAGTACATCTGCTCCCTGGAAAGCAATGCTACTTGCAGGAGTGCGCTTCGTTTCTGGCACCAAAAGACATGACCACATCATGCTGCTACTTCTAACTCTCCAATGAATTCACAATTAAGCTGGAGATTTATATAAAACATTGTTTACAACAAAAAGGAAGAGAGGCAACAAACACAGATTACACTAAAGTAGAACAAAGGCTCATGGAACTTGATCATCAGTAGATTCTTTCCCTTTTATTGTATGTTTCCAAAAGCAGCACAGTCAACACGTTTCACCTGCAAAGGCTTCATCAGGACTTCAGACATAGGAAATACACACATAAATCATACATCAGACCACACAAATACATGTCAATTTGCAAACAGACAAATTTATATTACAAATACAAGAACAACAACGTAAACACATTAGTTAAAAATAGATACAATATGTTTCCATAGTGTTCCATATAGCATTTCATGTGAAAATTATACAATCTTTATTAAAAACACGACAAACACTTTGTCAGTATTCATGGGAGAGCCAGAAGGGAGGAGCTAATATTTCCCACTTCCATAACATTGTATTATTTCAAACATGCGTAATAGACTAGAGAGTATCTATAGACCAGTCAACGTGACAGAATTTGTCCAAAGCACCAAAAGATACCACTGAGATAGGCCAAGGAAGTGTGAGAGAAGCAAGAAGTCCCTGACAAATGTACAGGCCCAATTGAATTCTAATACCTAGTGCACCTTGTTTGCACTTTTATTAAAACAAAGGAAAACACCAAAGCGGAGATGATTAAATCAAAAAGAAGAAGAGAAAAATGTGTATATTAGCCTAAGGTAATAAACCAAACCCTCGCTCATAAATGAACCAATAGGGTGAATCATATGGTTTGTTAGCGAGCCTTACCGTATAATTTAATCCGCTGAGGATCACACAGATCTTCTAATATCAGGGTCAAGTAGAAAAGAAAATATGGTCACCTGCAAAGAATAGTTTTGAGGTAATATATATATATTATTACAAGTGTATAGGCCCAAAAGCCTGCTGGCATATATATTGAAAGAGTCACAGCGCTTGACTTAAAATAAAGACAGACTTCAGATCCTAAAAGCAGTTCTATTAGTCCAGCGTATAAAGTGAAAACAAGGTCTGTCTTGATCCCGGGGTTCACACAAGAAATAGTTCTGAATGAAAAGAGAATAATATTAAATTTTAACAATATGCAAATAATGAATCGAGAACGAGTTTCATCTCAGAAGCTAAGAATGTGCACAGGGTAAAAGACGTGTGTCCTGAGCACAATAAATCAAACATACGGTGTGGAATCGTAATTGACAACGAATCCCCAAAGTCAGAAACAAGTAATATTCACATAAGTAATTACTGTCCAATACGAATACGGCAAAAAGTCAGGGAGCTGTCAATGAGTGTCCACAGACACTTCACTCCAAGGTTAATCGCCATCCAGTGTGTGCTGTAGCCGTATGAGCAGGAGAACAAATGCAAAAACATGTTATTTGGAGGAGGGGGGGGGTGGCGGGGGGGAATATACACCCGAATTCATAGCCCATAATCACATTAGTTCAGTACATGGGGAAAATATACCTAGTACCATAGCCCATAAGCAACAGGTATTGCATGCACACTAATTATATGGATGGCAGAATATAAAGAAAGCACTCGAAGGCGGCATGAATTACAAACAATTCAATCCTGCCGGTGTCGGCTGCCCGTCCTCGGCATGAAGTGTGACCAAGGTCACACGTCAGACCCGAGATGTAAGGATCCTCTCATGGTCTCTCCAGCATCTCAAACCCTAAGCAGACCTCGGAGGCAGGGCAGACCCTTAATTTTCCCTCAGCATCGTCCCTCGAAATACCCCAAATGCGGCCCCACCGCTGTTACCTGTACGGACCACGGCTGCAATTAAATCCTGCAGGTGTTTCGTTGCCCGCCCTCGGTGTGAACTAAAACACACATCAGACCCGAGATGTATGTCCTGGTTTGTGGTTCCTTGGCAGAGTCATCGGCCTATGAAGACGCCTCAAGGTCACACCAACACGTCAAACCCTTTTTATTCATTTATTTATTTATTTAATGCATTTTTATATAGCGCGGACTTTACCCGAAGGTGTCAGAGCGCTGTACAATAGAACCAGTTAGAGTTACATGAGAGAAATGTTACAAAATAGAACGTTACAAAAATAAACAGGAGAGGTAGAGTAAAACCATATAGGCAATAACACAATATCAAACACATCAAGCAAGGGTAAGGAATGTACAAGAAAATATTACAAATTTACAATGATGAACAAACTTCCTAGACGGGTCTGAGAATTAAGGTATTAGTTCTGAAAGTGTCTTTGGAAGAGAAGAGATTTGAGGTCAACTGAAGATCCGGATAGAGGTGGTGGCACAGAGCAATGGGGGAAGCGAGTTCCAGATTCTCACCGCCCTGTTGCAAGTGAGAACGATTGAGCCATTGATCTTTCCCTTTTGAAGGAGGGGGGCTCAAGCAGAAACTTTTCCGCATTCCGAGAAGGTCTCGAGCCTCCAGACATTTTCAGTTTATTCGCCAGGTAACGAGGGGAGGAAGTGTGCAAGGCTTTGTGGGTGATGCAGGCAGTTTTGTAAATAGATCTTGCCTCGATGGGAAGCCATCGAAGAGAAGACAGGATAGGAGTGATGTGGTTACTACGCTTGGACCCTGAAATAAAGCGAGCTGCTCAATGTAGGACGGATTTGAGGGGGGAGAGGTGAGATTTGGGTAGGCCTGTCAGAAGAGAATTGCAGTAATCCAGCCTAGAGAGAACTAGCGATTGGACCAAGGTTTTTAGGTCTTTCTCCGGGAAGAACCGACGAATCCCCCCACAGAAGGCGCAGCTGGTAACGTGCGTTCTTAGCAATGGAGTTAATGTGGGAGATTAGGTTGAGTCTTTTGTCAAGTATGACACCTAGAGATTTAGCGCTGTCGACAATGACAATGACAATGATGGGTTTATTGTTGAATAAATTCAGCTGATCCATCCAGGATTGAACAGGAGGAGTGGAGAGAGAGGTAGATAGGAGGAGGAATTCAGTTTTGGAGGGATTGAGAATGAGTTGGTGAACTAACATCCAGTTGTGAATAGAGTTGAGAGTAGAGTTGAGAAGTGAGAGATCATGTGCGGAAGACACCTTGAGGTAGATTTGAGTGTCATCCGCATAGAGATGGTAGTGGATCCCAGCTTTACTTAGGAGGTTACCTAATGGTTCCAGATAGAGATTAAACAAAGTGGGTGCAAGGATAGAACCTTGAGGGACGCAAAATGATCTACAAACGAAAGGGTCTAGGATATAACACCGCACTTATTTAAATAATGGGAAGTTTTGTAACCATGTGGTGCGTCGACCAAAGAAAACCGGACCCTTTTGGTTTCCTATGTTGCGAAAACCTTCCACAACAGACAATTACAAAGAATATTTTGGTCCGCACACAACAACCAAGGAGTCCGTTCACCAAATAAGATAGTTCACACAAGTCTTTATTCCTTGAGTCTTTATTTTCTTTTTAATTCTTCCCAGTAGCCAACGCGTTTCGTCCTATTGAAGGACTTCTTCAGGGCTCATCAGTCTACAGGCATGTTCCAATAAATGTCCCCTCTTCTTCAGCCTGGAGCCTGGAGTCTTAGCGCAAAGAGGTACTATAAGAGATGTTCCTCAAACAGTGTACGGTCAATGTTGACCCATTCCTTAGACATATGTCACCAGTACGACGTCCTTCTCTCAATTCTGCACACCGCCGGCGGTGAGGAAGATTCCAGACTGAGGAAGTCAAGCGACTGAAGCTGCTTTACTAAGAACCGAATTCCATAGGGAGCCAAAAGATCAGTGCGTTCATAATCGGAAGATCACAATAGTATAGTGATACAGAAAAAGGACCGAATGGTCTGCTTGATCTGAAGAAGAGGGGACATTTATTGGAACATGCCTGTAGACTGATGAGCCCTGAAGAAGTCCTTCAATAGGACGAAACGTGTTGGCTACTGGGAAGAATTAAAAAGAAAATAAAGACTCAAGGAATAAAGACTTGTGTGAACTATCTTATTTGGTGAACGGACTCCTTGGTTGTTGTGTGCGGACCAAAATATTCTTTGTAACCTTGAGGGACGCCTTGACCTACCGCCAATGGAGACGAAAGGCTGTTCGCTATCTTGATCATTTGGGATCTGTCCGAGAGGAATGATGCAAACCATTTAAGCACTATGCCTTCCACGCCCATTCTCTGTTGAAGAGTGTTAAGGAGGGTGTTGTGATTAACAGTGTCAAAGGCTGCAGAGAGGTCAAGAAGAATCAGAAGGCACGATTCCCCAGAATCGAGTATATGCAGCGCATCATCAATCACTTGCAGCAGGGCTGTTTCAGTGCTGCAATTTTGAATGAAGCCAGACTGGAACACATCAAGGAGATTATTGTCCATAATATGTAGGGAAAGTTGTTTCGCCACACATTTTTCAGTGATTTTCGAAAGAAAAGGGAGGTTGGTGATAGGGCGGAAGTTATTGAGGTCGTTCGCATCTGCGGAGGTTTTTTTTAGAAAAGGGGTAACCTGTCCGGTTTTGAGGGCAGCAGGGAGGGAGCCTTGACTGAGGAAGAGATTAACTAGCCTGGTCCAGTAAGAGAGAGTATTGGTGTAGAAATCAATGGCGATGACACTAGGTATGGGGTCAGAAGAATGGTTGGAGGGTTTGGTTTTGAGGAGGTCATCTTCCGAGATGACGTCAAAGTTCTGCCAGGTAACTAAGGATTTCCGCTCCTCAATGAGGGTGGGGTGGGAGACCTGATCCACCAGTGATTTGACCTTTTCATCAAAGAATATAGCGAATTCTGCTGCTTTCTTTGAAGAATCCTCAGGCTTGATGGTTTGGGGAGAGCAGTTTGGGTTTTTGATGAGGTCAAAAAGTTTTTTGGGTCTGTTTTTGGCTGAGTCGAGGAGGGATCTGAAATGTGAAGCTTTTTCATGGAAGATGTGCTTGTGGTATTTGGATCTTGCTGAGCGTAAAAGAAAGAGATTGGAGGTGGAAGGAGATTTTCTCCAATGTTTCTCCAGGAATCTAAGGTTTTTCCTTTCATCGTAGAGAGCTTTATTGAACCAGGGTGCTGAGGGGGTGGGTCTTTTCCTTTTGCTTTGGAGTGGAGCGACATTATCGATTTCAACTGCTAGGACTGAGAGGCAATGGGAGGTGAGATCGTTGACATCCACGTTAGGGTCTAGTCTAGGAAGTGAACGCATTGCAGAATCACACAGAGTGTCAAAATCAATGTTTTTAGTGTTACGGAACCAGGTAGAAGCCCTTTTAGGTTGACCGAGAGTTATAACGTGTGATAGGTGAAAACGGAAGGGAATGAGGAAGTGGTCTGACCAGTCTACATGGATAGGGGAAGCAATAGTAATCAGGTCTGCTTTAGATATAACAAGGTCCAGAATTGAGCCCTTAGAGTGTGTAATTTCCGAGCAGTGTTGGAAAAGATCATTGGCTGAGAGAAAGGTGGCAAGTTTGTTGGCAGCCGAGTCTTCCAAAGAGCCCCAGTGGAGATTGAAGTCACCCAGGAAGATCTGTCTGTCACTTTGAGAATATTGGTCACTGATGAAGTCGGTGAGTTCTTCCAAAAAGGAAGAGCAGTTACCGGGCGGGTGGTAGATGGTATGGAACCTGAAGGGTGAGCCGTGATGTACTTGAAGTTCTAGGGATAGGCATTCGAATGTACGGAAGAAGATGGTAGGAAAGGCTTTAATTTGTAGGGAGTTTCTGAAGATGATAGCGACACCTCCCCCAATGTTGTCCGTTCTGTCGTTTCTGAGGATAGAGTAGTCGGTAGGTATCAGAAGATCAAACAAAGTGTGAGAGGAGTCATTAAACCAGGTCTCAGTGAGGAAGAGCATGTCAAGATTGTAGTGGGTGATAGTGTCAGAAATTTCCAGTTTGTGTTTGATTGCCGATCTGCAGTTGTGGAGCAAACAATTCAGCTCTGACGCAACTGTTTTGGTGATGGGGGTGTTTGGGCTGTTAAGGGCTATAGGGATAAGATTCTTGTATGAGGGTGCCAGGGAAGAAGAAGAAGGCTGGTTAGTTCTGACAGAAGAGATGGTCTGAATAGTGAATTGAGTAGAATTATTAGGAGAGGAAAGTGGAGGGGGATTGACGTTGTTAGTCTTGTAGCTAGCCAGTAAGTTGGCGATGTCTGAGGAGGACAGACTGTGGTTGGTTTTATTGAGGCGCGGGAGCAAGGAACTCCTCGGGAGGTTGTTAGGGAAGGGGGATATCTTAGTACTTAAAAGTGAGATGGACACTTCAAGCTGGGAAATGGAAGAGATGAGAGAATCAAGTTTGTTTTCCAGGGAGAGGAGGGCTGGGCACGGAATGTTGGGTGGCTCGATGGTTAAGGGAGGGAGTGCAGTAGGCGAGGGAGGGCAGGGAGAGGTGGGGGAACGGGGGGTCTTGGGGTGCAAGGGTAGAGGGTGGGGAAAGATGGTGGTAGAAAGGAGTGGATGGTGTTACAGTGATATTTTTACTAGTGTTGAGCAGAGGGGAAGAGTAGAGATCATAAGTAGGAGGAGACAGTTGGGGTGCAAGGGTGGGGAAAGATGGTGGTAGAAAGGAGTGGATGGTGTTACAGTGATATTTTTACAAGTGTTGAGCAGAGGGGAAGAGTAGAGATCATAAGTAGGAGGAGACAGTTGAGGAGTAGAGAGTGAGGGCGGGAGGTGGAGGGGGAAGGAGGGGAGACAACGGAAGGCTGGAGATACGGGAAGATGAGAGGAGAAGGGGCTGTACAGGGAGGGGAGGGAGGGGGGTCAAAGGGAAGCCAGAGGAATGGGAAGAAGAGAGGAGAAGGTGCTGGACAGGTACCGTAGGCTATGAAGGGTGAATGTAGGGGGACAGGCACCAGGCAGAGTGGGGGGTATTGGGCTAGGTGGTAGTTGGGGGAGGAGTATGGGACTGTAAGGTCAGAGGGAGGGAAGAGGGCGGAATTACCGAGAGTGTAATGGGCCAAACAACGGTTACGAGAATTATACCAAAAAGTGTGTATGTATCTGCCATGGACTCGCTTGTGCAGATACAAATCCCCTCAAAGACGAGCGGCAACAGACAGGCAATGGAGACAGAACAGACATTCTTAGTGTATCATTCACCCAGCACCTAGCGCTTCTAATGGTATGTGCTCGCCCAAATTGCGTAAAACATCCCACCCCCTAGCACATCTCTACATGGGAAACACCCCACCTCAGCTCCATTAACTCACCCGTGTGAGGCACCAGAGCAGACTTCTCTTACATCTGTTGAGTTGTGTACAATTCGTCCAGCGCACCTGATTAATTATTTATGCATGACTGGCTCCAACTCACTCCGACCACTAGACCGCCATTCTATACCAGAAGTGAGGTCTAGAATGGTTGCGTAATGAATATGATGTAATCTGTCGCGTTGGGTACAATACGACCCGAGCACTCGATTATGTTATTTATGCATATCCGGCTCCGACTCACCTCCAACCACTAGAATGCCATTCCATACCGGAAGTATGGTCTAGAATGGTTGTGTATTGAATATGATATTGTCACACGTAGGGCATGTTTCACCACTCGTGACGTCTATAAGGTCTGTTCATTTTAAACAAAAGTCCCTTGAAGGTCCAAATGATACTACTTGATATATGCCGTTCTTGATCGTAAAATTATCACAAACCGATCGTTAGCATAGAAAATGACATTATTTTACGAGCCACACTCAATCAGGCTCATCAGATAGGTTTGGCACAGAACGTACAAGACAACTGCATGGACCCTTACCTAGTCATAACGCCCATTAGATTCGTTTGATTACTCCATTCATTGAAGCTAACTAAAAATCCCGAAGGTGAATTCTGAAAAAGTTATGGACAGGGCCACATTCAGACAAGCATTCAGAAGACAAGCAGGGTTGCCCCCGTGGGGATAGTGAGAAAAGGAAAGTAATGGGTCAGAAAAGCCAGTATAGAGATATAAGACAAGAGCTTTATACAGAGCATTGTACATAGTTTATACAATCAGAAACAATTCAATATTAAAACAAAGTTCTACAACATGAATTTGCATGGCACCAAATCACTGGTCTGGTTAGTATGTTCATTGAAAAAAAACAATGTTTACTGGACCACTTTAGGTAAGCAAATTACAAAAAATAATGTAATTCATTCACATTAAGCCCATATTGTACTGCTCTAAGGTTACATATCCATTTTGATTCAGACTGTCGCAGATACAGTTCCCTATCACCTCCTCTAGGGTCAGGGTAAATCAATGCAATGCCATAAACAAAAATTCGCTCTGTTGGTACCCTTTTTGCAATCATGTGTTGCCAGTGAGTATGAGGCATCTTGTGCAATGCACGCTCTGCGATGTTCCTGGGTGCATACTTTCAATTGAAGTGTCGTGCTTCTTACATAAATCTTGGAACATACACAAATGATAACATATATCACAAATGTTGACTGGCAATTGATAAACTGGCGAATATCGTAACTCTGGCCAGTGTTATATGTGACATTTTTCATCTTGTTCAGATCTAAAAGGCCGACACTGCACTCTCCACATGTGTAGCAAACCAGTCGGACATCTTCACCAAGTTCCTGAGTCCTGTAACTTCTGTAAGGTGTAGCTAGGACAGAGTGATACCCTTAGAGTCCTGCTCCATTTGTAAGTTATCGTCGGTGTAGTATGAATCAGTGTTCCTTCTCCTGGAATACTCTTTAAGAGAGGCCAGTGTTTGTTTATAATCTTGAAAACCTCATGATTCATCATGGAATACGTTGTGATGAAAGATAAGTGGTCCCTTGTGTCTGATTTTGGTTTTGAACTCAGTATTTCAGATCTCTTAGTTCTTCTTGCCCTGTTCGCTGCTTTAGCCAGATCTGACCTGTTGTAACCCCTTGTCGCTGGTCTGTTCATGGCTTGACTCACATGATGTTCACACTCATGATCTTCACTACAGTTTCTGCACAATCTGATCATTTCCCTGAAGGGGATTGCGTGTTTTGTACAAAGTGGATGTGTGCTGTCATGATGCAGAATACTGTTCACAGCCGTGTCCTTCCTAAAGAGCGTGCTGTGCAGTTTTCCTTCAGCTATGTAAAATTCCACATTAAGAAATTGAATTCTAGACTGTGACATTTTGAGGGTAAACCTGACATTAAAAGGATTGCTATTCAGGTAGTCAAAATAGGCTGTCATTTGTTTCTCTGTGCCTGTACAGATTACAAATTACATCATTGATGTAGCAGCCCCAGTAGTAAATCTCCTTGGTCCATTCCGCTGCCATCTGGGCCCAGGCATGCATTTGTTTTACCCAGCCCACAAATAAATTTGCATAGGTAGGTGCAAATTTAGAGCCCATGGTAGTGCCTTGCAGTTGTTGGAATCAGCCTTTATTGGAAAGAAACAAATTGTTGGATAAAATTAAGTCAATCCTTTCCAACAGCATTTTGTTATGCTCCAAATAGTTGGCTCTTCGTGTAGATAGAAAATGGTGCATAGCTCTGTCTTTTTTGATATGTGTATAGTGACTCAGCGTCTAATGTCACTAGCCACATGGAATCTTCCAGTACCAGATCTTCAAATTTTTTAAGGATGTCAGTTGTGTCTCGGATAAATGATAGGAGATTTACAACTAGAGACTTGAGGAAAGAGTCTACAAATTGGGAGAGATGCTCCGTTAAGGAGCCGATTCCTGAAATTATATGGCGCCCAGGAGGGAACAGATCTTTTTGTGTACTTTTAGCAAAATGTACAAACAAGGACACTTGGGACATGTAACCCTTAGAAAGTCAAATTCAGACTCAGATAGTAACCCAATATCCCTCCAGTGTGTCAGTTTCTGATAAATTCTATGCTTTGCAGTAGTGTAAGGATTTTCATGAAGTTTCTTGTAACACGTGGAATTGTCCAGCTGTCTGTAGACCTCCTTCTCATAATCCAATATATTTATTAAGACAACACTCCCACTCTTATCCACTTCGCGTATGATTAAAGAAGCGTCTTTCCTCAAACTGTTTAGGGCGGCTCTTTCATCTTTGGAAAGGTTGTCTAGATGATATTTGTTGGTGCTCTTGTTCATCCTGTCCTCTAAGCTACACAAGTCATCTCTAATCAATTTATGAAAAACATCTATGGTGTTCAGATGTGAGCCTTGTGGTATGAATTTGCTCCTAATTTTAAAGCTACTCTCACATGTGTGATCTTGAGATATGTCAAAATCATCTAACAACTTATCTAAGGTTACAGTTTCATTATCTTCAAGTGAGAGCAACACAGTAATATCTTTCAATTTGGCAACAGACAAGTCTGACAAAGCCAGTCTACAAACAAGCAGTGTCTTCTTAAATTCATTTAAATGGAAATTACATTTCAATTTGGCATTATGTGTGAACTTAAAGACATCAATGTGTAATTCAGAAAAAATTCCATGATTAATGGACAAAAACCAAGACCTTTATTTAGAACTGACATATAATGGTTATTCAATATACAGTCAGACAGATTTTCAAAAAGTTGTTCTTTGGTCTGGTTGATCCTACAAAAGCCAACTCATCTGCACTTATCATTTGTTCAGCCTCTTTCTCTGATTACTGGCCAGCACCCCTTCCTTTCTTTAGTTTTTTTCTCCTCTCACCCCTTCTTGACTTATGTTTTGTCATTGTTGTTGATTGCCTATTCTGTACCTCAAAACATCATCTAAAAATGTAGTGGACATGTTGGATGGTGCATTATCTATGTTCCTATCACCTAGACCAGCCTCTTTGATTGACGAGTAATTCGAGCTTCTATTAATGCTAGATAAACTACCAATACTAGATGACTGTTTAGTGTCTGGTTTGGGAATTGTAATATTATCGAATCTCTGGGCAAAGTTGATGATCCTTCCATTGTCATAGTCTCTATCATCATTTTTCTTTGTTTTACCAACTTCTGATGGCTTTATATTTGTTCCTTAAGAAAATTTAGAACTACTTGCTAGTGGGGCATTTCAGGCTCCCTTAATATTACAAAAAATATCTCTAATCAGCTCTTCCCTGTTATCATCAAAACTCATTGTGTTACTAATAATATGTAGACAGGTGTGCTGGCAACCCAGTAAAGATACTGAACAAAAGAAAAGGCAGGCTGGGCGCTTCCAGCCGCACCACCAGAATTCGTCACTTGATCAGAGGGAAGACCGTTGCCCACCTCAATGGCCACCTGCACATTGACCACATTGGATACAATTTTTTACAACAAAAAGTGAGGCAACGAACACAGATTACACTAGAATAGAACAAAGGCTCATGGAACTTGATCATCAGTGGATTCTTTTCCTTTTCTTGTATGTTTCCAAAAGCAGCACAGCCAACATGTTTCACCTACAGAGGCGTCATCAGGGCTGCAGACATGAGAAATACACACATAAATCACATATCAGACCACATAAATACATGTCATTTTGCAAACAGACAAAATGATATTACAAATACAAGAATACTAACGTAAACACATCCATTAAAAATAGATCCAATAAGTTGCTACAGTGTTCCATATAGCATTTCATGTGAAAATTATTCATTCTTTTTTTGAAAACACGACAAACACTTTGTCGGTATTGATGGAAGAGCCAGACGGCAGGAGCTAACATATCCCACTTCCATAACATTGCGTTCTTTCAACCATGGGAAACAGACTAGAGAGTATCTATAGACCAGTCAAAGTGACTGGTCTATAGATACTCTCTAGTATGTTGGAATTGGGATATATTATCTCTAGCAATTTGTGTAAATGAAGAAATAGGAAGAACCGCTGACTATAACCATCTGCAGAATATAATAGAATGAGAGGTCAGAAATATACTTCAGGACCTCAAGGAAACTGCCACCAGCTCTAGTGCTCCACGTGGAATAGTACTAAAAAACCATGCACACAACATTCTAACATTCTGCATAGCACAACTACCAACTGTGCCTAACTTAAAAAAAACAAAGCTAGAAAGAGATGCACTGACAAAAAAATCAAATCCAATCCTAAAAGCTTTACAGAAACAGACATTCCAGACAACCTACTAGTTACCAGCACAAAAGAGAAATCCCTACTATATGACAATCAAAATAATGACAAATATATTTTAATTTTTGCTGCAGAATAAAATCTGCAAATATTAAATCAATGCCCCACATGGTTAATGGATGGCCCCTTTGAAGAATTCTCACCACCTTTCCACCAATTGTACACCATACATGGACAACTACATTATAATAATATATATTAATATTCACTTTACTCTTCCAATAAACAGTCAACCACCTACTTAGAAATGTTTAATATAATTAAAGAACAATTATCAACAATGCACCAACTAAGAATAGCATAGATAAATGCAATATCGAAAACCTATCCAAACACACAAATACATGGGTGATTTGCCACTATGTTGGAGCCATATGGCACCCCTCAAAAAATCCACCTTAAGTATTAAATACTCCACAAATAGCACATTTCAATTCTAAATTACAAAACTATTTGCACCAGCATTTGTGCCACTAAAAGAAGTAGTAAGATTCTTAACATTTTTAAAATTTTACAAAGAAAACATAGAGAAACTAACCCCACTCCTAGATGAGTTTGAGGACACATGGGTGGAACTAATACAAAAGTATCCTAAATAAAGAATCAAAAACTAATAATGGAGCAGAAGGTTGGCACAACTCATTTCACACCTCAACTGACAGACACCATCCAACCATATAACAATTAGATGAAATAGTTAAAAACTAACGCAGCTACAAAACCTTAAAACTACAAAAATCCATTTCATAAACACTAAAGCCAAGAGTAACCCAAAAAGCCTACACATGCATGAAATTCATTGTAAAAAAGTAAATCTGTGCAAAGAACTACCACCCTAGAATACTTAGGGCCTGATTTAGATTTCGGCAGGCAGGTAACTACATCACAATGGGGACAGGTATCCCATCTGCTGAAATATAAATCCCATAGGATATTATGGGATTTATATTTCGGTGGACGGGATATCCGTCACAGTTGTGATGGAGAAAACTGTGCACCATAATCTAAATCAGGCCCTTAGCCTCAATAGCATGCACACAACTATATCACTATTTATCAAAACCACTATACAAACAAAACACGGCATTTTGTTATAATTGAATAAATAGAACCATTGTGTTCCATTAAATAAAAAACCCTACATTAAGCACCAGAGACAGAATGCACATAATACATTAAAAACATCATAATCCAAACACACTAAATATAATTATAAAATCAATAAACTATACATATAAAACACTCTCACCTACAAATTAATTTTTTTTTAATAATACTTATAATTCAGTAGCAGTAGGGTGTCTTGAGAATGGCTTCACTTCAACATAAATTCACTGTTAGTCCCCCCAAAAATGCATAAATGAACCGATTATCAAATCATAAAAATAACTGCATTAAAAAAATCTACCTTTATGCGTTTGTGAAATTTGCAAAAATCCTAAAAAATATATACATTTAAAAAAAAAAAACATTGTTTAAAAAAAAAGATATAACAAAATATGTCTGCAATCAAAATCAATACAAAAACACCAAAAATAAAAGTCCTTAAAGTATCTTCTCTCCTGTAAAATTAAAAGCAGAGAAACATAATACATCCAATGTAACCACACATAATTTAAACAGAAAGATTACATAGCATAGAGATAATTACAGTTTCCTATCCATTGCACATACAATAAATCGATTTTAAAATGGTAACTGGGGCAAAAATCCCGAAAACCATTGAAGCCTATTAAAATACTAACTAAAACCAAACCATCACTAAATACGCATAGCACAGAAGCCTACAGCATAGCCGCACTTCTATTACAATAGAATTGACATGCAATCCAAACACAACATTACCCCAAATCAACAACTATATAGTAGACACTGCACAAAATAATGCTACCTACAACCAAAACACTACACTAGAATGCACTTAATATTAAATACTACCACTCATTTTATAAGTAAATGTAAAATTAAAAAAGTCTTACCTTAAGGGATGACACACTGAACCTCCTTTGACCATGACAGCTTGAAACTCAAACTAGTGAAAAATACTTAAATTCTTTTATACACAGGAAAAGAAATGGCATCTCTATAGAAATATAAACTAAACTAAACATCCATAGAGATCAACAAATCAAAAGGTGTATGTGCAAAACAATAATTGCAATGCAGAAATGTATATAACATAGTAACAAAAAGTAGGTAAAATAAACAGTGTTGTACATTGTGTAAGAATCAAAACATTTGTGAAAATGTTATATATATATTAAAAAATAGTGTTTAAAACATTTAAATATATAATTAAAGTTTAGGGGCTTATTACAAGTTTGACAGTCAATGGACTGTCGACCTGGGAGTGGGTTCCAATGGCGGTGAGCCGTCCGCCATTTAACGAGTTGGGTGCATAGGCTTTGTGAAGACTGCTGCCGAACGACTGGCTCTGCCAGCACACCACCGACCGCTGGGGACGTGGACAGCAAAAGGCAGTCACCATAGGGCATTACAGAGGCACAACACTACCATCTGTATTACGAGTTGGCTTTCTGATGAGCTGACCACAGCGGTCGGACCGCCACCTAAAGGTTGGCAGAGACAAAGGACTTGGGGTGCATACTCACCCCTCTCCAGTTCTTCGCAGCAGATTTCGATGTATATCCCTTTCTCCAGGTCCCCCCTACACAGCAGCATCTTTACCCCGAGGCATACGACCCAGTCTGCGGAAAAATAAAGGTAAGTGCTTTGGTACCATGTACCCATTACCAGGGCTGCCCATATATGGGTCGGATTCCGTCACTGGGTAGGTGGTATAGAAATACATTGACCACCGCCACAAGACAGTCGCAGCCACACTGCCGGCCCCTCGGCACACTCGTAATACAGTGGTCAGATGGCCAAAGGCACAGCGGTCTCCTGCTGGTCGTGGATGCAGTCCTTCACCGTTCGGACCACCGAACTCATAATATACCCCTATATGCTATAAATATTTTCAATACATTTAGAGTACATCCCTATATATTTCTTGATATTTAAAGCATATTTCATTATGTAAAAAGTAATAAAAATTTATAAAAAAATAAACTGTAGTTTAACCTTTTAGGTGCAGATGTTGGCCAACACCTGCACTACCTCCCCAGTGCATGTGTCAGCCATTAACCGACACTGTTTTTTTTTTTTTTTAAATTATTATTAACTGTACAATTATTTAAAATCATTACAGTAAAAGCAATCAACATATCACTACTAAAACAATAATAAAACTTCAGTTTGTGAGTAAAATTTAAAAGTTTTTGATGAGGGGATTTTCTGCCCCTCCCCAGTTCCGCCATGATCAACCTTCCCCAAGGAATTGTAACTATGGAGTTGCAATCAGGAATCCCACGATGTTCTGTGAAGATGAGTAGCATTATAAAGCTGTAACTCATTCCCCTTGACCTCTGGTCAGTTGTCCTGTGAGGCACTATCCTTGGGGGGGTGCTGGGAATGCAAGAAGGTGTCAGTACACAATCGGGACCACCTCAACTGTCTTCCACTGGATTTATTATGCTCTTCTCCACAGTATTATTTCGTTCGTTTGCCATTTTTAGGGCGGTCCTGATGTGATGGATAAATTTCCCCAGTCTGGCTAAGGTCGTCGTGCTAGAATCTGAAAAGCACATGGCTGACACTTCACTGCAAGATTTTATTCCATTGATGGTGCAAATCGGGCGCAATAGTCGCCGGTGTCCATCGATGAGATTGGGGCGACAGCATAGGAGGTGCAGCCACGATTCCCTCATATAGGGGCAGAGTCTACAGTTTGTGGCATCCCCCCTTCGGGCCCATGCAGGGTTGAAGTCCGCGATACCTAAAGTGATTAATCTCATGGACAGGATTTTCCTTCGGGCCAATGGAGTGAGAGCGTCGCTTAGGTACGCCTGGGCTTTGCCTGCCGTATATGAGCTGTTCAGAGGGTCTAAGTGTGAACTTGAACGAAGAGAGTTGCAATCAAGGTCAAATGAGATGTCACACACTTGTTTATTTATGGCTCTTTTCCAAGCGTTCATCGGAATTTCTGGCCGCGATAAGCTCTCTTCCACTATATTCAATGTTTTGATCGCTTTATTAAGGGTGGTGTGCCAGGTTGTGCATGGATCTTCAAAAATAGATCTCAATTGGTATTTTAGTGTGTTGGCTGGGGCCCTTAAAATCCTGAGATAGAGTTTTATAAATTCCCCCTGGCACATCAAATCCGGCCTAGCCACGCCTAGTTCCAGCCTTAGCCTTGCTTTCCTTCCCATGAGGCACAGGGTCAAGACTGATTTGCATATATATCTACTGCGTTCGACACGATCTCACATCAGATATTACTCACGAGGTTGAAGGAGATTGGACTAAGAAACTCTGCCTTTCAGTGGATGACGAGCTTCCTATCTGCGGGCTCCCAGACCGTCAACCTAGGCCCGTATCGTTCGGCACCGATGGAATTGTCCAAGGGAGTACCTCAGGGCTCCTGCTTGAGCCCCACATTGTTTAATATCTATGTTGCCCCCTTGGCCAATCTCCTGAGGACATACGGGTTCACCCCCATATCCTATGGCGACGATACACGGCTGCTTTTTCCATTCGACAAACTGACTCCTTCTGTACAGTCGACATTCTCTTCTGGTATGAGAGCCATCTCACACTGGATGAAGAGTAATTTCCTCCAGTGCAATGTTGGGAAAACGGAGATCTTGCTCTTTGGAGAGGCCCCCTTATTATGGACGCCTGAATGGTGGCCGGCTGATCTGGGTGCCCCTCCTCCCCCCAAATCCACTGTTAAGAACTTAGGCATCCGTCTGGATCAAGCACTTACCCTGAAGGAGCATGCTGCCCAGACTGCTGGCTCCTGTTTCCACACATTGGGCCTACTCCGCCGAGTCTTTCCTTTGCTTCCCGATTCAACACGGAAGACTCTGACTCAAGCACTTGTTTTAAGCCGTCTGGACTACTGCAACGGTCTGCTGATCTCCGCCAAGGAGGCCTCGCTCAGCAGATTGCAGGTAGTCCAGAACACGGCGGCGCGATTGGTCCTCAATGTCCCCCCCAGGACTGCCTCCCGCCCTCTTCTCTTGCAGCTTCACTGGCTTCCAATACGGCAACGGGTAAGATTCAAGGTTTGCTGTACCATCCATAAGGCGTTGTCCAATCTTGGTCCCACCTATCTCTCGGAGAAATTTACACCATACCTACCTTCCAGGTCTCTCCGCTCGGGCTCCAAACATCTTCTTGTGGTCCCCCAAGTTAGGAAGGCCAGATCAGGGGGAAAATCCCTTTCCCATCTAGGCCTCTGCTATTGGAACGAGCTCCCCCTACATTTGATGAGGCAAAGCCTTGATCATTTGCAATTTAGGAAACTGCTCAAGACTACTCTCTTCTGTCTCTGATTCAGCTGTAGTAGCACTACTTTCATGCTGCCTGTCCGAAGCGCAGAGATACCCCTTCGGGGGTCAATTCAGGTGCTATATAAACAAATAAATAAATAAATATGGCCAGGTCTAAACTGGGGTGGGATGGTGAGCAAAAGAATGATGGGTTTAACCCAGATCTCTTGACTGGGGGTGAATGTTTTGATTTGTTCTGCATTCCGTCCATCAATTGTGTGTCTTTTGCTTTCTCGCCCTAAGTGCGCCAGGTATGCCCAGACGTGGGTCCTGGGCTCACTATGCCACTGGAATCAAGCTATCCTGGCTGAAGAGGGGTGAAACCCCGAAACCGGTCCTAGGATGCTTGTTTCCGCTCCAGGGAGGACCTGGCTTGGCAGTTCAGGCTGGACTGTTCCCATGAGGCACAGGGTCAAGACTGATTTGCATATGGCCAGGTCTAAACTGGGGTGGCATGGTGAGCAAAAGAATGATGGATTTAACCCAGATCGCTTGACTGGGGGTGAATGTTTTGATTTGTTCTGCATTCCGTCCATCAATTGTGTGTCTATTGCTTTCTCGCCCTAAGTGCGCCAGGTATACCCAGACGTGGGTCCTGGGCTCACTATGCCACTGGAATCAAGCTATCCTGGCTGAAGAGGGGTGAAACCCCAAAACCGGTCCTAGGATGCTTGTTTCCGGTCCAGGGAGGACCTGGCTTGGCAGTTCAGGCTGGACTGTTCCCATGAGGCACAGGGTCAAGACTGATTTGCATATGGCCAGGTCTAAACTGGGGTGGCATGGTGAGCAAAAGAATGATGGATTTAACCCAGATCGCTTGACTGGGGGTGAATGTTTTGATTTGTTCTGCATTCCGTCCATCAATTGTGTGTCTATTGCTTTCTCGCCCTAAGTGCGCCAGGTATGCCCAGACGTGGGTACTGGGCTCACTATACCACTGGAATCAAGCTATCCTGGCTGAAGAGGGATGAAACCCCGAAACCGGCCCTAGGATGCTTGTTTCCACTCCAGGGAGGACCTGGCTTGGCAGTTCAGGCTGGACTGTTCCCATGAGGCACAGGGTCAAGACTGATTTGCATATGGCCAGGTCTAAACTGCGGTGGCATGGTGAGCAAAAGAATGATGGATTTAACCCAGATCGCTTGACTGGGGGTGAATGTTTTGATTTGTTCTGCATTCCGTCCATCAATTGTGTGTCTCTTGCTTTCCTTGCTGTCCTTGGAATTTGAAGCACTATTTTGTATGCTTTGGATTGTGCCGAATTTACGGAGGCGTGCTGTAACCCGGGGAAGGCCAGGTGGCCATAGCTAATTGCTGGTAAAAGTTTTGCTTTTAAAACTTTCAGTATTGGGCCGGCGGTCGGACTAATCAGGTGGAGGCTTAGTTGCTTAAGTAAATGTATGACCTTGTTGGCCTTGATGCTCTGGTGTTACAAATGGGCGTTCGCCTTAGCCCGTTCCGTCAGCCACACCCCCAGATAATTATATCACTCTGTCGTCTTGATATGCAGGTTGCCCATTTGCCATTGTGCTTTCTTTTTCTGGTGGTAAGTCCCGAAAATGACGACCTTGGACTTTCCTTGGTTTACTGTCAGATTATTGATGTTGTTGAAGGGATTTAGTGCAATTAGGCCTCTTTGTAGGCCCACCTTCGTGTGGTCCATTATGGCTGTGTCGTCGGCATATTGGAGCACCGGCAGCCTCATGTTTCCCAGTTTTGGTGCTACAAGGCATGCTCCTTTTAGGGCATTCCCCAAATCCGCCGTGTATAGATTAAAAAGTATGGGTGCCAGCACGCAGCCTTGCTTCAGCCCGCTCTCCGTGATTATTTTAGAGGACACTGTGCTGGCGCTGGTTTTGACCCGTACCCAGGTGACTTCATACAGCGATCTTATTGCCGTCAGTAGGTTTGGGGGAATACCCCAGTTTTCTAGCTTCCACCATAATCTTCTGCGGACAACCTTATCAAAGGCGGTGCTATAATCCACAAAGCAGCAAAAAAGTGGAGGATGGTTCTTCCGGGTTGCCTGGGCTGATAAGTATGCCAGTGCCAATACTTTGTCCATGGTCGATGCCTGTGACCTGAAGCCCGTCTGGTAAAGAGGTATAATGCTATTCTCTTCCACCCACTTCTCCAAGTCCTTTAATAGGAGGCGGGTGTAGGCCTTGGCTTCGAGGCCAAGTAGGGCGATAAGCCTATAATTTGATGGCTTGGACCGGTCACCTTTTTTAAAGATGGGGACCAGGATGGAGCCCCTCCAAGAGTCGGGAATTATAGCTGTCTGGAAAATGTGATTGAATAAAGGAGTTAGCATTGCTGCCCAGAAGTCAGGGGCCTTTTTAAAAACTGGCGCTGGAATCCCATTAGGCCCGGGGGCCCCATCGTTCTTCATGTTCTTGATGGTCTTGATGACCATTTGGGGATTTAACTGGGCGGATAATGTACCGTATGTTTCCACCAGCGTTCTATTTCCCACTGGCCAGTTGCATTGGCTGGCGATCATGGCACGTGGCTTGATGTTTGATAGCCAGTCTTGGCCAACCCAACCACTGGCCACTTCTGGGCTGTCTTTGCATGGGGGGGGGCGATTGCGTAGAGCTGTTTAACATAAATCAGCCAGTCCTTTTCTGCTTCTCCGTTCTCCCTTGAGATTCCTCTGCTGCTCAGCTGGTTAATATGTCTCCACAGATGCACTGGGTTCTTCTGCTTTATCAGGGAGAAGACTTTGAGCCATTCCCTTTCCGTGGTGGCATTTTTATGTTCCCATATTTTCTTCCTTAGTGCTGCCCTCAGCGAAGCGACCGACTGTCCCTCCGATTGGCCGCCCCCTCTTTTCTTTTTTACAAGGGCCTTGCGCAGGAGCCGTTTGCAATCTTGTATGTCTTTATTTTGCCCAGTGCTGCCACCTCTAATTTGCCCTTTGGGCCTGCGGGGTTGTGACTGGGAGTTCCCGAGCTTTGCTTGTAGGTCCTCCACGGTGTCTTCCCAGGCCTTTATGGGTGAGAGCGACGAGGACAGATTGCCTTCCAGTTTCTCTTCCAGCCATTTTTGTAGCATGTTGCCTGTCTTGTCTGACCATTTGATCCTCCTCAAGACACTGTTTTTCATCCCCTCTTGACACACCGATGGTTTGGTGGTAGAGAGCTGACGGAACTGTCAACAGAAAGACCGCTCTCAATGGCCTGTGATCGCTTTCCGTCCTATCTTCGACAACATAGTCATCCAATCTAGCTGCCAGCACTTTGCTGGCCATGATGTAATCAATTCTTGAGATGTCTCTGTAGATAGGGGGAGGGTCCCATGTGTTCAAGTTAGCTTTTTTCAGTGCATGAGTTGAGATCAGCTTGTGGTTGTTGATAAGGTTGAACAAGGGTGCTGCTCTACCGCGACCCAGGGTGGGGGGGTTTGATTGTATCCAGGTCCTTCAGGTTGAAATCCCGTGCTAGGATGACCTGGTGAGATTTATATTTACACAAGAGATCATCAAGTTTCCCCAGCGTTCCCTCCAACTTCTCTTTCATGGTGTACTGCACCGGATTGATGTAGCAGTTAATTAATAAGAGGGGCATTGGATATGTATTAAGATTCAGGCCTCTGATATGTAGAGCTTGCAGTCCGGGTGAGTTTGAGTTGATTGCTGTAGCTTTGAGGGCACTTTCGTGCTTTATGAAGACTGATAGACCTCCGGCCGGTCTGCCAAATAGATTCTTTTTTGTAGCTGGAATGAAGTGTTGGTAGTACCCTGCCAATGGAGTGCTGGACAAGGCCCAGGTCTCTTGGAGGCAGAGTATATCGCCGGTTTCCAGAAACTGCTTCAGATTTTCATTTCTACTGATTTTACGAAACCCTGCTATGTTCCAGGAGATTAAGGTTAGTTGTAGTTTGTGGACTGCTCTTCGTCTGACCACTCCCCTGGCTACCTGGAGTTCTCTGCAGTCAGGGATACTGGTGCCCCCGCTGGAAATTCTGGGTGGATTTGGAGAAAAGGGGCCTGCACAGATATCCCGATGGTTGTTTTGGCATGAGATCCTGATGTCCATTGGAGCCCTGGGGGCAATCTGGGTTTTGCCCGGGGAGCCCGAGCTGTTTGTCCCATGGAGGATGGACCAAGGGGCCTTTCCCCTATTATCTGGTGACAGAACATGAGGGTATTTTGGGTGCGGCACCGTCTGGACATCGATGCCCCACTCTGCGAGTTGTGTAGAGTTGTTCACAATGGCTTGTTGAATTTTTCGTGATTTAGGCCCACCACTGTTGAGACGCCATGAGTGTCCCCCTTCGTGCTCAGGAATTTCACCCATACTATGTCGCCCGTTTGTATTTGTTCTAGGGTGGCCAGATGTTTGAAGAGGTGGAGTATGTTACTCCTATTTAGGATGTCATGCTGTCCCGTGCTATGATACCTTGGGGTGAGGATTACCTCTTGGACCTCTGTTGGTAAGCCCGGGGTTAGGGCCGCTTTGCTCCTGTGTGGAGAGGGTACTGCCGGCCTTGATCCTGGGTTTTTGCTTTCTTGTTTGGTCATAAAATGTCCTGCTTGGGGCTGCTTTTTGTTGCCTTGAGTGCACCCAGCTCCCAACTCTTGACCAAGTTCTGCATGGCGTGGGGGCAGAGCCGGCGGTTGCAGCGCTGTTGTGGGCATCGCTGTTTGGGGGCTTCCTTCACGTGACGCCGAGCTTGATCTGGCTGTTGAAACGTTGCCAATAGGCTGGTCTGGCCTTGCTGAAGATTTTTGGTCCATCAAGGTTGGAGTACTCGGTGAGAGTGATTGTGTTTGCTCGTCTGCCGGAGGAAGTGCAACCTGGGCGACCTTTTTGCCCCAGTTTTTGGCGATGAAAATTGGGTAAGGCTGAGGTGTATTAGTGACCCTTTGGGGGGTGGAGGGGTGCTCTTCATCAACTGCAGGTGTCTCCCTCTTGTCTTTGTTTTTTCCCATTGTTTCTGTTGTTTCCTCAACTTCTTTTTTGCTCGCCTTGATAGAGTGGAGATTTGTGCGTCCATTGTACTGAGGGTGTGTTCCTGTGGGACTTGTGCTGGGATGTCGCTCCCCCCACTGTACCCCTGGATTATGCTGGATGTCCCTTGGGCCCTTTTGGGGCTGCCCTGTTCAACTGGGGTCTTTGGTTCCGAACCTGGTCGGGGTCCTGCTGGCTGTCTTGCCTCCTGGCAATTGCGGTTTGTCAACGCCCTGTCATCTATGGTGATTGTGCTGGTTACCTCCCTGGGACCTTTGGCTATTTCTACTATGTCCGTTAGGATCTCCGGGAGGGCGGCCCATTTCTCCATGAGGGTTGAGCAGCAACAGGTACAGTCCCCCGGGTTGGAGACCAAATACTGGGCGAACCTGTTATCTAATTCGTCCACCCTGGCGCTTATATTGGCAAGACGGGCTGCAATGGCTTGGAGGAGGTCTATTTGGACTTCCATTTTAGATGACTGCCACAGAAGTGCTTTATTTGTAATACTGTTAGTCTCGATCAAGGGAGATTTCTCCAAATCCACGTCTGTGCTGGCGTTGCGGTGTTTATGGTCAGCTTTTGGATTGATGCCCCATGGGGGTGTTAGTGGCAGCAGCAGATGTGGGGTTAATTCTAAAGTTCTTTCGATCTTTTGGCCCAAATTGTGGAGGAATGAAGCTGTTAGGTCCCCTCCGGCAGGGGAGTCTATTCCCTCGATAACTGAGTGTGACCACAGGCTTAGGCTTATGCTGTTTACTTCAGGCTCCGTGCTCTGGGTGTCTGATCCGTGGGCTTTTGCTTGATGGATTTGCGCTTTCGTCACTGTAGTTGGTGCATCCTTAATTAAAACTGTTTCGTGTGGCTTCATGAGTTTGGCGTCTAGTCCCGTGACTAAGATTTGAGGAGGGGTTTGACTCGTTACTGGGCCATTTAGCTGCGTTTGGCCAGGTTGGCCGGGTTGCCCGCGTAGTGCATCCTCCTTTTCCTTCTGTGTCCTGTGTTCCTCACTCGGGAACAGACCCTCTTCGCATGTACGGGTGAGCTCCGGGGGTGATCTGCCCACCCCTTTGGGGCTGCTGTCTTGGGCCAGGCTCAGGCCGTGTGACGGGGCACCGAGGGTTGTCCCATGGTCATTGTTGGGGGTGTCCTTTTTCCTGAGGAAGTACCTTATCGAGCCCTTTTGTGCAGCATCTTGCAATGTTTCCTTTCTGTTATCTGTGGGTGATTTACTCCTTGAGGCCCTTGTAATCCTTTTTTTTGGAGGGTGAGTTCTGAAAGTTTCCTCTGGGGTCGTGTGCGCTTGCCCTTTTCTTTTTGGGCCCATTGCTGGGTGGGAACACTGGGGGAGCACCTCCTCCTCCTGCTGATTGCTTGCAGCCCTTGCCGGACTGTGCACCGATGAGTGCTGAAGTGCTGAAGGGGCAAGTGCTCCTTTCGTTAATGCTGAAGCATTGCGAAAGTGCTGGAAGAGGGGAGTCTTTTGGGAGTCTTTTAAGTCTTTTAGGTGTCTTGGCGTGACCGTGGCTGTGCACAGTAGTCTCCCAGTAAAACGTTGCCCACTGTGATGCGGTGTGTGATGAGCGTAAGGCAGGGCTGGGCAGTAGGGCAGTGAGGCAGCGAGGCGGTGAGGTGGTGAGGCGGTGAGGCAGGGAGGCAGGAGCCGGGTGCTAGGCACAAACAAATCGGTGGGGCGGCGGAGCGACGGGGCTGATGGTAAAAGGCAGTGCTCACAGGATGGATCGAGACTGCCCTAGCTCCTTGCTCCCTCGTACACCCCCCGTGGTGCCCCCTAGCCGAAGCCTTGTGATAACCTCGCTGGTTGGTGACCTCGCTCACCTGTGCCTTGCGGTGCCAAGTGCTCCTGCTGGTGAAGTGGAGATTCAGGACAGCACCGTTCTCCGGGACTCCTCCGTACCTCAGCGCTCTTGGCCAGCCCGTTGGGCGACCGGCGCTGTGCTTGACCCCGGGGCTCGGTGGTGTGCCCAATCGGCTCCTCGGTGATCCCCTCGGCAGCTCTGCTAACCGGCGCTGCGGGCCGGCAACTATCAACTGGCAGGAAACTGGCAGGAAACTGACAGGGGCCTCGGGAATCCGGAATCCACGGAAGTCTGGGAAGCTGCGAGATGTGGCGGGCGGCGGCTGGCTGGAAGACAGTGAAGCGGCAAACAGAGCGGCGTTCTTGGGCCGCAGGGGTTGCGGATGACTTGGGTGCAGTAGGCAACAGCCCACGGACCGGAATACCAGCGTGGCAGCTACCCTCCTCACACCCTCCTCGCGCCCTCCTCGCCTCCACCTCGCTCTGTAACTGACGTTTGCCGCTTGCAGTCAAGCGTGAAAACCCGGACTGAACTGTGGTTGGCTGTGGTTGAACTGTACTAAGGACAAGCAGTATAGTGTGCCGACACTGGGTAGGTTTTTAAAGGTCACACTGAGGCCTTTTTACTTGCCTGAAACAGCCTGATTGTCTGTTTTTTTCTGTAATGACGATCAGTGAGCAGGGCGCGCTGACTTAATTCTCGAAAAGTGAAAGTAAAATGAGCCAATGGAGAAATTACACCTGATCTGCCCCCACCCGATGCGGTCGGAGGCTTTCCGAGCCTCATCGCGGTTTCATTTCTGACTGCCGCATTACAATGCAGGTGGTTGAAACTGAAAACGGCTAGTCATTCCGGCTGGATTCCGACTGGCTCAGTCGGAGACCGGCACGTAATTCCAATGGATGGCGTTACCACTGTTGGGATTATGATGCTCGGTTTCCAACAGTCTTTCCATGCCGATCTTTCCTACATGGAAAGCCTGTCGGAATGCAAGTTTGGGGGTCCCTAGCAGGGCCCCCTTCTCCCTGTGACCTCCAGTTGGGGGCAGAGGGGCCCTGTTAATCCCTGCAGCATGTGGCAGGCACCTTGAGGAGCTTGCCATGCGCTGCATGGGATTAACAAAATCTCCCATTTCTCTATGGGAGCTTGTGCTGCGGCCTGTTTATGACCGCAGCACAAGCTCCCTTAGAGAAATGGGAGTATGCGACCGCATCATTGTGATTGTGGTGTCGAGACTAACGACTGGAGGTCGGTTGGCCCCGAGACCGCGACTTTGTCGGTCGGAGGCAACTCTGAAGGTATTGTAATCAGGCCCTAAATGGGCCATCAGTCTTTCTGTCCCCCGGGGGTGTATCATGGGCATGGTCATGTCCCCCCTAACTAAATGGGGCATCAGTCTTTCTGCCCACCCAGGGGGTGTATTGGGTAAATACCCTTGATCTGCCCCCCTCAGGGGGACAGAAAGCCCATTAGATAACCAGGGAAAACTTTTGCAAAAAAAAAGAAAAAATGGAGGTGGGGCTGCCCATTATGGGCATAACCATGCCTCCAACCCAACAAAATAGGGAATCAACCTTTCTGCATCTCCTGAATTAGCAGATTAGGGCAATTACCCTGGATCTTCTTCCTTGGGGGCTGAAAGCCCACTAGATGCCAGGGAAAGCTTTTCTTTAAAATAAATATAAGGGCGGGGGCTGCCCACCATGGGCATTGGAATGCCCCCACCCCAGCTAAATGGGGTATCAGTCTTTCTGCAGCCTCTGGGGGTGAATAGAGGTAATTAACCCAGAGCTGCCCCTAAGGGGCAGAAGGCCCACTAGAGGCCAGGGAAAACATTTTTTTTTAAAAATAATATGGGGTGGGGACTGCCCACCATGGGCATTGCCATTCTCCTACCCCAACTAAATGGGTCATCAGTCCTTTTGCCCCCCCGGGGGCAGATGGGGTGATGATCCAAATCTGCCACTGCAGGGGCAGAAAGCCCACCAGATGCCAGGAAAAGCTTTTTTGTGAAGAAATATAGGGGCAGGGGCTGCCCATCATGGGCATGGCCATGCCCCAACCTCAAAAACAGAACAGACAGTCTTTCTGCCCCCATGAGGGTCGAATGGCAGTGATTACCCCCTTCTGCCCCTAATTTAAAACAAAAGAAATATAGGTGTGGGTGCTGGCCACCATGGGCATGGTCATGTCCCCAAACCAGAGCCGCCAATTGTTCTGCCCCTCAAGGGGCAGATGGGGCTGATTAACCCCAAGCTTCCCCCGGGGGGGCAGAAAGCCCACTAGTAACGAGGGCATTTTTTTAAATATAGGGGGCAGGGCTGCCCACCATGGGCATGACCATGTCCCTATCTCACAAACAAAGGAGACAGCCTTTATGCCCTTCCTGGGGATGAATGGGGGATATTACCCCAATCTGCTCCCCCTGAGGGAAGAAATTCCATTAGACACAAGGGACTGCATTCAGGCAATATTATTTTGGGGGCAGCGCCCCCCTTTGGCATGGTCTGTGCTCCACCCAGGGCCCAATAGGATTTCTGCCCTTCCTGGCGGATGGATTGGGTATTTATCTATAATCTGCCCCCCTGGGTGCCAGAAAGCCCACTATAAAACAGGAATTTCAAAATGGTGCCAAAGGAATGGGGCGGCCTACCCTGGCATCAAGTCGTACTCCTGCCCCAGTGGGGCCAATAGTGTCTTTCTGTCCCCCTGGGGCAAATAGGAGGCTTGTCCTATTTGGGAACGTTGCCCCAAACTTGTCCTCGGGGGATAGAAAATCCACCAGACACCAGGGTTTTTGACTTTGGGGCAAAACGAAGTGCTGCAGCTGTGGCACTCTGGCATTGGCTACACCCCCACCAAAAAAGGGACAACCCAGTCTTTTTCCCTCCAGGGACAGACAGTAGGCGTGTCCCCAATTTGCTCCTGAGGGGCAAAAAGCCCACTGCATGGCAGGAATATATATGTTTTTCATAAAATAATGGAGTGGGTCTGGCCCATCTTAACATCAAGCCCCACCCTCTCTCCTAAAGCCTACTAAACAGTCTTTCTGGTCCCCTGCGGACTAAAGCATCCCATCCCAATGGCAAGTGAGAGGACATTTGATTTTTTTGGGTGTGGTTTTTACATTTGGGTCAGGAGAGTGTGGCTAGCTCCCAAAATGGTGAAAGGCTGTACTTTTTGAGCCTGGGTAGGCTGCCACCTGGAAAAACCTACCAAACCCAGACAGTTCTGAAACCTAGACATCCAGTAGAGTCCAGGGTGGTATGCTTCACGTGGATCCCACACCATGTGCTTTCCCACAATGCCCTGCAAACCGCAAAATGTGACTAAAAGCACACATTTCCTCATATCTCAGTGAGGAAAACTTCTGGAATCTTTGGGGAGCCACAAATTCTCTTCCACACAGCCTTCTTCGAAGTCTCTTGATAAAAATGGTACCTCACTTGTGTGTGTGGGCCAAGAGACCTTGACATAAAAGGCCCTATAGCACTACATTGATAGATAAGATATATGGGTAGCTGCGGTATTTGGGGTTGTGCTCGGTCACCACGCATGGAAACCTACCAACCACAGCCATTTTTTAAAACTTGACAAACATGGGATTCCAGGGTGGTGTGCATTGCATGGATCCCACAAGGCTTTCTTACATACAATGCCATGAAAACCTAACAATTTCCACACATTTTTCTTAAAATTTCTGCGATGGAAACTTCTGGAATCAACTGAAATCCACAAAATGCCTACCACCAAGCATTGCCCCAATTGTGCAGATAAAAACACTCTGCCACTTTTGTGGATGGGCCTAGTGCCCTCAACTAAAACTAATCAAAACGGACTCACTGGGAGTCCCTTCGCACGGGCTCCCTTTGACCTTGGTTTGATTCGTACCTGTTGCAGGCACTAAGCCCATCCACACAAGACAGTCTTCCAATAAAAATGATTGTTAGTTAGAGACCTGACAGCAATGAGACGTCAGGAAAACTGGTAAAGAGTGAACCTGGGAAGTGATCTCAGAAAAAGGAACACATGCTGACGAGAACACTATGCTCCTATTCACACACCTGTGACCACAATTCAGACCTGCCAAGTGTCAAACAACTCTGGTTAAAGTGATGTATGCTGAAGAATTTCTCTCATCACTGTAAGGTCATAAAGTTTCCATGCAATCAGCCGAGTAGTGTTCTTTCCGACATGATTCTCTCTCCCTTGTGCCTTTGACAACTGCCAGCCAAACTGAAGACAGGTGTGCATCCTCAATATCAAGGTACAAACTGATGGTACTAAATATCAAAGGCAAAATATGCAGAATATAATTATATCAAGGTAAGTTATTTAGTTGATAAGCATATCGTTTTTGAGTAATAATGCCAAAGTTTAAAATATTGTAGCTTGAAATATTGTTGATTTTAATATTGTTTCTTATTTGTATTATTAATTAATTAATTAATTATTATCGATAGGATTATTAAGGTGAGTAGTAAAATCATGGAATCCTATGTCAATACCATCCTGACTCAATATCTGGAAGCAAATTCAATTCTAGATATATCACAAAATGGCTTTCGACCTAGACATAGCACCGAATCTGCACTGCTTGTGGTTACGGAGCAGCCTCGGTCTGCCCTGGATGAGGGCAGAACCTCAGCGCTGATTCTGCTCGATCTGAGCGTGGCCTTTGACACGGTTTCCCATAAGATCCTGCTACATCGGCTAGGGGAGATCGGTGTCAATGGTAAGGCCCTCGTCTGGTTCTCGTCCTTTCTGGCTGACCGGTCTTTCCAGGTCTCTGCTCCACCTTTTTCCTCCTGTGTCCACCCTTTATGCTGTGGTGTTCCTCAGGGCTCTGTCCTGAGCCCCACTCTATTTAATATTTACATCCGCCCTCTGGCCCTCATGGCTAAAGCCCGGAACATCGCCCTGGTATCATACGCCGATGATACTCAGCTGGTGTTCACCTTCTCCAGCAACCCCAACCAGGATCTGGTGAAATTTCAAGATGTCCTCACGGCCATCTCTGAATGGATGGCCGATAACTATTTACAACTGAATTCCACCAAATCAGAGGTCCTCCTGGTGGGCAGAGATACCCATCTGTGGGGCAGTCAGTGGTGACCCTCGGCCCTTGGAGTACCCCCTCAACCTAAATCTGTGGTCAAGAACCTGGGAGTTCTGGTGGACGGTGCCCTCTCGTTTGAGGGGCACGCCAAGGCAGTGGCAGGCACTTGCTTTGGTTTGTTACACGGCCTGAAGCCCATCTTGGGACTTTTTGACGCACCCACTCAACAGGTGATTGTCCAGTCCACCGTTCTGTCAAGGTTAGACTACTGCAATGGGTTGTTCCTTGGCGTTAATAAATCAGTGACTAAAAGGCGTCAACGGGCCCAGAACGCGGCTGCCCGCACTCTCTTTGCACTCCCAAAGTACTGCCATGTCTCGGACCTTCTTCGCCGCCTCCACTGGCTACCTATAGAGCAGAGAGTCTACTTTAAAGCTCTCTGTACTACTCATAGGATCCTCTATGACCTTTGTCCTCAGATCTTGAGCGATATGTGCTCCCTGTCAGTCCCTGCACGGGCTTTGCGCTCTGCGGATTTGCATCTGGCTTGAGTACCACGGTGTGCAGGGCAAGAGCAGGTGGTCGTTCATTTAGGGCAATGGCACCTGCCCTTTGGAACTCCATCCCTCTTCCAGCCGCAGCGCGTCCGACCATTGGATCTTTAGGAAAATGATCAAGACGTGGCTATTCTCCAGTTACTAGCTTCCTTTGCTGTTCACTCTGCTAGATGTAGCGCTGGGACGCCCTGTTGCTGGGGCAGCCATGCGCTCTACAATTTGTTTTAACATAACATAACAGTATTTCCCAAAAATAATTTTTTTAAAATATAATATTTAAATATATGATATATGTATTGTTTTTTTGTTTGTGCTCTTATAGGCATTTAGAGTGGGAAGTATTTTTAATGGAAATAGTGTAAGTTCATTTTTTTAAAGTATTTTTTATTAATGTTTGTTACTTTTTTGGGTTGTTAAAATATATAAGGGCTTTAGGTAGGTAGTAATTTGTTCAAATTTATTAATTTTACAACAAAATACATGCAGTGTAAGTTTCTAAAATCTTTAAAAAAAATATTACACAGTTATTTAGAAAATGTCTTGAAAAAATGTGTTCAGTTTTTTATGTTTTGTTTGGGTATTTTTTAAGAATTATTTTTTGTTTTAAATATTAGATTTGTTATACTGTAAGGTTTAAAAAAGTATGATTTTCTTTAAAAAATGAAAAGTTCAATTTTGAATATTATTTTCAATGAAAAAAAATCTTTTAATATTTCAAAATTATAATTAGTGTATATTTAGGGGCTGATTACAATGTCGGGTGGCCCCCGGTCATTGGAGTCCAGCGTAAACTGTTAATAGGGGGGCACATGCAGTGCCCCCTCTCCTGGACTGTTGTGTGTGCACTGTGTGTCATGCATCACATGGTGCGTGGCGCACGATGAACTGACGTGTCGGAGGTGACGCATGGCAGGGACATCTGGTGTGGCCCTTTTCTATTGCAGCAGCATGTCCTCGCCATGGTATCCCCAATATCCGACCACCAACCCTGAGGTCAAATTGAAATACAGCATTAAGACCGCCCGCATGCTTGTCAGTGGTCTCCTGACTGCTGCAATAGTCAATTAGCCCAGTCGGCACCTGGAGAGACATGTAGCAAATTTGCACATTTCAGCAAACTGGACACCTGGGGGAATCTAGGATCAGGTGACTTGCAGGTCTCTCATCATTTTTTTTGTACTCAGAATTCCTTGCAAATCTTAAACCTTGACTAAAAAAATACAGTTCCCTCACATTTCTATGATGGAAAGCTTGGGAACCTGCGGGGAGTCACAAGCTTCCTTCTACACAGCATTTCCCTAACTATCCCAATTAAAATGGTGCCTCACTTGTGTGGGTAGTCCTTGTGCCCACAACAGAAAATGGCCTAAAATGCTACATAAGTCCATCACATTTTTCCACTGACAACTGACCCTTTTTTAAAAAAATGGGTAGCTGTGGATTCTTGTGATCTAGCTCAGCCGGCACCTAGGGGAACCTAGCAAACTTGCAGATTTTTGAAAATCAGACACCTGTGGGAATCCAAGATGGGGTGAGTGTGTCTGTACTCTGTATAGTGAGCTGACCACAGTGCGCTAGTTATAATAAATTGAAGGTGGTGAGTAAAGTATAAATGTATGGTATACCTACAAATTTAGCATTTCAAATGTTTTTGTAGTTTGTTTGGTTTGCAATGAAAGAATAAATAAAGTAATTGTAATTTGAAGATGGTCTGAAACGTATACATTCAAGGTTTAACTATAACTTTAAAATGTATAATGTTTGTGAAGTTTAAGTTTTGCTTGTATGGAAAAAATAAGTAAGGCTTCCCTAACTAGAACTAATCTTTAACCTAAGTTTTTTTCATTGAATTTCAATGTATTTTATTTTTAAATAAATAAGTGTTTCAGATCGTAGAGTGGAGTGTTGTTGAATGGAGTGTCATTGAGTGAACTATTATGAGGTATAATGTTGTAGACTGTAGTGTCATACAGTGGAGTGTAATAGAATGGCATAAAGTGGAGTGGCCTACAATGGAGTGGCATACAGTGGAATACGGCACAGTGTAGTGGTGTAGAGTGGAGTAGAGTGGAATACCGTATAGGCATGCGTAGCAGAGTGGCATAGAGTGGAATAGCGTAGAGTAGAGTGGTGTAGAGCAGATTAATATAGAGATGGGTGGCGTACAGTAGAGTGGCATAGAGTGGAATAGTGTTGAGTACAGTGGTGTGGAGTGGAGGGCATAGAGTCTAATACAGTAGAGTGCAGTAGAGTAAAGTGGACTAGAGTCCAGTTACATAGAGTGGAATAGCGTAGAGTGGAGTGGCGTAAAGTGAAGTGGCATATAGGAGAGTGGTGTAGAGTGAAGTGGCATAGAGTTGAATTACAAAGATTGGAGTGCGTTGAGAGGAGTGGCCTACATTGGAGTGGCTTACAGTGGAGTGGCATAGAGCGGAATAGCGGATTGTAGCAGGGGGTTGAGTAGAGTGATGCAGAGTGGAGTGGTGTAGAGTGGACTGGCATACAGTGGAGTGGCAGAGAGTGGAGTGGCATACAGTGGAGTGATGTAGAGTGGAGTGGCAAAGAGTATAATAGCATTCAGTGTCATGGCACCCAGTGGAGTTTCACAGAGTGGAGTGCCAAAGAATGGAGTTGTGTAGAGTGGCATAGCATAAAGTTGAGTGGCATAGAGTAGAATAGCGGTGGTGGAGTGGCGCAGAGTGGAGTGGCATAGAGTGGAGTGGCTTACAGTAGAGCTGCGTCGAGTGCAGTGGTGTAGAGTGGAATAGCATAGGGTAGAGTGGAGTAGAGAGCAGTGGAGAACAGTAGAGTGGGTAGTGTACTGGTGTAGAACGAAGTGGCATAGAGCGGAATAGTATACAGTGGAGTAGTGTAGAGAGGAGTAGAGTAGAGTGGTGCAGAATGGAGGAGCATAGAGGGTAATAATGTATAGAGTACTGGCATAGAGTGGCGTGGTGTTGAGTGGAATGGCTTAGCATGAAGCGCCATAGAGTGGAGTGTTGTGCAGTGGAGTGGACTGACTTACACTATACTCCGGGCATAGATTGGAGTAGCATACAGTGGATTTGCATATAGTGGAATGGCATAGAGTGGAGTGGTGTAGAGTGGAGTGGCATAGAGTAGAGTGGCATAAAGTGGAAAAGCATTGAGTGGAGTTGCATACACTGGCGTGGCGTAGAGTGGAGTGAAATAGAGTGACGTGATGTACAGTGGAGTGGCATACAGTGGAGTGGTGTAGAGTGGAGTGGAGTAGAATCAAATAGCAGAGAGTGAAATGGCATAGAGAGGAGTGGCGTATAGAGTAGTGGTGTAGAGTGAAGAAGCATGTAGTGTACTAGAGTCTAGTTTAAATAGACATAGCGAAAAGTGAAATTTTGTAGGGATATAGATTATGGGGAGGAAAGGGTAATTTTTGGTAGTAGCTCTAAATTGGTTAAACATTGTTAAAGTTCTAAGTCACAAAATATTTAGGGCCTGATTACAATGACGGCGGGATATGTCATGCCGGTGCATTTTTTGGCAGTTCAACCACCGCCTCCTCGGCAGTCAAACTGCCCGATTACAATCTGTGCGGTGACACGGCTACAAGACCACCACCACCACTGATACTTCTGCTCCTGCAATGGGAGAAGCAGAGGCGACCAAAGAAGGGGTTCTCACCAAGCTTCCCGCTGAGCCAATCATGACCTGCCTTTCTGCCAACCTTTTCCTGGTGGGGACACTGCCATGCACGAGTCTGTGGAAAGGCAGTAAATGAGGCCAAATTCCGGTGCGAGGGTGATTGTGCCCTTGTGTACAGTCACTGTTGAACATGTAAAGCGATCCAAAGCATTCGGGTCGGTTTCTCGCTATGTCAAATAGCAAAATATTTTTAAAAAACAAATTACGGCCAACTAGCTGCATCATGCTCTGAGACATCCATGTCCAGTTAGTGAACCAACACAGTGGCGAAAAGTACCGCGGTCTTGCCACCACCATGGTGAAACCACCAGCATCACGGGAAACTCCTAATATAGTGGGCAGCGAGGCCGGCTGCTCAGCAGAGTACTCGGTCCCTCTGCTGCAGCGGTCTGCTGGTCTCACCTGTGAACTTGTAATCGGGCCCTATGTTATATATTGGACCGCGGTATGCCACGGTAACTTTGTGGTATACCACGGTACATGCATATCTCATGGCAGTATATAATTCGCTAATGGCAGGGATTACAAAAGTAAATGGCAGCCATGTAGTTTTGACCACACTTTGGATGTGTTCTGGGTTAGGGCCTTAGCTATAATTAAGTAGTATGTTTTATTGTTGTTCCCTACCTATTTTCACTTTACTAAAGTGGTAATAGGTAGGGAAATGTATTTTAAAAAATTAGTTTTTTACATTTTTTGTAACTTGTGCAATACTTTGTAAATAGTACGGTGGCACTGTGTTAACTTTTTTAAATTAAATAAGTAAAACATTGAAAAAAGACAGTAGTACTTTATATTTGCGAAATCTAGTGTAGTACAGTGTAGTTTTAATTTTTTCTAATTTGTATTTTTTATTAATTGTTTTAAGTACGGCGGTACTTCCTAGGTGATACTCTGTGACTTTTTTTAAAAATAGATAAAAACTTATACTTAGTTTTCCCTAAAGTGGTGATAGGTGGGGAAAAATATAAAACCTGCTACTTCCCTTTATCCTAGGCCCAAATCCAGAACATCACCAAAGTGTAGAAAAAACAACATGGCGGCCTTTTGCAAAGGCATCCATTAGCCAATCATACACTGCCTTGTCATCTGCAAGTACCACGAAATGACCATGGTTTCCCGTAGCCTGATATATTACTAAGTTTTAGTGCCATGTAAGTTTAAAGTACTTACCCTACTTATCTCTACTACCAAAAAAACCAAAATCTAGATGCCATAATCTATATACCTGCCAAATTTCATTGAAATCCGACTGTCCATTTTCCCATTCGAGTACAAAGTTTATGAAAAATATTGGTGGAAAAATTTGTTTTGGACCCTACTCTTTTCTTTGCACCCACTTGATAAATCACTACAAAACTTTGCATCGTCTGCCAATGTAGAAAGATCAATAGGTCTTCAAAGTTTCGTGGAGATTCGTCTCACTGTGGCAAATTTATTAGCGAGCAAAAACCCATGATATTCGAATCTCTGGGAATCCTAACTATAACTACAGAGTGACTACCACCACTCTGTAATATATAGTGTGCTAAGGATAGATTTAAAATCACATGATCATACCAGTTCCAACTTATAATAGGGTGTCATCACAAATGCTAGATAGCAATAAAGACATTTACTTGAAGTTACAATAATGACTACTTATCAACAAAACAGCATTGGCGGATTTATTTATCCTGTATAAACAAGCACAAATCATTAGAGTAGCAATAGTGTATATCTTTAGGTTGAAGCCACACACCTTAAGCTTTCTGAAGAACATTTTAAAAAGTTGCATTTGACTCAAAAGGAACATCTAGTAATGACTTGAGATAATGAAGCTTTGTAAAAGAAATGCCATGCTTTAACATCGATTTGAACAGAACATCTAGCTTTAACCTAAGTAACAACAGCTGCTCGAAGTGTTCAAGAAGGTAGATCTGGTACGAGAGGGACATTTGGTAACCACTCAAAATACTTTTCAGACTGTTGTCAAAACTCATGAGGGGCGTCTAGCAATAACTTGAGATACTACAGCTTTGGGAAGACTTCAAACAGTGACTTCTACCTAGAGAGGATCATCTAGTAACTATTTAAAGAACTGCAATTTAGTGAAATGCATTTAAAGTAGTTGCACTTGACTCAAGAGGGGCATCTGTTTTCAACTTGAGATACTGCAGCTTTATGAAAGAGTTTCTAAGCAGTTGCTTCTCGAAAAGGGCAGCTAGGAATATCTTGAAGGACAGTAGTCTTGTTAATGACTACAAGCTGTTGCTCCTTCCTCCAAAGGGACACTAAATAATGACTTGAAGTATTGCAGCTACGCCAACGCCAGACCTTTTGGCTTTGCTAATGCTTGTTTTTTAGTGTTACCTCTCTATAAAGTGAATGAGCTGTTGAATGCTGTGTCTGGTCATGTTCATATTTATAGAGTGGTCTGAGGCATTCTCCCTTTGGCCACTTCATGACAGTATTATCTTGACAACTGACAGGTGTTTCATAGAAATGTAAGTATGGTCTAAATACTCTGCCAGAATATATATAATTGCATGTAGAATAATGTGTGATGTTGCAACTACAGATAAAGTTACTTGCAGGGTGTTTCAAAGTAGCCCAAGAGGAGGAGTAAGTGGCGAGACATGCAGGTGCCCAATATTGCCAAGTGGGTGGTTCAGGCACTGGGGCACTCACTTAAATGTATTCTCAACGGGTGTCTGTTGTCCATATTCCTGGTGGTCTGCACAGTACATGCCAAGATATTTTTGATTTAGACATCACGAGAACCAAAGAAGAGTCAGAAAAATATAAACACAGTTTGTTTTCATTTTTGTATGCTACTTTGGCAATTGATGCAGCTGATTTTGAAGATGTGCTGGCTGGTAAGGGGAGCCAATGGAGTTTATCAGGATGGGGGGTTATGTGATCATATTTAATCAGGTCCTGGATAAGGCCTACTGAAGCATGTAGAATGCCCTTAGGGGTGCCAGTGTGGGTTCTGTTGGCCATGGAGCATTGCATTACCACCATTCAGGTGCAAGAGTATGGGAGATGAATAAAAGTTTGGAAGTCACTTTCTGGAAGAAACGGTTCAATTTCTTGATACGAGAGAGCCAGGACTAGGATGTCTGCATTTGTTTGGCAGATTGATGTCAGTTGGTAAAATAGGAGAAGAACTAGATCAGGAGATTACAGGTGAATCCCAGGTGACACTTTAGGGTACATATGTGGGTGGGATGGTTGACAGTGTTGAAGGCAGCTGAGAAGTCAAGCAATTTCAGGAGGCACATGCCATCTTCATCTGTGGTCAGGAGGGTTATGTCTTCAATGTGTGAGTTAGTGGACCCTTTGCTACAGCATGATCTGAAGCCAGTTGAGTAGGCATGCAGGTTATGGTTAGCATTAATGTGACCTTGGAGCTGAACATGGACTACTTTTTCAGTGATCCTGCCGGGGAATGGTAGGTGAGTGATATGCGGGTAGTTGGTGTAGTCATCAGGGGCTACTGTAGTTTTCTTTAGAAATGGGAGGATTTGTCCAGTCTTGAGATCTTCTGAGAAGATGCCTTGACTGAAGGAGACATTGGTAATGGCAAGAAGGGCTGAGAGAGCTTCTCCTTAGAGAGCTTTAATGAAGGGTGAGGGTAATATTCATTTTCATAGGTAGTGGGTTTGAGGGAGTTCAGCAGGTGTGTAGGATTTTGGAAAGATAGGCCTTTGAAGGATCAATATTGTGGGATTTTACGGAAATAGGTGGGCATAGAAAATGAAAGCGGTTTGTGTTTTCATTAAAAATGAATGAATGTCAGGATTTCTAAAGTGCACGCTTACTCCAAGAAGTGACCCGGCGCTATTGTAGTGATCCAGCGGGTTACTAGCAACAAGCATTCATACACAAAATACTCACTTGGGCCCATACATTCATACTACGCTAGCAATTTCCGCTGGTGGGTCAGTTGGTACTCTTTATAAAATCCCTGCTACCAATTACCTTCTGATTGAAGAGTAATGACTTACCGATGGACCCTTTGATAATTGGGAAATTTAAAATGAGTGACATTCCATACAATTCATAATTATCTAAATAATCACAAAGTCAAGAAGTTTTAAAATGTTTATCTAAAGATTTAGCAGAGTAAAATACAAAGCCACATAGTACTTAAATCAAATCTCATGGAGGAAGCACAACAATGATTTATCGATTAATGACGGTCCCTTAGGAAAAGAGAAGATAGAGACACCAGCGCAACTAAGGTTTGCATTATATTTACCTAAGTGCGAGAACCAAACCCCTTGGCCAAGGAGTTGGAAAGATAGGACCCTGGAAGGATGAAGAGCAAAGACTCCTCACGGATCAGGACAGGACCGGTGACCTCTCTACCCACGACGCCTGCGTCGTTCCCCTCTCTGGTACTTCGCCTCTCCTCGATTCTCCCGTTTCTTCCTTCTAAAGGATTCTGCCACCCCCACCTCAGGACCTCTCTGGACAGCGGTTCAGTCTGCAATCGCTCAGCTCGTCGAGCGTCAAGACCTGGTCTTCCTAATGCTGAGCAGCATCTGCCTGGTCCTTTCTGGTCTGGGCTACTAATTATCTAATGTTAATAGCTATTATATACCCTTCTATGCCCATGTACCTCCCCTTAATGTTGCAAAAATATGGGGCCACTACTTCTGATTGGACAGGGACAGGGGGTTGATCCTCACACCATATTGATTTAATTCATTTCTTAAAGCTCTTTGTTTTAAAATACCGCCCCTCAAATTTAATACATTTGCTTTATTTCCCACCCGTCTCATGACAAAGTTTGTGCCTTTTCATGTACAATGTTACAATTTTATGAGGACATCCATGAATATGACAATATAGGCCATCAGGTCGTGGCCTTGGACGACGTCCAGGTTGACTTCATCCTTTTCCCTCTGGGCAGTCTTTCAAGGAGCATGCGCAGAACCCACGTCATTCGAGTTTTCAGTTCACCAACCCCAGGCCAAACATTTACGAACTAATAAAATCAAAGAAGAAAATATTAAAATCACAAATAAAATGTTTCACTGTATACCCGCTTTGTCTATTCTATTCCCATTTACTTATAAACTTATCCCCGCATTAATAGCGTTAAAATATCACAATTTAAACAAAACATAAGAGCAAGCTGTAGCATGTGAGAACATATAGCAGCCATTTTAAATCACACTGCGCAGAAGCAAGAATTTTCCCATCAAGCAAAGAAAGACGTCACACCACGTGATATGGTTGAGACATGAGCAGTAAAGTTCCCGCGTTTTAGTTGCCATTTTAGAATAGACAAACGTTATTTGTTAGTAAAAACACATAAGCAAGCTTCCTTCTAGTTGTGTTTGTGTGTGCAATGGTTAGTATTAACAATACAACTTAATACATTAATACTTTAAGAAGATTGCATCCGAGCAAGTCTCATTTGTAAGTCCTTGCTCCATCAATCCCCTCTCTGATGGCGTTTCTGAGCCATCAAAATACTACCCACAACCAGATGCCAACCTTTAGCATATTATCGTTTCATTTTCATTTTTACACTTTCTACTTTTCACATGTAATGTAGTAATCTGTTAAGTCAGGTTACATTAACTCTGTAGCATTAACCTGATCTTCACTGTAACCTTTACCTGTGTGCATTGAGTTCTTCTTAGAATGTTCTAATGCTGCTTAGATACTTTAGAATGTACTTGTAGGATTCTTGAGTTGGTCTGTTGGAGCAGGCTGCTTCAGGTAATGTAGTAATCTGTGAAGATCAGGTTTTGAAAATTTCACGGATCAACTCATCAGAGACCAATTTGTATGTCACTGTAGAGACAAAAACATCAGACAGAAATTACTTACCATGGGTGATCCGTCTCTAGACGATACCATTAAATTAGCTAAGAGTATAGAAATTTCTATGGTCTCTTTAAAAGAATTAGAGGAGAAAGTTGTTGAACCAGTCAATGCTATTAATCTAAATTCATCTGTTAAGTCTGTAAAAAAAAATTATAAAAGCAATACCGACAACTTAGGCAAGGGAACTAAATCAGGAAGATCAGGTAATAGCTATGTTATGTTTAAGATGTGGTAATCCACCACATTCTAAGGGATCACGGTGTCCTGGTTCCAACGTCACTTGCAATTATTGCAAAAAGTAGGACATTTTGCTAAAGTGTGCCTAAAATTGAAAAGTCAAAAAAATTTAAGAAACCTGCTGTATGCTTAATCGATTCTGAGTCTTCATCTGACTCGGAAGTAGTTTCTGTTGTTTCTGATCATATTACTAGTGATGTCGTTGAAGGTGATCCTAAGTCCTGTGTTGACCCCATTGTTGACATTTCTGTGGGAACGAAATGTATCAAACTTTTAGTCGACTCTGGTGCCAAAATAACCATGATCACAAAAAAACTTTTTGATGAAACGTGGGAAGGTACTCAACCTCTTCTTCCTCCCGATCGCACACCTGTGTCATATGAGGGTCGGAAAATTGACCTTTTGGGCTTCTTTGAAGAGGAGTTGTGCTTTAAGGGAAGGAGAATAAAAGGGAAAATCTATGTTGCTGTCAAAGGTCTAAACATTTTAGGGTGGTTCCACCAAGGACTTTTCGGAATGATCCTTAAACCTGGAACCAAAGAACAAGTCCTGGTTGTCGGGTGCTCTGATGAAGTCCAAACTCTCAAGGACAAGTTTCCTTCTGTCTTCAGCTCTGATTTAGGCAAAATTCAGGGTTTTAAACACAGAATAGTAGTTAAAGAGGGGTCCCTACCAGTCAAACACAAACTCAGGGGTGTACCCTATAGTGTCAGAGATGACTTGGAGAAGGAATTACTTCAACTGTGTGAGAAGGGTGTTATAGAGCCAATTGAATCCTCCCTTTGGCTTTCACCTTTGGTCGTCGCAAGGAAGAGGTGTGGTCAACTCAGGGTGTGTGTTGACTTAAGGTCCCTTAATAAGGAAATCTGGGTTGATTCACATCCTCTTCCTAAAATAAACGATTTGTTTGCTTCCACCAAAGGTGCCAAATTTTTCACCAAGCTTGACCTGGCCAGCGCATATCACCAGGTTGAGTTGCATCCGGATTCCCGTCACCTTACTTCTTTTGTTTCCCCACTTGGCACGTTTCAGTATCGGCGCAAGCCATTTGGTTTGGCATCGGCTGCGTCGGTGTTTCAGAGGGTGATGAGTAACATCCTTAAGGGTGTAGAAGGGGTGTTAGTCTTTCAGGATGATGTACTCATCTTTGCCAAAGATGTTTCTTCACATGACCTCATCCTACACAAAGTGTTGGGTTTATTTCAACAACATGGTGTTGTTTTAAAACTAGAAAAATGCAAATTCTTTTGTACCGAGGTAGAATACTTAGGTCATGTTCTCACTCAAGATGGTGTAAAGCCCAGACCTGGACTCCTGGAGGACATTACCAATGCTTCCACTCCCACAGATAAAACTGGAGTCAAGTCCCTGCTGGGTCTTTGTGAATATTACTCTAGGTTCATTCCCCATTATGCCACCATAGTTCGCCCCATCAGCAATCTACTAAAAAAGGGGACTAAATTTGTTTGGAGCGATGAATGTGTATTGGCATTTGAGGAAGTTAAAGATTTGTTAAGGAGAAGAGCTGTACTTAAACCTTTTGACCCCAGTTTACCATGCTGTCTTACAGTTGACGCTAGTCAAGTGGGATTAGGTGCAACCCTGACACAAGTGGAGGATGGTGTCGAGAAAACGATTGGGTTTGCATCTAGAGTACTGAGGTCACCCGAAGTACAATACTCAGTTATAGAGAAGGAATTGCTTGCCTGCGCATGGGCTATTGAAAAGTTTCGCCCATATGTGTGGGGAAAACGTTTTTACTTCAGACTGATCATAAGCCTCTTGTCAATATCTTGGGTGGTAGTTTGAGTAAGTGTTGCACTCCCAGAATCATGAGAATGGTTACGAGATTGCTGCAATATCAATTTGATATCAGACACATCGCTGGGGGGAAGAATGGGAGGGCAGATTTTCTTTCTCGCTTTCCTCCCACAAACTTTCTGGAAGATGAAGTTTCCTTTTCTGACCTCATTGAAGAAGATTGTGAAGATTGTCTTGTAGCAGGAGTCGACATTCCTGAGCTAAAGTTTTGTTCAGAGGATGAATGGAGGGGAGCATTTTCTAATGATTGTGTACTTCAAGATGTTTGTAATTTTGTTAGGTGTGGGTGGCCAAGAGAGAAGGTCCTACCTTCTTCACTTCAACCATTTTCTAAAGTTGAGGATGAAATTTCATTGGAAGACGGCATTTTATTGCGTAATGATAAGCTTATTCCTCCACACTCATTCAGGAATGGGATTATTGTCAGAGCCCATGAGGGACATTTAGGTTCGTCTTTCACCAAGCGTCGCATTCGTGACACATTTTGGTGGCCAGGAATGGACTCAGAAATTGATGAGTTTGTATTGGACTGTTGTGTTTGCAGATCATCTGATAAGTCTCTTAAAATTTCAGTTCCTCCCCTTATGCCTGTTGAGTGTCCCGATCGTCCTTGGATGAAACTTGGTGTAGATGTCATGGGACCTTATATGACACTAAGGGGTCGATTCCGATTCGGGCCGGAAATTTCTCCGACCGAGCCGGACCCGGACAGATTTCCGACCGAATCGGACCCGTGCAGTCCGACCGAACGAGTACGATGCGGCCGTATGTTATCGGACTCGAGTCGGTCGGACTCCCATTGAAGTCAATGGGAGCCGGTCGTACAACGCGTACGCGGGCTCCCATTGACTCAATGGGTGCGAGTCGGACAAGGGCGCCCCCTACAGCGGGTATGCGGCGAAGCGATTCGCGCCGTACACGCACAGGTAGGGGGACCCATGGGTCCCCCCTGTGTGCGACTCGCGCGGCTACGCGTACAGGGGGTCCGACACGGACCCCCAAAGTACGGCTCCGACAGCTCTTTCGAGCCGGAGTGCGCGGCTCGGTCGGACTGCTCGCGGCGCGCATCGTACTTACCCGGCCGGGAAACGTCTCCATTGCGCGGTGCGAGTCGAGTCCGAGCGAGTCGGTCGGAGTGGTTCGAGCCGGGTGCGAGTCGGTCGGAGCGGTCGGGACGCCCGGACGAGTCGGTCGGCGATTTCGCATCGTACTCGCTCGGCCGGACCCGCGTACGGTTCGGTCGGGAAACAGGGCTCCGAATCGGATCCGGTAAAGCCGAATCCGATTCGGAGCACTACCGGCCGAGATCGGAATCGGCCCCATAGTGGTAATTCTAAATTTATTCTGGTTTTGATTGATTATGCATCCAAATGGCCTGAGTACAAATTGGTTAAAGAAGCTGACACTAAAAGCATAATTAATTTTCTTAGCGAGGTTTGGTCTAGAGAAGGATTTCCTGAAATACTTGTTTCAGACAATGGGAAACAGTTTGTTAGTAAGGATTTTGAATCTTTCTTGTCCGTCTCTGGTGTTAAGCACATAAAGAGTTCTCTTTATCATCCTCAAGGGAATGGACTCGTTGAGAGGATGAATAGAGTGATTGGGGACTGCGTGAAATGGGCTAAAGCCAGCAACAATGATATTGTTAAATCCCTTAACAGCATGATATGGTTTTACAGGACCACCCCACATTCATCCACCAAAGTGTCTCCTTTCGAATTAATGAGGGGAAGGAAGCCTAATACTTCTTTTCGTCCAGGGTGGATGTCAAAGTGAATTAATGCTGAATCTGATGTACAGAAATTGATGTCTCTTGTAAAAAGTAACGTTGCCGACACACAAGTTAAACAAAAAAGTTGTTTTGACACTAGGAAAGGCTCTAAGATCTCTATTCTAAAAGTTGGAGATACGGTTAGAATTAAGAAGTCTATTCATGTTAGCAAAGGGGAAAGCAGATTCGGACCACCGGTCAAGGTAATTAAGATGGTGGGGAATGCCATTCAGGTTGAAGGTGGGTTTTGGTGGAACTTAAGCAAAGTTGCGAAAGTTCAATGTCCTACTCAGGACGTATCTTTCAAGCGGAATGGCAGCTTATCGCCTGGAGCTAAATCTGTCGTGGAGAACGTCAGGAGGAGTTCCCGGCATGTAGTCAAGCCTGTAAGGTATAGAGAATAAAGTCTTACTTGTTTTATTTTAATTTTTTTTTATTTTTTTTTAGAAGAAGGGAAGGTAATGTAGTAATCTGTTAAGTCAGGTTACATTAACTCTGTAGCATTAACCTGATCTTCACTGTAACCTTTACCTGTGTGCATTGAGTTAATGTAACCTGACTTAACAGATTACTACAATCTCCTTTCAGTTTCTTGTATAATTCACTTCTTAAATCTTCAAGTTCAATCTCATCAAACTTTCTCTTCTTTCCCTTTTCTGTCACATTATATGATTCCTTCCTTCTACAACATTTGCACCATATTATTATTGAAAATACTATTATTGCTATCCCTGCTAAGGGTACTAATATTTGACCTATGAGTCCTTTCCCTATATTAGCAAACCAGGTACCAATTGACCTAATACTAGTGGTCAATCTTTCCCATACACTATCAACTTCCAGTGGTTTTAGTTCCCTTTCAAGTTTAGTTATGTTCTGTATATACGTTCCAATTTCTGCACTTTTATCAGGAATGTAAGTGCAACAGTGTTTCGTCTTCAATAATTTACAGACTCCGCCCTCTTTTGCCAATATAATGTCAAGAGCAAGTCGATTTTGCATAACCATAGATCTAATCGCAACCATTTCCGCATTAATCATTAGAAATCCTCCCGCAGTGTCAGTTGATAAACGATCAACCACTGTAGATAATTTACATATTTTCCTTGAATTCAGAATTATTCCCACTGAAGGTATCAATGCACCAAATATATCACCTAAAATTTCTGAAAAACTAGCTCTTTTTCTACGTGTTAATTCACTAGTATTTTCATTGCTACCAGTGTTTCTTTTTACGTGGTATATCTTTGGGAATACTATTCCGAAGTAGAAACTTCCATACCACCGTGCAGGAAGCCTAAAGTAAGCCTTATTCCCACATACATAATAGATTCCAGGAAAAACTGAATCTGTTCCTCCTTTTAGTCCCCAACCTCCAAGAATTAAGAAATTGTGTTCACATTCACTGGTACCGATGAAAACATTGTTATACTCTGTTTTTAACCTATGTAGACAAATTTTCCCTTTCCTTTCAAAATCTAGAGCCATAGCAGCTTGAGCCTTGCCAGGTGTGTAACTACCCTCTTTCTCAGCCCAAGGTGGCAAATGAGCCTTATGCTCAGAAGCTTTCTTTTGGAAATCTTGTCTTCTACTCTCCACTAAATTCAAAAACACCTTTTCTTCTTCATGTAAAGAACATGTTAAATTGCTTCTATGTGCATGTGTTATGTCTATTGACTTCATTGTTAAGAAAAACTCTCCCATAAATTGTGCATCTTTGCTACTAAGCACTGGATTCATATTCTTTCGAATCGGAATTTCAGTAAATATCACATCTATATTTGAATAATAATACTGTAATCGTCCTGTTCTATAAAATAAACTAGCTAATACACTACATGATATGCCATAGGTTAATGGCAAGTGATGATACGTTAACCCTTCTGCTACTGATTCAGGTAATTTCATACAAACATAACAATTACTAACTTCCATAGTATCTACATATTGAAATAATAACTTTGTGAAAACGTTTAAACTAGTGTCGTTATCTGTTACTTCATGATGCAAATCTGGTTCATCTTCTGCCTTTAGTTCTACTCTATTACCCTTTAAGTTACCTATTCTTTCCTTAGTTTCGTTGTTAATCTTTTTATCTATTATCATAAGATAAGGAATTGCTACGATCACAACTAACCACACTTACAACCTTTCTGCTTTGTTCTCCCAGGAACTCTATCATCTGACATTTTGACAAGGAAGATTGCTCTTCTTATCGTATTCTTCAGGTCTTTTCACTTTCTCAAGGTGGTTCTATTTCTTTTTCATAGGTCAGTACTGCACTGGTTCCTTCGTCACCACTTTCACTTGATTCTGAGCTTTCGAAATCTTCGAGAATAATGTAAGTCCAATCAGGACCCTTAAATTTGTTATTCACAAGTTCCAGTCTTTTGCTTCTTCGTTTTCCACTTTTATCTCTTTGTTCTGTTTGGCTTGTTACTTCATTCACTTGTTCTGGATCTCCACTTCTGGTTGTTATGTGGTATTTTACTCTTTTGATGACGCTAGGCCAATGATCACCTTTTCTTGTTTTCTCTGTTTGTATTGTCTCTTTATTTCCTTCTTGAGAAATTCTTTTGTTTTCTAGTTGTGGCACACTCTCGTTTTCTTTAATTTCAGTTTCTTCTCCTTGTTCTTTTTTAGGTCTTACTGTTATTTCTTCTTCTGTTTCACTGTGGATCTCTTGTAACTGATCTTGTTCTTGATTTACGATTTCATTCTCGAAATTCTCAAGATCTTCTTCTGTGTATTTTTCCTGATCTAACTGGTTCTGATCAGGGCTTATTGCACTTTGAACTTCTGCAGCCTGACCGGATTCTTCTAAACCTGTCTGTCCCTGCACGAAATCTGATTGTTCTTCTTTAATTTGAGCCCAGTTTCCTCTCCCTATCTGTTCCTGCTCAGGTTCTTGTGTTTGTTCTTCTTCTTCTTCCTGAGCTGCTTCTTCTTCACCTATCTGATCTTCTTCAATTTCTTCTAGATTTACTTGACTTCTTGTTCTGTAGTAGATCTCAGGTATTTCTACCACTGGTATCCAGTCCTGACTTGTGCTCGGTTGTTCTTCGTCAGCTTCCCTCGAACCTCGGGCCCGAGATTCCTCAGCTGGGCAACCTTCAGCTTCCTCAGTAACAGGTATTATCTGAGTATTTTCTTCTTCAGGATCTGGTACTCTTTTGGTGTGGCTTACATGAATCCAATTAGGAAATCCTCCACACTTCACTGCGGTGTTCGTAATCAGTATGACCTGACATGGTTCGCCCCACCTGGGTGATAGACACGTTTCTCTGGTGTGATTCTTCACTACCACCTAGTCTCCGGGACTCAGATCATGTTCTTGTTCAGGCTGTCTGGAAACTGCGTCTTCTCCAACCTGGTGAGAGACAGAACGCACTAAGTCAGCCAGTCCTTTGCAATAATCCAGCACCATATCATCTAATATATTCAGCAGTTTATTCGTGGGTACATGTGATTGTCTCATTGCTCTTCCCATTATTATCTCATGCGGACTCAATCCGGTGTTTCTATCAGGAATGCTTCTGAGTCCCATTAAAACAAGAGGCAATGCGTCTGGCCAATCTAATGATGTTGAAGCACACATTTTTCCCAGTCTGGATTTTATCGTGCCATTCAATTGTTCCACCACTCCAAAAGCCTCTGGACGATATGCACAGTGCCATTTTTGTTCAATGTGGAATGCTTCACAGAGTATTTTAACCACTTCACTGTTAAAGTGTTTTCCTCTATCTGATTCCAAAGTTACTGGAAAACCAAATCTAGGTACTAGTTCGCGTAGTAACAAATTGCAACTGTAAGACTATCATTCCTTCTGGTAGGGTATGCCTCCACCCACTTGGAAAATAGACACACTATGACTAGTGCATATTTCAGCCCTCTACATGGTGGTAACTGAATGAAATCAAGTTGCAGTCTCATGAATGGACCCTCTGCCTTTCCAATTTTCCCAAACCCAATTACTGTTTTTCTTCCTGGGTTATGCATTTGGCAAGTTAGACATCTCTGGCAAAGACTTTCTGCTACTGCCCTAAACCTTGGATTGAACCAATTTTGTCTAAAGAGCCTGATCATTGCATCTCTCCCTACATGTGTGTCTCCATGATACATCCTAGCCATTTGTGAAAGCAGACATTCAGGCATGACTGGTCTGCCATCAGCACAAGTCCATACATCATCCTCTGCTTTTTGGGTACATCCTGTTTTAATCCATATACTCTTTTCGCTCTCATCAGCATAAGCTTGCAATCTTTTTACATCATTCCATGTTTCAGGAGGTGCAAACAGCATAAGTTGGCAGCTGATTCCCATTCTTTCCACCCTTTTATTTACTGCTAATCTGTTTTTGGCACAATGTTGAGCCACCAGATCTGCGTATCTATTGCTGACTACCACCCAGTCATCTCCTGACTGATGTGCGGCACATTTCACCACAGCCAATTCTTTTGGTGATTGTATTGCTTCCAGTAGTTCTTTTACGAACTGTCCATTTTTAATGGGGGATCCTGAAGAAGCCATGAAATCCTTCCGCATCCACAATTGGCCAAAATCATGCACAACCCCGTAACCATATTGACTATCAGTGAATATAGTTATGTTTTGGTTCCTCCCAATTCTGCAATCTTTTATTAAAGTAATCAATTCAGCTATTTGTGCAGATTTTACCCCTGGTAAATAGGATGCTTCAACTATTCCAGTTAGTTCACATACTGCATATGCTGCAGTTAGTTTTCTGTCTCCCATGAGCCATCAACAAACAGCTCCCTGTCTGGCTCCCTGAGAGGTAGTTCCTGAATATCAGGACGCGGTTTTGTGCATAATTCTGTGACTTGTAAACAATCATGTTCTTCTTCATCATCTTTTACTTCCTCATGATATGGGTCTGGTAGTAAGGTAGCTGGATTTACTATTGTGCACCTTACAATGGTCACATTTTCAGCACCCAATATTATTCTTTCATACTTAGTAAGCCGACTAGGAGTAAGATGCTGAGTTCGGGTTCTTCTCAGCAAAATCACAACAGCATGTGGGACGAACACTTTTACCGGGTGTCCCATTACAATTGACTCACTTTGTTCAATGCTCAAACAAGTAGCAGCTACTGCTTTTAAGCAACCAGGCAACGCAGCTGCCACTGGGTCCAATGTAGCAGAAAAATATGCTATAGGACGTCTGGTCAAACCATGTCTTTGGGTTAGGACTGAAAGTGCACAATTTTCTCTTTCATGGCAAAATAATGCAAATTTTCTCTTATAATCAGGCATGCCTAAGGCAGGTGCTGTACACAAAGCATTTCTTAGTTTTACAAATGCACCTACACTTTCATCCTCCCATTCAACTGGGTCTTTTGCCTTCTTTTTCGTCATGTGAATCAAAGGTTTTGCTAGTAGAGAAAATGCTAATATCCATTGTCTACAGTACCCTACTATTCCAAGGAACATTCTTACTTCTCGTTGATAGACAGGCATCTGCATTTTCTTTATTAGTTTTATTCTTTTATCTGTTATTCTCTTTCTGCCCCTCTCAATTTGGTGTCCTAGGTACTTTACTGCTGTAGTACAGAACTGTAATTTTTCAGGTGACACCTTATGTCCTTCTTCTGCTAAATGATTTAGCAATGCTATGGTGTCACCGACACAATCCTCTCTGGTGTTCGATGCCACTAGTAAGTCGTCTATGTACTGCACTAAGACTGAGCTTCCTGGCATCACCAGTTTTTCTAGACACTTTTTCAATATTTGGTTAAAGATGGAAGGACTTTCTGTGTACCCCTGAGGAACACGATTCCATACATAGACCTTGTTCTCAAATTTAAATGAAAATAGATACTGACTATCTGGATGCAAGGGTATCGAAAAGAATGCTTGGCATAAATCGATCACAGTAAACCATCCTGCACTCCAAGGAATCTGGTATAGGATTACTGCAGGATTTGGTACTATAGGACAACAAGGTTCCACAATCTTATTTACCTTGCGCAAGTCCTGAACGATCCTATATTTTCCACTAGGTTTATTTAGACCCATGATTGGTGAGTTACAAGGGCTACTCATTACTTCCTTTAATATGTCTTGTTTTACCATTCTGTCAATTTCTTCAATGACTCCTGCTTTTACTTCTGCACTCATTTTATACTGTCTGGTGTTTGGGTAAATCGCACCTTCCTTTACAGTAATTTTTACTGGGTCTATTTTGGCCATAAGTCCTACTTCCTTTCCCGTGAAATCCCATACTATGGGATTCACCGTAGTTTTCAGTTCTTCTGGTAACTCATCTTTTGTTATCAGGGAAAACATCTCATCCACTTCCGTACCTTGCTTTGCAATCATAAATTTATATACATGGTCTTCATCTGGGGTCTGAATTGCCACACCATCCGGCGTGCAGAAAATTGTACAATTCATCTTACAGAGTAATTCCCTGCCCAATAAATTTACTGGACTGGAATCACATACTACAAATTGATGCATTTCTCTAAAATTTCCGATTTTTACTTCCATTGGTTCAGTAAGAGGTGTTCTAATCTTCTGATTAGCCACTCCCACAACTTGGATAGCTTCTCCAGAGAGAGGAAGGTCTGGGATGTCTGCTGTTCTCACAGTAGACCTAGTAGCACCAGTGTCCAAAAGAAAAGTAATATCATTACCTTTCACATTTCCTTCAACATATGGACCTGACTGATCTACCGGTAAGGATGCACCAAGTACGCACTCCTTCTTCCTCTCTCCCAGGCACCGTCATGAATTATAGGAACTAAAATCGTCCTGTAAGAGAAATTGTGATGTTACATAATCATTCTTACCACTTCCTTCTTGATATCCGACGTCTGTACCGTGCTTTGCTCTGCTTACATTACCCTGTATAGGTGCAGGTGGCAACTGACTCTGAGGATTTACACCCTGCTGTGAGTCATTCTGCGTCTGTGGATTTAAATTTTGATTTGGGCCATTATTATTCCGAATCTTTTTACATTCATCCTTCCAATGCCCTAATTTTCCGCATCCATGACAAGGAACTTCTTTTTAGCCTCTTCTCTACTCATTCGTCCTCTTACTTTTCCTCCGTTCCCAGTGTCACCATTCGTTCCAGAATCTTTTCCTTGATTATCATTTGGATTGTCCAAATTAATTCCCTGTCGCTCAGCCATTTTCACCTGAGCCCACATCACCTTCTCTTGCAATTTCTTGTGTCTATCCTCAATGTCATCTCCATAATATTTCGCATATTTCAAAATCTCGTCAATGGGTTTCCCTTGCCAGCACAACATGTGCTGCTTAATCATCTGACAAATCTCTGGCTTCAGACCGTAAACAAATTGGTAAACAAACTGACTCATGTTTTTATCTCCAATGTCCTCAAATCCACTATACTGCTTAAATACCTGCAATAAACGCTCATAGTAGGCATGTACCGATTCACTGGCTTCTTGGGTAGTTCTGTCTATTTTCACCCAATCTGTTTCTTTTGGTGGTATTTTCCCTTTCAAATAAGTTATCACCTGCTGATACTTTTTCATTACATCATTGGGCGGGGCACCTGTCTTTGGATCTCTAGGATACTCCTCACTAGGCCAATCAATTGTGATTTTGCAATCTGTCCACAAATCTACAGGTACCACTATGTCAAACAAACCATCCAAATCTTTCAACAATACCTTTGACACCTTCACAAACCTCTCAACCTGCTTGTACCATTCAATTGGTTTTTCTCTCAATTTTGGAAAATCATTCGTAAATGATAAAATAGCCTGTCTGCTCCATGGGACATGTACATATCCCCCTCCTGGAACTTCTCGTATCGGGTACAATTGATCTCCCTTCCCTGTTTCCTTCATTAAATATTCTGAAGTGGTTTTACTATATCGTGCCTCTTCCTTTTTCTTTGTCCATCTAGCCTTCCATTTATCTTGCGCTCCCCATTTCTGCAAAACTATCATTAATTCTTTTACTTGTAATTTCCTTCCTGAGGCATTCATATTCTCTGAATCTTTGTCTGAAAAATCTGCTCTATAGGGTTTTTGCAGCACCTTTGACTTCCCTATTTCAATTCCCATCTGTTGAGCTAAATCTGATAATTTTTCATGAAATATTTTTGCATTTCTTGTGATGCTTCTGCATACGAACAATAATTCTTCTTCATCGTAAGTATATAGGCGATCTACTCCTACATTTCCTGCTATCATTTCTTCTAACTCAACCTTCAATTTATAAATGTCCATGATCTTTGGGGGTGAATTCTGTTTGTCTGATCCTTGTGCCCACCTTTCTAAGTCTTCAGGTGTAACTACTGTAGCACTTTTACTTCCTGATGAGGTTACTATGTTTACATCTTTGGAGCAACTAGGTGTTACTCTTCTTGGAGTATTATTTACAGAATCTCGAATGTGCAAGTCCATTAATGAAATTATAGATTCACAATCACTAAAGTGATCCTCAACCATTACTACTGCTTCCGGTTTAGGAACATTCACAGGTGTAGGTACAACTAGAGGTTTGGGATAAATTGCCTTGTCACCATATAAGGGAACCACTGGACCAATCGTTACAGGTATGGTCAATGAATCAGGGTGAACATTCAATTGTGTTACCTTTTGAATCAATTCTGCTCTGTTTCTGTCTATCGCTTCCTTTTCTTTATCGCGAAGCACTCTACTAACTGGTGAATCATGTAATACTTCAGGCACTAAGGGTGTCAATAACAAGGGTGCACTTGGGGTGCATCCACTTGTCCCTTCCTGATATGGTGGTGGATTCTTTAATAAATCTTCCATAAATTCGTCTTCAGAATCTCCAAATCTAGCCAAATGTTTGGTCTTTTCTGTGCATTTACTCCCTAACGATTCTTCTGCCATTAATATGGGATACAGACCCTCTGTAAGCATTGCTCGTCTCCACTGTTTCATCTGACCGTCCCTTGACTCGTTTTGGTATCTGGGAAAGAATCCCTGATAACTCCTATTACTTCTGGATCGGTCACGTTCAAATGCCTCAGTTTCCCATTCTTCTAAGGCTTCGTATTGAGTCAATCTAGGTCTGGGTTCTAAATCATTCATTCTTAATCTCAAATTTTGAAGAATCCTCCCATTGAAAGTACCATTTTCGGGAAAAGCTAATATTCCATCATTTTTGGTATATTCTATCCAATTTTCGAACCAAGTATGATAACCTCTCTCCATCATCATGAATGAAGCGGGCGTTTTAGCTGGTGGAATGATAATTCCTTCTCTAGTCTTTATTATTTTGTCCTTTTTAAAATAATTCTTAACCTTCTGTAGAAATGACATTTTTCTCTTTTCTCCGTACATTCTGGGTAAATATCTGTTTATTGAACTATATTCTGCAAAACCTAGGAATCTCCTGTCTGGACGAGTTCCTATTAAAGTCGGATCGCGTTTATACATACAATTTCCACTGTCCACTAAGATTTCGACTTCTATTCTGACAACCAATTAAATTCCAGCTAACTTTTACTTCTGGACCAATCCTAGCGCGGCTTTTCAGTGATGTTTTTTCTGACGACCCCTCCTTTACAATCTGCGCCTTTCTGTCCTTCGCTGTTTCAACCAATCCTAGCGCGACACTTGTGACGTCAGTACTACTCCTGACTACTGACCCCTCCTTTACAAGAGTCTTTTCATGCCCGCGGTTTAAACCAATCCCAGCGCGGCGTTTTGTGACGTCAGCTTCGTCTCCGGCAGCTGACCCTCCCTTTACAAATACTTACGCAAAGTTTTATTCTCCCTATTTTCTAATTAAATTCAATAACAACATAAAACATTCGCTATCGTGTCAGTTTCGCTAACTTGAAAAAGATAGATTCTCTCACTTCTTAGTAAAACTCTTCCGTTTACTAATCATACACTACGAGTAAAACACTTCCGTCTACTCTTCACGCAAGCTTCAGAAATACCTGTTACTTCTTCAATGTTACCCTTTCTAGGTGATATAACATCAAAATTTCACTAACATATTTCCTTGCTATTACTTACACACATAGATGTCCCTAACAAGTACTGATAGCCCTGCTTAACTTTTCAGTACTATTTCTGCCTGACAGATAACCTCACTGCAGTATGGCTTCCACTTACCAACCGCTTCTCAATTTTCCCCGGGGATTCTAGACAACATAAAACATACTTTAAACGAAAAGCGGATGTTAGTTCATAAAAATAAAATTCTCATTACCCAATTAACAAAGTATAACCATAACCGTCCTCTGCTTACCAGAAAACTGATCCAGCGGGTTACTAGCAACAAGCATTCATACACAAAATACTCACTTGGGCCCATACATTCATACTACGCTAGCAATTTCCGCTGGTGGGTCAGTTGGTACTCTTTATCAAATCCCTGCTACCAATTACCTTCTGATTGAAGAGTAATGACTTACCGATGGACCCTTTGATAATTGGGAAATTTAAAATGAGTGACATTCCATACAATTCATAATTATCTAAATAATCACAAAGTCAAGAAGTTTTAAAATGTTTATCTAAAGATTTAGCAGAGTAAAATACAAAGCCACATAGTACTTAAATCAAATCTCATGGAGGAAGCACAACAATGATTTATCGATTAATGACGGTCCCTTAGGAAAAGAGAAGATAGAGACAGCAGCGCAACTAAGGTTTGCATTATATTTACCTGAGTGCGAGAACCAAACCCCTTGGCCAAGGAGTTGGAAAGATAGGACCCTGGAAGGATGAAGAGCAAAGACTCCTCCCGGATCAGGACAGGACCGGTGACCTCTCTACCCACGACGCCTGCGACGTTCCCCTCTCTGGTACTTCGCCTCTCCTCGATTCTCCCGTTTCTTCCTTCTAATGGATTCCGCCGCCCCCACCTCAGGACCTCTCTGGACAGCGGTTCAGTCTGCAATCGCTCAGCTCGTCGAGTGTCAAGACCTGGTCTTCCTAATGCTGAGCAGCATCTGCCTGGTCCGTTCTGGTCTGGGCTACTAATTATCTAATGTTAATAGCTATTATACCCTTCTACGCCCATGTACCTCCCCTTAATGTTGCAAAAATATGGGGCCACTACTTCTGATTGGACAGGGACAGGGGGTTGATCCTCACACCATATTGATTTAATTAATTTCTTAAAGCTCTTTGTTTTAAAATACCGCCCCTCAAATTTAATACATTTGCTTTATTTCCCACCCGTCTCATGACAAAGTTTGTGCCTTTTCATGTACAATGTTAAAATTTTATGAGGACATCCATGAATATGACTATATAGGCCATCAGGTCGTGGCTTGGACGACGTCCAGGTTGACTTCATCCTTTTCCCTCTGGGCAGTCTTTCAAGGAGCATGCGCAGAACCCACGTCATTCGAGTTTTCAGTTCACCAACCCCAGGCCCAACATTTACGAACTAATAAAATCAAAGAAGAAAATATTAAAATCACAAATAAAATGTTTCACTGTATACCCGCTTTGTCTATTCTATTCCCATTTACTTATAAACTTATCCCCGCATTAATAGCGTTAAAATATCACAATTTAAACAAAACATAAGAGCAAGCTGTAGCATGTGAGAACATATAGCAGCCATTTTAAATCACACTGCGCAGAAGCAAGAATTTTCCCACCAAGCAAAGAAAGACGTCACACCACGTGATATGGTTGAGACATGCGCAGTAAAGTTCCCGCGTTTTAGCGGCCATTTTAGAATAGACAAACGTTATTTGTTAGTAAAAACACATAAGCAAGCTTCCTTCTAGTTGTGTTTGTGTGTGCAATGGTTAGTATTAACAATACAACTTAATACATTAATACTTTAAGAAGATTGCATCCGAGCAAGTCTCATTTGTGAGTCCTTGCTCCATCAGTAGAAAGTAGGAGAATGCAAAGTAACAAATTTAGAGAGTGTAAAGCCAAGTTTTTAGTTGCTTTCTGAAAGACCGTTCATTATCCATTTGTCGTAACTCAGCAGGCATGCTCTTCTAAGCTTACGGGCCAAGGAGGGAGAAAGATCTTCCTCTGGGTTTTGCTCGTTTAACCCTTGGATCTTTGGCAAAATGGCCAAAGGAAGAAAGCAAGGTTTTTAGGGGAGAGTAGAATGAATCCTCGAGGAGAGATATGCGGGTCCAGACTGGTGCAGAGCCTTGTGCATAAGAGTCAGGATCTTAAACTGGACCCTTTTTAAATAGGAAGCCAGTGTAGGTTCCTCAGATGAGACAAGATTGCGGCTCGCATGAGTAACTGAAGAGCCAAATAGGCTGCTGCGCTCTGGAGCAGGCTGATGGCATTGTACACTTCTCTTTAGTGAGGAATGGTGGGTCTGGCAAGCTGCTGATGCAGTGGTTGATTGTGTTGAAAAGTGTTCCAATCCTGTTGTTGGTTTCCTTCATAGTACTTTGCTTTGGCTGATGTGATGAACCACATGTTGCACGGAGGAACTTCAGTAACATAAGCTCTTTTTTTCCCATTTTCTTTTCTGACTGATGATAAATTGTTTATTGCCATCAAGGTCTTTAGAGTACCAGGGTGCTGAAGGCTTTGCCTCACACCTGCATGTTTTATTTGGGGCATGGATTTTCACATAGTTTTCCATTAATGATTGTGCTGAACACCTCGAATTCTCTCAAGCACAAAATTAATAAATTTTTATATTCTGACTTTACACTAAAGCTGTACAATATGAATCACTTGTGTTCAGTTGGATTGCTTGCTAGTTCCTCAGTCATAGTTTTCAGAGTCTGTGAATTCGGAAGAGCGTCTCCATCAATAGCAGTGGAGTGGAAGCAGTTTAAGGCAGCCATGCTTTTCATGTGTTTCCCCACAGGTATGGCCGGCGAACCATGGTCCTGGTGTGCTCTGTGTTCACAGTGATTTTCGAGATGGCCGCTGCAGCATCTGTCAATTTTCCCATGTTTGCAGTCTTTCAATGTCTCGCTGGGGTGGTACTGTCTGGATTTCCTATGATCACAACATCTTTGGGTGAGTTAAGTTGCTTCATTTGAGCAGAGTGTTTTTACCAGTATCGAATTGGGACCTATAAAGGCCGCAACACCCAGGAAACGTGTCTCAAATTTGTTGATCGCACCCTTTTGCAAGCCATGCCTTGCTTAGTGCAGGAGTTAATTTGTGCAAGCCATGCCTTGCTTAGTGCAGGAGTTAATTTGTGAAGAGATATGTGAGAAATAAAAGGTACTACCTCCAGCTTTTTGACCGTTTCTCATACCTCTTCTCATTCCCATACCATATCATTTGCCTACTTACCTTCCCTCAGCTCTTCACACCCCCTTTTATCTTCTCAGTTCTCTTTGTCTCCTCTCACTTTGCACCCCTCTCTTTACTTCCGATCAGCCTGTTTTTCTTTCCTTCCTTCCTTTCCTCCCTCCTTGTCCTGTCTGTACTTGAATTTTTAATGCTTGGTGTAAATGATATAACTTTGTGCCCATACCTCCTTCCAACCCCTTCTGTGGCTCCCTGATAATGATTACAACTCCCATTGACCATCCTATGTCTGGCTCCTCTCTGCTCCCTCTGGAAAGGTTGCACTGATGGCTCACGCTCATGTCCCCTGCTCTAACAGCACTCTAAACTTTGATTGCCCTTCTGTTCAGAACCCTTAAACAGGCAAGTGGTAGGGAGAATGGAGGTAACTTTGACCTGACAGTGAAGTTGGCTGTATTGAGTCTTGAGACAATATGGATTCCAGCTGAGGGCCATGTGACGTCACCACAAACCAAGTTGGTCAAATCTAAGGAGGTAACCAAGAGAAGGATCCCCAAGGGTATAAATTAGACACAAGCACAATAGGGAGGCATAGTGGAAAGTCAACCATGAAGAAACTGAGCGTGAAGCAACCAACCAACGAGAGGGTCAGAAAATCGGTGTGAAAAGGTAAATAAGCAAAAAGGTCACAACTCATAACATGCTGCCAGGAGAAAACTGCATTTCAGGAATGGTCTCAAACACAGCTGTGCCCCAGGCTGTGTGGTGTGTAAAGTGCTCAAAAGCTTATCATATAAAGTTTATAATATGCTTAACATTCAATAGGAAATTAAAGATAAATGAGATAAGTAAGGGCAGCCATTTTAAAATGTGTAAAATTCATGAGGAAAATCTTTTAAGTGTAAAATCTAAAAACACCATTTGTATGAGAACTGAGAATAATGGCCTGATTTATATCTTGGGTGACGGGTTACTCCATCACAATGGTGACGGATATCCCATCCAGTGGCGTAGGAAGGGGGGTGCGGGCTGCCCCAGGTGTCATCACTGACGGGATGACAAAATGGCAAAAATATGTGCTTTTAAAATAAAAAAGAAATTAGTGGAGAGCGTATGGATAAGGAAGGGGAGGGTGTGCTTCTTTCCGCAGAAATCTGTCTCAGCAGTTTGTACTCGAGCGAGACATAAACAACGGTTGACCCATCATCACTTAACCCACAACCAATCCTATCTGCTGCCATGCCGGTCAGTCAACCCACGTCATTCTGTTGAGTTAGTTGTGCATTATTACTGAAGCTTATAAGTGCCGTGCTGAATTTATTTTTGTTACATTTTTTAGTTCATTGATTCATTGTGATCATCCTCTTCTCTATGATATCGAGTTTGGTAAATAACGTAAACGTTATGATGCATGCTATTTGTTTGTATTTGTACGATAAGCCGGGGGTGACAAGAAATTTTTCGCACCGGGTACCACCTGACCTTGCTACGCCACTGATCCCATCCACCAAAATATAAATCCCATGATATCCTATGGGATTTATATTTCAGCGGGTGGGCTATCCGTCACCTTTGTGATGGACTAACCCGGCCGCCAAGATCTAAATCCGGCCCTAAGTATAAACGGCATGTCCACACGAAAACAAAATTCCCTGTGCTTGAGTCAACAAAACATGATTCAAAATATTAGGCTTAAGATAAAATGCATAATCCAGACCGCAATGAAACACATTAAAGAAACCAAGATAATGCAATGCGATCATCGAACACCTTTGGTTGTATTGTGTCCAATCTTTTTATCTAGTAATTTTATGTTAAGTTATGTTATGTTATGGAAAACAATACATTCATTTATGAAAATGAAATCACGTCCCTATCAACTAAATTGCCCGTTGTGAACTCCACATCAACCTCGACTCACAAATACATAGTCAGGCAAGCTCTGAGACCCAGGCCTGGGGTTACTGATTTATAGGTGACAGGTGAGATGGCACGTAGCTAGCAGATAACCGTGTGAACAGGAAACCCTAGAACAATCCCACAGATAGGCACAGCTACATTACAATGGTCAAGGGAGAATTACCCCACTAAAGGACACATGGCCAGAGGTGGTACGTGTGCTCCGAAAACACCATAAAGTCAGATGCCACATGAGTTAGGAACATATAGCCAATCAGAACACAGCACACGCAGTGATCACATGCTCCCCATGCCAGACATCTGGACACGTTACCCACTGCCCACATAGTGTCCACGCAAGGTTGAGGCCCACCTTTAGTAACCATTTGACAATTAATTTATGACTCTAAGGCAGCAACCAACATCCCTCACCATGTATGGTTTACTGGAGAACTTTACAACCTGATGAAAATTGTATTTAAGAAGGATGCCAACTGAATGTGAACTGAGACAGACCTCAGACCTTGTGCATGTAACCATACTCCCGGCTGCTACGTTTAATTAAACAAACTGTTCCTGTTTCGCCTCTTATCTCTTGTTTTTAAGGTATGTTGTACTCAAGTAACATTATGTTATGTTATGTTATCTTATCCTATCTTATCTTATTGTTAGACCTGTCAGCCTTAGGGTGTCTCCCCCAAACTTTTTGCCTGTTTGCCTCCTTTTTTGCTGAAATCTGTTTATGTTGGCCTTAGGACTCTGTGCACTTTGCCCCCGCTAACCAGTGCTAAAGTGCTTGTGCTCACTCCCCTAAACATGGTTAAATGAGTTTACATCTGATTGGCATATCAAATTTACTTATAGGTCCCTTGTAAAATGGTATACCATATACCCAGGGCAGGTAAATTAAATGCTACTAGTGGGCGTGCAGCACTTATTGTGCCACCCACTCAAGTAGCCCCTTAATACCTGTCCCAGACCTGTCATTGCAGCCTGAATGCAGTTTTATACTGTCAATTCAACTTACCAATATAACCTCCTTTCCAAGCCTTAAACCCCCATTTTCTAGCAAAGAAGTCATCCCTATGGTAGTCCCTGGGCAGGGTGCATTGTAATTAAAATGTTGGACATGCACTTTTAAGTTTTACATATCCTGGTCGTGAAAAACTTCAAATTTGTTTTTCACTACTTTGAGGCCTATTTGTCCCAAAGGTTAAAATTGGGTTGCCTTATAACATTTAATAAGTGTTAACTTTTGATTGGGAACAGATCAGCATATCATGTTTGGTATCTATGAAATTGTAATTAAAAATCATTTTTAATGGTAAAGTCGGATTTTAAATGACAAAGTTGGCATGTTCCTGCTCTTGGTCATTTGGTGCCTGCAATCTCCCCTGGGTCACATGACTGGGTGTAACTAGCTGAATTCCTCCCAGACAGTCACACAATAGAGGGCTTAGGTGTGCCTGAATGGGCCATCTGCAGGCAGGATGGGGCGGACAAAGCTGGGCACAGCCCCACTTGCAACTGAATAGGCTGTGCTCTGCCTTTACACAAAGGGCTTGTCACCTCCACATTGTCTCTGCAGCCTGCTTGGAGTTAGGCCAGGGGAGTCAGGAAATTTCAAGTACTTCAGAGAAACCTCTAGAACCTTCTCCCAACTTCAAAGAAGGCATCAGGTATAAAAATAGGGCCCTCAGACCCACTCTTCAGTTCACTATTTCATTGGCTATAAAAATAGGGCCTTTAGACCCACTCTTCAGTTCACTATCTGGACCTGTGGAAGGACTCTTAGAGGACTGTCTACTGCTGTGGCCTGATGTGTACTCCACAAGACTGCTTTGCTACACCTGGAATGACTTTTTGCTGCCTGTAGCCTGCCTAGTACCTTCTGAGGAAGCAAAAGACACACAATTGATGGACGGAATACAGAACAAATCAAAACATTCAACCCCAGGCAAGAGATCTGGATTAAATCCATCATTCTTTTGCTCGCCATGCCACCCCAGTTTAGACCTGGCCATATGCAAATCAGTCTTGACCCTGTGCCTCATGGGAACAGTCCAGCCCGAACTGCCAAGCCAGGTCCTCCCTGGACCGGAAACAAGCATCCTAGGACCGGTTTCGGGGTTTCACCCCTCATCAGCCAGGATAGCTTGATTCCAGTGGCACAGTGAGCCCGGGACCCACGTCTGGGCATACCCGGCGCACTTAGGGCGAGGAAGCAAAAGACACACAATTGATGGACGGAATGCAGAACAAATCAAAACATTCACCCCCAGTCAAGAAATCTGGGTTAAATCCATCATTCTTTTGCTCACCATGCCACCCCAATTTAGACCTGGCCATATGCAAATCAGTCTTGACCCTGTGCCTCATGGGAACAGTCCAGCCCGAACTGCCAAGGCAGGTCCTCCCTGGACCGGAAACAAGCATCCTAGGACCGGTTTTGGGGTTTCACCCCTCTTCAGCCAGGATAGCTTGATTCCAGTGGCACAGTGAGCCCGGGACCCACGTCTGGGCATACCCGGCGCACTTAGGGCGAGGAAGCAAAAGACACACAATTGATGGACGGAATGCAGAACAAATCAAAACATTCACCCCCAGTCAAGAAATCTGGGTTAAATCCATCATTCTTTTGCTCACTATGCCACCCCAGTTTAGACCTGGCCATATGCAAATCAGTCTTGACCCTGTGCCTCTTGGGAACAGTCCAGCCCGAACTGCCAAGCCAGGTCCTCCCTGGACCAGAAACAAGCATCCTAGGACCGGTTTTGGGGTTTCACCCTCATCAGCCAGGAAAGCTTGATTCCAGTGGCACAGTGAGCCCGGGACCCACGTCTGGGCATACCCGGCGCACTTAGGGCGAGGAAGCAAAAGACACACAATTGATGGACGGAATGCAGAACAAATCAAAACATTCACCCCCAGTCAAGAGATCTGGGTTAAATCCATCATTCTTTTGCTCACCATGCCACCCCAGTTTAGACCTGGCCATATGCAAATCAGTCTTGACCCTGTGCCTCATGGGAACAGTCCAGCCCGAACTGCCAAGCCAGGTCCTCCCTGGACCGGAAACAAGCATCCTAAGACCAGTTTCGGGGTTTCACCCCTCATCAGCCAGGAAAGCTTGATTCCAGTGGCACAGTGAGCCCGGGACCCACGTCTGGGCATACCCGGCGCACTTAGGGCGAGGAAGCAAAAGACACACAATTGATGGACGGAATGCAGAACAAATCAAAACATTCACCCCCAGTCAAGAAATCTGGGTTAAATCCATCACTCTTTTGCTCACCATGCCACCCCAGTTTTGACCTGGCCATATGCAAATCAGTCTTGACCCTGTGCCTCATGGGAACAGTCCAGCCCGAACTGCCAAGCCAGGTCCTCCCTGGACCGGAAACAAGCATCCTAGGACAGGTTTTGGGGTTTCACCCCTCTTCAGCCAGGATAGCTTGATTCCAGTGGCACAGTGACCGGGACCCACGTCTGGGCATACCCGGCGCACTTAGGGCGAGGAAGCAAAAGACACACAATTGATGGACGGAATGCAGAACAAATCAAAACATTCACCCCCAGTCAAGAGATCTGTGTTAAATCCATCATTCTTTTGCTCACCATGCCACCCCAGTTTAGACCTGGCCATATGCAAATCAGTCTTGACCCTGTGCCTCATGGGAACAGTCCAGCCCGAACTGCCAAGCCAGGTCCTCCCTGGACCGGAAACAAGCATCCTAGGACTGGTTTCGGGGTTTCACCCCTCATCAGCCAGGATAGCTTGATTCCAGTGGCACAGTGAGCCCGGGACCCACGTCTGGGCATACCCGGCGCACTTAGGGCGAGGAAGCAAACGACACACAATTGATGGACGGAATGCAGACCAAATCAAAACATTCACCCCCAGTCAAGAGATCTGGGTTAAATCCATCATTCTTTTGCTCACCATGCCACCCCAGTTTAGAACTGGCCATATGCAAATCAGACTTGACCCTGTGCCTCATGGGAACAGTCCAGCCCGAACTGCCAAGCCAGGTCCTCCTTGGACCGGAAACAAGCATCCTAGGACCGGTTTCGGGGTTTCACCCCTCATCAGCCAGGATAGCTTGATTCCAGTGGCACAGTGAGCCCGGGACCCACGTCTGGGCATACCCGGCGCACTTAGGGCGAGGAAGCAAACGACACACAATTGATGGACGGAATGCAGACCAAATCAAAACATTCACCCCCAGTCAAGAGATCTGGGTTAAATCCATCATTCTTTTGCTCACCATGCCACCCCAGTTTAGACCTGGCCATATGCAAATCAGACTTGACCCTGTGCCTCATGGGAACAGTCCAGCCCGAACTGCCAAGCCAGGTCCTCCTTGGACCGGAAACAAGCATCCTAGTACGGGTTTCGGGGTTTCACCCCTCATCAGCCAGGATAGCTTGATTCCAGTGGCACAGTGAGCCCGGGACCCACGTCTGGGCATACCTGGCGCACTTAGGGCGAGGAAGCAAAAGACACACAATTGATGGAAGGAATGCAGAACAAATCAAAACATTCACCCCAGTCAAGAGATCTGGGTTAAATCCATCATTCTTTTGCTCACCATGCCACCCCAGTTTAGACCTGGCCATATGGAAATCAGTCTTGACCCTGTGCCTCATGGGAACAGTCCAGCCCGAACTGCCAAGCCAGGTCCTCCCTGGACCAGAAACAAGCATCCTAGGACAGGTTTCAGGGTTTCACCCCTCATCAGCCAGGATAGCTTGATTCCAGTGGCACAGTGAGCCCGGGACCCACGTCTGGGCATACCCGGCGCACTTAGGACGAGGAAGCAAAAGACGCACAATTGATGGACGGAATGCAGAACAAATCAAAACATTCACCCCCAGTCAAGAGATCTGGGTTAAATCCATCATTCTTTTGCTCACCATGCCACCCCAGTTTAGATCTGGCCATATGCAAATCAGTCTTGACCCTGTGCCTCATGGGAACAGTCCAGCCCGAACTGCCAAGACAGGTCCTCTCTGGACTGGAAACAAGCATCCTAGGACCGGTTTCGGGGTTCCACCCCTCATCAGCCAGGATAGCTTGATTCCAGTGGCACAGTGAGCCCGGGACCCACGTCTGGGCATACCCGGCGCACTTAGGGCGAGGAAGCAAAAGACACACAATTGATGGACGGAATGCAGAACAAATCAAAACATTCACTCCCCGTAAAGAGATCTGGGTTAAATCCATCATTCTTTTGCTCACCATGCCACCCCAGTTTAGACCTGGCCATATGCAAATCAGTCTTGACCCTGTGCCTCATGGGAACAGTCCAGCCCGAACTGCCAAGCCAGGTCCTCCCTGGACCAGAAACAAGCATCCTAGGACAGGTTTCGGGGTTTCACCCCTCATCAGCCAGGATAGCTTGATTCCAGTGGCACAGTGAGCCCGGGACCCACGTCTGGGCATACCCGGCGCACTTAGGGCGAGGAAGCAAAAGACACACAATTGATGGACGGAATGCAGAACAAATCAAAACATTCACCCCCAGTCAAGAAATCTGGGTTAAATCCATCATTCTTTTGCTCACTATGCCACCCCAGTTTAGACCTGGCCATATGCAAATCAGTCTTGACCCTGTGCCTCTTGGGAACAGTCCAGCCCGAACTGCCAAGCCAGGTCCTCCCTGGACCAGAAACAAGCATCCTAGGACCGGTTTCGGGGTTTCACCCCTCATCAGCCAGGAAAGCTTGATTCCAGTGGCACAGTGAGCCCGGGACCCACGTCTGGGCATACCCGGCGCACTTAGGGCGAGGAAGCAAAAGACACACAATTGATGGACGGAATGCAGAACAAATCAAAACATTCACCCCCAGTCAAGAGATCTGGGTTAAATCCATCATTCTTTTGCTCACCATGCCACCCCAGTTTAGACCTGGCCATATGCAAATCAGTCTTGACCCTGTGCCTCATGGGAACAGTCCAGCCCGAACTGCCAAGCCAGGTCCTCCCTGGACCGGAAACACGCATCCTAAGACCAGTTTCGGGGTTTCACCCCTCATCAGCCAGGAAAGCTTGATTCCAGTGGCACAGTGAGCCCGGGACCCACGTCTGGGCATACCCGGCGCACTTAGGGCGAGGAAGCAAAAGACACACAATTGATGGACGGAATGCAGAACAAATCAAAACATTCACCCCCAGTCAAGAAATCTGGGTTAAATCCATCACTCTTTTGCTCACCATGCCACCCCAGTTTTGACCTGGCCATATGCAAATCAGTCTTGACCCTGTGCCTCATGGGAACAGTCCAGCCCGAACTGCCAAGCCAGGTCCTCCCTGGACCGGAAACAAGCATCCTAGGACAGGTTTTGGGGTTTCACCCCTCTTCAGCCAGGATAGCTTGATTCCAGTGGCACAGTGACCGGGACCCACGTCTGGGCATACCCGGCGCACTTAGGGCGAGGAAGCAAAAGACACACAATTGATGGACGGAATGCAGAACAAATCAAAACATTCACCCCCAGTCAAGAGATCTGTGTTAAATCCATCATTCTTTTGCTCACCATGCCACCCCAGTTTAGACCTGGCCATATGCAAATCAGTCTTGACCCTGTGCCTCATGGGAACAGTCCAGCCCGAACTGCCAAGCCAGGTCCTCCCTGGACCGGAAACAAGCATCCTAGGACTGGTTTCGGGGTTTCACCCCTCATCAGCCAGGATAGCTTGATTCCAGTGGCACAGTGAGCCCGGGACCCACGTCTGGGCATACCCGGCGCACTTAGGGCGAGGAAGCAAACGACACACAATTGATGGACGGAATGCAGACCAAATCAAAACATTCACCCCCAGTCAAGAGATCTGGGTTAAATCCATCATTCTTTTGCTCACCATGCCACCCCAGTTTAGACCTGGCCATATGCAAATCAGACTTGACCCTGTGCCTCATGGGAACAGTCCAGCCCGAACTGCCAAGCCAGGTCCTCCTTGGACCGGAAACAAGCATCCTAGGACCGGTTTCGGGGTTTCACCCCTCATCAGCCAGGATAGCTTGATTCCAGTGGCACAGTGAGCCCGGGACCCACGTCTGGGCATACCCGGCGCACTTAGGGCGAGGAAGCAAACGACACACAATTGATGGACGGAATGCAGACCAAATCAAAACATTCACCCCCAGTCAAGAGATCTGGGTTAAATCCATCATTCTTTTGCTCACCATGCCACCCCAGTTTAGACCTGGCCATATGCAAATCAGACTTGACCCTGTGCCTCATGGGAACAGTCCAGCCCGAACTGCCAAGCCAGGTCCTCCTTGGACCGGAAACAAGCATCCTAGTACGGGTTTCGGGGTTTCACCCTCATCAGCCAGGATAGCTTGATTCCAGTGGCACAGTGAGCCCGGGACCCACGTCTGGGCATACCTGGCGCACTTAGGGCGAGGAAGCAAAAGACACACAATTGATGGAAGGAATGCAGAACAAATCAAAACATTCACCCCAGTCAAGAGATCTGGGTTAAATCCATCATTCTTTTGCTCACCATGCCACCCCAGTTTAGACCTGGCCATATGGAAATCAGTCTTGACCCTGTGCCTCATGGGAACAGTCCAGCCCGAACTGCCAAGCCAGGTCCTCCCTGGACCAGAAACAAGCATCCTAGGACAGGTTTCAGGGTTTCACCCCTCATCAGCCAGGATAGCTTGATTCCAGTGGCACAGTGAGCCCGGGACCCACGTCTGGGCATACCCGGCGCACTTAGGACGAGGAAGCAAAAGACGCACAATTGATGGACGGAATGCAGAACAAATCAAAACATTCACCCCCAGTCAAGAGATCTGGGTTAAATCCATCATTCTTTTGCTCACCATGCCACCCCAGTTTAGATCTGGCCATATGCAAATCAGTCTTGACCCTGTGCCTCATGGGAACAGTCCAGCCCGAACTGCCAAGACAGGTCCTCTCTGGACTGGAAACAAGCATCCTAGGACCGGTTTCGGGGTTCCACCCCTCATCAGCCAGGATAGCTTGATTCCAGTGGCACAGTGAGCCCGGGACCCACGTCTGGGCATACCCGGCGCACTTAGGGCGAGGAAGCAAAAGACACACAATTGATGGACGGAATGCAGAACAAATCAAAACATTCACTCCCCGTAAAGAGATCTGGGTTAAATCCATCATTCTTTTGCTCACCATGCCACCCCAGTTTAGACCTGGCCATATGCAAATTAGTCTTGACCCTGTGCCTCATGGGAACAGTCCAGCCCGAACTGCCAAGCCAGGTCCTCCCTGGACCGGAAACAAGCATCCTAGGACAGGTTTCGGGGTTTCACCCCTCATCAGCCAGGATAGCTTGATTCCAGTGGCACAGTGAGCCCGGGACCCACATCTGGGCATACCCGGCGCACTTAGGGCGAGGAAGCAAAAGACACACAATTGATGGACGGAATGCAGACCAAATCAAAACATTCACCCCCAGTCAAGAGATCTGGGTTAAATCCATCATTCTTTTGCTCACCATGCCACCCCAGTTTAGACCTGGCCATATGCAAATCAGACTTGACCCTGTGCCTCATGGGAACAGTCCAGCCCGAACTGCCAAGCCAGGTCCAACCTGGACCGGAAACAAGCATCCTAGGACCGGTTTCGGGGTTTCACCCCTCATCAGCCAGGATAGCTTGATTCCAGTGGAACAGTGAGCCCGGGACCCACGTCTGGGCATACCCGGCGCACTTAGGGCGAGGAAGCAAAAGACACACAATTGATGGACGGAATGCAGAACAAATCAAAACATTCACCCCCAGTCAAGAGATCTGGGTTAAATCCATCATTCTTTTGCTCACCATGCCACCCCAGTTTAGACCTGGCCATATGCAAATCAGTCTTGACCCTGTGCCTCATGGGAACAGTCCAGCCCGAACTGCCAAGCCAGGTCCTCCCTGGACCAGAAACAAGCATCCTAGGACAGGTTTCGGGGTTTCACCCCTCATCAGCCAGGATAGCTTGATTCCAGTGGCACAGTGAGCCCGGGACCCACGTCTGGGCATACCCGGCACACTTAGGGCGAGGAAGCAAAAGACGCACAATTGATGGACAGAATGCAGAACAAATCAAAACATTCACCCCCAGTCAGGAGATCTGGGTTAAATCCATCATTCTTTTGCTCACCATGCCACCCCAGTTTAGACCTGGCCATATGCAAATCAGTCTTGACCCTGTGCCTCATGGGAACAGTCCAGCCCGAACTGCCAAGCCAGGTCCTCCCTGGACTGGAAACAAGCATCCTAGGACCGGTTTCGGTGTTTCACCCCTCATCAGCCAGGATAGCTTGATTCCAGTGGCACAGTGAGCCCGGGACCCACGTCTGGGCATACCCGGCGCACTTAGGGCGAGGAAGCAAAAGACACACAATTGATGGACGGAATGCCGAACAAATCAAAACATTCACCTCCAGTCAAGAGATCTGGGTTAAATCCATAATTCTTTTGCTCAGTATGCCACCCCAGTTTAGACCTGGCCATATGCAAATCAGTCTTGACCCTGTGTCTCATGGGAACAGTCCAGCCCGAACTGCCAAGCCAGGTCCTCCCTGGACCGGAAACAAGCATCCTAAGACCGGTTTCGGGGTTTCACCCCTCATCAGCCAGGATAGCTTGATTTTAGTGGCACAGTGAGCCCGGGACCCACGTCTGGGCATACCCGGCGCACTTAGGGCGAGGAAGCAAAAGACACACAATTGATGGATGGAATGCAGAACAAATCAAAACATTAACCCCCTGTCAAGAGATCTGGGTTAAATCCATCATTCTATTGCTCACCATGCCACCCCAGTTTAGACCTGGCCATATGCAAATCAGTCTTGACCCTGTGCCTCATGGGAACAGTCCAGCCCGAACTGCCAAGCCAGGTCCTCCCTGGACCGGAAACAAGCATCCTAGGACCGGTTTCGGGGTTTCACCCCTCATCAGCCAGGATAGCTTGATTCCAGTGGCACAGTGAGCCCGGGACCCACGTCTGGGCATACCCGGCGCACTTAGGGCGAGGAAGCAAAAGACACCCATGAGGCACAGGGTCAAGACTGATTTGCATATGGCCAGGTCTAAACTGGTGTGGCATGGTGGCATGGTGAGCAAAAGAATGATGGATTTAACCCAGATCTCTTGACTGGGGGTGAATGTTTTGATTTGTTCTGCATTCCGTCCATCAATTGTGTGTCTTTTCTTTCTCGCCCTAAGTGCGCCAGGTATGCCCAGACGTGGGTCCTGGGCTCACTGTGCCACTGGAATCCAGCTATCCTGGCTGAAGAGGGGTGAAACCCCGAAACCGGTCCTAGGATGCTTGTTTCCGGTCCAGGGAGGACCTGGCTTGGCAGTTCGGCCTGGACTGTTCCCATGAGGCACAGAGTCAAGACTGATTTGCATACGGCCAGGTCTAAACTGGGGTGGCATGGTGAGCAAAAGAATGATGGATTTAACCCAGATCTCTTGACTGGGGGGGAATGTTTTGATTTGTTCTGCATTCCGTCCATCAATTGTGTGTCTTTTAGTACCTTCAGAGGCCAGCCCCGCGTTCCAACCCTGCATCTTCACCTGAACCCAAGACTTCCAGAGTGACTCCTAGGGCTAGTTTACTGGCTTCCTGTTCAGAGCCACAGGGACATATATGGCTCCCACCATCTTGAACCCGCACTTGAACCCAGCCTGAGTGAGTTCTTTACCCCCAAGGTGTGTCCCTCCAATCCTGGACCCTTGGTTATGGATCTAAGGGTGCCCCGATTGCCAAAATCCAAAACGTTAGATAAAAACTGCTCTGAGAACCGAAGGAAGACCGGGACCAACCTGCTGATGATCCACCGAAGGTGCTTCACCGGTCTGCCTAACTTCGCAGCTGATCCTGCTATGCTCTTCTCTGCAGCAGCAAGTCCCCTTCGCTAATGGGGTTTCTGACCTTCTGTGACTGTCTCTGGCAAAAGCCTCCTGTCTCATTCTGCTGGAGATTTTCGACTTCCATAAAAGTGACTACGTCCGTACGTAGAAATCTTCTCTGTGACTCCATCTAGCGGCTCCTCGATGACGATGCTCTTTCCTCGGACACCACCTGCACCCTTGGCCAACTGAACTTCACCTTCTCAGAACATTTTTCTTGAAAATTCTTCTAAGTTCGAAGATAAGGGCTGACCGGGCGCAATCCACTTCATGTATCCGACCCACACTCCATCACTTTTTTTATTTTAACCCAGTCTAGCACATCTAGATGTCCGCGGTTGGCACTTTTAGGTGCTAGATCCACTAAAAACTTTAAAAATCTGTGACTTCTACTGATTGTATTTTGTTGATTTGGTGTCAAATAATTTAGGAAAATGTACTCTATTTTTCAATATTGGTGTGGGGTTTTTCTTGTGTTCTGTTTTCACTGTAAAGTGCACTCTCACCAGGGCCACTGGAATTATGCGGCAGGAGAGGCCCAAATTTTGCAGCACGGTTGAATAAATTGACCGTCAAGAAAAGGCAAATTATGTGACATAATGCGGCACATTATTAAATAGTTTTACTTCATTATTTTGTACTTTTTACACTTGTTAACACTGTCTGGGCATTAGATACACCTCATATTACAAGTTTAATACCCAAATCTAGCAATAAGCAACAGAAAGGTGACCAGGCAAAAAGTCTTCCACTGCGCAGCAACACGTGCCACTGCGTTTTTAGTAACTTTTGAACCGTTTGAGCCAGAAACAAAATTTAGTTTTTTGATAAAATCTGCAGATTATGCAAAAATCGCCTCAGCTGCACAATCACATAATTTCAGTGGCCCTGACTATCACCCACGAAGGTATCCTAGCACCGAACTTACAAGAATCAATTGGAACTGGACATAGAAATATTCAAATCTATGAGATCGCTTTGCTGGAAAGTATTCTTCAACATGCTTCCACCTTCAAATACAAAACACAAATGATCAGCCTTTGATTACCACTAACTGAATGGAGGAACCAGCAAAGACTGTGACTGTGATATGACAGATATATAGGTTTTTGTAATATGAACCGCAAAGCTAAGGTAGATGCATTGTAATATAACTGTAACTGCATCTCGGGTATGACACAATTGACAAGCCCTGGAAAAATTAGGAAATACCTCAACCACAGTAGAAGTGCAACAGCTTGCTTGGTGCAATCATAGGTGAAATCAATACATCCTTCTTCAACTGGAGGTGCAGGTATGGATCTTAACATGAAGAGAACTGAGAATGGAAAAACAAACTAAATATGAATGACACAAAATCCTGACTGTCGATTGTCAAAAACAGGAACCTTACAACATAACGTCGCTGGGAAGTATGACTTCCTTCTGACTCTACTTATATTGACCTCGGAGATCAAAGGTCCACTGACCTTTGGGAGGTCTAGCCCCACAATACTAGTGTGCCACAATAAGTACTGTCCCAGTCTCCACACTCTCCATTATGATGTGTGCCCAAGTAATCTATGCCTTCTCTTTTCTAGTTTCAGCAGTCCCTGTGTAGAGGTCATGTATTTAGGGAGATTCCTGATAGTACCCCCAGAGGAGATAGAAAGCTGGCACTAATATAGGGCTGTAGACAAATGCAATGGATTCCTAGGAATGAACTGCTATATCATATCCCAACTAATGAGATGTTGTAACTGACCCCTTGAGATGTCAGAGTCTAATACAACCTTTACCTCATAGTCCAGTGCATATTCAACAACCACTGCAGCAGGTTGGCTATGATTAAGGGTCCCTGCTTTCCGTTTTTACAGATATTTACAGATAAATACAGACAGAAAACAATGTGTTTTCTGTCTGCATTTATTTGTAAATGTGGAAAAATACAGAAAATTGTGCTTTTTTTAAGTGACTCTCCGTGCTGTCTTTCATGAATTATAGGCTAGCAGCTGAGCATATGGACAGCATAGGAAATTAAAAAACAGGATGTACTTTCTTTAAATAACAGCATATGCCAACATACATTTATAGTATAATGCTAGTATTTACCCGTGGATGTATTGTTCTGTAATATTTGGCAGCTTAAATAGCTAAAACACGACAGACATCAAAGTATGAGTGCGCGCCTATCAGTTAAATAGATATGGAAATGTACAGTTTTACAACTTAATTTATACGCAAAACACAAAATAAATATGGATAAATACAGATAAAATGGCCAAAAAATAAATACAGATGGAAATGGCCAAAAAATAAATACCATAAAACCGGGAGCCCTAGCTATGATCAACTGAGTGCCCTGTTTTAACTCATGAGACATGCACTGCCATATACATATTCCAGGATTCAAGGAGGCGTAATTAAGCTGTTGCAGGTCCTACCAAACTAGTCATGACAAAAGGTCTAAACATCTGGGAGTAAACTTTATCTCTTACCATCTAATGTAGATTTTTGCAGCTGACTAACCACAGCACTTTGGATCATCATCAAATTTTGCAAGAGCTTCTGACCTGAAGTTGCTTTTACTGTGCAAAAAGTGGAAGTTCATAATCTTAGATGAATTCCATATGCACAAAAAAGTCAAGAACTAATCCACTATGTAAAGAGTTATCATAGGCAAGCTCTATGATGGGGTTAGACCTAACATCCTTGGTCTGGTTTTACCCCAAACTTTTTGCCTTCAACCTTTCTATTTTCAGATAATTTTTTTTGCCATTAAGACTCTTTGCACTTTATGACTGCTAACCAGTGCTACAATGCTTGTGCTTGCTGCCTAAAACATGGTAAAATTGGCCTACACCTTATTGGCACCTTCAATTTACTTTTAAGTCCTTAATATATTGATATATGTACCCAAAGCCTATAAATGAAATGCCACCTATTTCGGTAGCACTTTTAAACATTTCTCAGCCTGCCATTGCAGCCTGTAGTGAGGTTTTAAACTGACATTTCAGCCTGTCAAAATAAACCTTTTGCAAGGCATAAACCTTCCTTTCTAATACGCCCGCTCACATAATTGGAGGAATTTGGTCACTTTGTATTACTCTTGTAACACGGCGTTCCAGCCAAATTTAGCCAATCTCCGCGTGGCGGAATTTTGGTTCTTGTTCGAGCAACGGGATGACAATGGGAACAATGTGCGGCTCCATCAAGCAAGCTGGCGAGCGTGAGTGAGATTTGGCATCCCCTAGCGTGGTTTCCCATCCCTAGGAGGCCTTCCTGCGCAATTTTCCAATGCGGGCAGTTGTGGGCGGTTGTGTTCAGAGGGCTGCTTCTCGATGAGGTATTCTACTCGAGAAGCAGAGTGTTGCGCAAAACACATATATTTTATTTTACTTTTTTCAACAGGAAGGAAGTGCCACAGAGACTCCAGCTTTCTCTTCCTGTTTAAAAGGCTCTCCCCAGTGCTTTGTCCCTTGGTCAGCATTAATTTGGATTTGTAGGTGAAAGGATAACTCTGTCTGCAATCCTTGCTGTACATACCATTGGATTTTAAGGTTTTGTTGTGAGATATCAAGTAAGCCAAAAGACTTGGGGGCGTGGCCAGGGAGGCCAAGATGGTGGACGCGTTCCTGTGAGGCTCCGGCAGCGGTCCGCTCCACGGACATGAATTGGTGCCGACGGAGTCCCCGGTGACATGCCCAGACAGCGATCAGCAGCCCTGCCACGCGGATTACACCCGATGAGCCCGAAATTACCGGGAGGGAATTGATTACCCCGCTGCGATCGAGCCCGGGGTCGGGACGCCGGCTCGCAACATGGCCGCGGCTCCTCGTGGCTGAAGGCCTCTTCCCCGCGGCCGCGACCTGGGGCAGTCCTGCCGGGCGGCGAGCGCTTACGACTGTGGCGGCTGGTGGAGGGGTGCCCGCGACCCGAAATCCGGACCCATCCCCCCGCGGGGGACCCAGGTGAGCGTGAGCCCCGGAGGGGCATTTTCCCCACGAAGGTTCCCGGAGGCAGCCTCCTACGGAAAGGTGCGACCCGGTGCAAACCCTGCACCCCCGATATAGCGACCCCATCACCACAGCAGCCCCCACAAGTTGTATTGAGGACGGAGTGCCAATCCTCCGACCCCATCGACCCGGCGCAGTCTTTCCCCTCCTTTCCCCCCACCCACACGGCGCCAGGCCACGAGGTGCGTGGTGGGGGATAGGGGCCGGAGACCTCAAGGGACCCCGGGCTGGTGACAGGCCTGGGGTGCAGGCCACTTGCTGAGCCCCCAAAAGAACCAGTGTTGCCGCGGGGGGGCCCCGTGGCCACTGCGCGCTGACGCCAAGGCCCTCGAAGAGAGCATCACTGCCGCGCTGCACTGAGATCACCCAGGGCCCGGACCGTGGGGCTGGGGTTCGGATCGCGGACTGCTGGCACCCCCGAAGTAGAGATTGCGCCACTGGGTCAACCCCGGCGGTGTACCATTCATCTGCCTTTACCGTGACGACCCCCCCCCACACGGCACCAGGCCTCGAGGCGCATGGTGGGGGGCAAGTGCTGAAGGCCCACAGTGATCCTGGACTTGAGGAGCAGGCCGTGGCGCGATCCCCGGCGGGGCATAGCCCGACGAAGGTCCCCAGAAGCAACCCCCAGCAATACAGTGCAACCCGGCACGGGCCTAACCCCCCCCCCCGGCGCAACGGCCACTTCACCACAGCGGTCCCCGCGGGGGTGCATTGAGAGCAGTGTGTCAATTCTCTGACCCCATCGACCTGATGTCATTTCCCCTCACTCACACGCCGCCAGGCCTCGAGGCGCTTGGCGGGGGACCAGAACCAAAGGCCTACGGTGATCCCAGGTTAGAGGTACAGACCGCCCTGGGAAATCGGCTCTGCTACATGGGGTGACCATTGCACGCCAAAGCGACAGCCCTCAGAGGAGACAGAAGTTGCGGCGATGCCAAGAGTTCAACCTGCCCCGGGACCCAGACCCCCGTGGCTGGGGGCTGAGAGGCGGATCGCGGTCCATAACACGGTGGCATAATCTGGTGAGTGCTTCTCACCCGCGGCTTGGTGCCCCCCTAGCGGTGAAGATCCTGGGGCCCGCTGGCTGCTGCTGATGCCCCCTCATGCCACACTTTGGCCCCCCCGCACGGCGCCAGGCCTCGAGGCGCGCGGTGGGAGGGTGAAGGGACAGACGCACAGTGCCAAGGCGGAAACGCCAGGCCGACAATAGTCAACAAGCGCAGCTTGCTACAACGCCGCCCCCCCGGCCGCATGGCGCCGAACTCCGAGGCGCGCGGCGGGGATGAGGAGCGGGAGGCCTAAAGTGACCCCTAAGCTAACATCTGGCCTTGGATGCGGACTACCTGATATGTCCGCGGAGGAATAGCATTGCTGCGTGGGGGTCCCATGGTTGCCGCAAGCCAGCACCCCAAGCCATAGGGGACGCTTTATTGCTGAATCGCCCTTGAGGGGTTTCCCCCCGCGGGCACCCTCCACCAGAGGCCTGAACCCCCGGAACTGGAGGTCAACGGAAGGATTGCGGCCTGTGGCACGACAACACAGTCTGGAGGACACCTCTCGCCGGAGACATCCCACTGACGGGGGTGTAGGACCGATAGACTGAGCAGGCCCTCATAGGCACCCAGTTCCCACAGAAAACGCTGGTGCGACGGCGGCTGCCATTGGGCAGCAACTCCTACTGGAACCAAAGCCTAGCGTGAGACGTCTACGGGACAACCTCCCCCAAGCCTAGCAAGTCGTGAGCACTCTATCTACAGCTAGCAACATTCCTAACCTGACCTCAACTATGGGGCGTCAGCGTGTGGCCACTGCTGGGCCACAACCGGGCTCAACCAGACGACCTTCCCCAGACCTTCCTCAGCCATCAGAAGAGCTCCCACAAATGGCATCAATGTCGACCAAGCTAGACCCGGTCCTGGTGGCCATAGAACATTCCAGGGTCACTATGGAAGACAGATTCGGGGCGCTGACCACAGACCTGAACCTTTTACGCGATGACCACCGCAAGCTAGTGGATAAAGTCAAGCAGGGGGAGAAAACCATGCAAATGCTAGAACCCCAAATGAAGTCCCAACAAACCCCCCTAAGCAACCTTCAAACAAGGGTGAAGATACTCGAAGACAAAGCAGACGACTTAGAAGGGCGCTCCCAGCGAAGTAATATTCGCATCCTCAATCTGCCGGAGGGAGTAGAAGGACTGGACCCCATCACCTACATTGAAGCATGGTTCAAAATAAACTTTCACCCCGGCACCCGATCTGACTCCATTATTCTCGGTGGAGAGGGCGCATCGCGTCCCAGGCCGCAAGCCACCCCCGGGATCCCCACCCAGACCATTCCTACTGAAACTACTACAGTACCGTGACAGGGACGCGGTCCTCCGAGCAGCCAGACAGCACGGACCCCACAGGGTGGAAGATAAACAGGTCATGTTGTTCCCTGACTACTCTAAAGCAGTCCAGCGACAACGCTCATCATTCCTGGAGATTAAGTGTCTGCTGCGTCACAAACAGGTCCAGTACGCCCTTCCGTTTCCAGCGCGCCTTAAAATTATGCACGAAGGCCGTACGCACTTCTTCTTTGACTTCAAAGAAGCATATGACTGGGCAGTCCAACACTTGCAGGACACCGCAACTGGCAGCCTACAACAAGGGACTCGGGCATTCAAAAACCAGAGATGCCCGAAGAAAAAACTCACTTTGAAACAATGGAACTCACGACCTCAATTGAACACACGGAGCTCCCCAGATCTAGAGCAAATCATAGCTGAACGTAGGAGAGCACTATGGGCGGCAGCACAAATTGGTTCGGCAGCAGAGAGCTCTGATGATGAAAAAGCCCCCCACATCTTCACTCCAGAGGAAGAAGTCAGTGACTCAAACGTATCCCGAGATGGCTCGATCACCCCACCACCGGTGACCCCGCAGACGGCGGACACGCTCATATAATATGGGACGCTGCATTGTAGCCGAATAGCCCCCCAGGCCCCAGTATTATCCCAGATTCTGGACACTGGCCTTTGTCATGCTATCTAGTCAAAGGGGTATCTACTAAAAGAGGACCCGGGGCACACCATACCTGATTGAGCATACCGCACAACACATAGAGGGACCCGTTCGGCACCGCAGTTTATACACTTATGCTGCAACAGACCACATAGAGCACCACTAGAGACACAAAGAGACCACGCACCCTCCAATACCGTATTAAAGCATGAACATGCCTTTTAGTTTGGACGTGTCGCCCCGAGCGGCAGGTCCCTTTAGTTGGTAATTTTCCCTGCATTATAGTTGCACCCCTTCCCCCTCACAGACTTCCCCAGATATCCAGCAAGACAGTGTGCAGATGGGCAGACCCACAAATCTTCGATGGCCGGCGATGATGCAGGGAGCCCCCAGGCGACGCCCTAACCCCTACACTGAGACAGCAACACCCACGCACAACAGCACATGCCTAACAAAATACCTAACACAGACATCACGATCATAACGATCAATGTTAGAGGCCGGCACACAGCGCGCAAAAGATGCGCCATATACTCATATATCAAAAGGCAACATCCACAAATAGCCGTGTGGCAGGAAACACACTTAACGGCCCCAGAAGCCGACCGCCTGCAGCGGAAATGGCGGGGAACCATCTATGCTACAACGTACTCTGCCTTTGCCCGAGGCACCTTAATCTGGCTCTGCCCAGGGACTCCCTTCTGGGAACTCAAACGCACGAACGATAAGGAAGGCCACTACACACTTGTGGAGGGGCTCCTAGAAGGTCAGCCTATACTTCTGGGGAGTATTTATGCCCCCAACATCGAGCAGGACAAATTTTGGGGACACCTAAACGGGGTACTAGCCCAATACACATCCACACCCTGGCTTCTCGGGGGCGACTATAACTGCACGCTAGACCCTCACCTAGATAGATCCCACCCTCCCCCTGCACACTCCACGGCGCATAAACAAGCGGAGCGCTTTCAAACATGGGTGACCCACTGGGCGCTAGGAGATGTATGGCGGTTCCGGAATCCGGACACTAGACTCTAATCCTTCCACTCGGTCCCTCATAACCTGCGCGTGCGTCTAGACAGGTTCCTCGGCTCGGTATCCATGCTCCCTAAAGTCCAACATTCAGATTACTTCGGCCGGGTCCTCTCGGATCACGACGCCCATATCCTGACCCTCAGATGGCGGCCCCCTCACCCCCCAGTGCCAACGTGGAAACTGCCACGGGAATGCCTCACTGATAAGGTGTTTAGACATGACCAGGAGCATAGTATCCGAGATTATTTCCGGATAAACGCCCAGACAGCGACCTCTAGATCGCTGGAATGGGATGCCTTTAATGTGGTCACAAGGGGACAGTGTATACAGCAAATAGTGGAGGTCCGGAAAACACTAGAAGCAGCGCTCCTGCGTGCAGAGACTACATTAGCGGCATTAACAAAGGAAGTGGATGTAAGCGAGGCCGTGACAGCGCAAATAGCGACGGCCAAAACAGCGTATGCGGAGACGTTAAGGGACCTGCGTAAATATAACTTCAAAGCGCATGCGGTCAGATCTCATAAAGAAGGGAACAGAGCAGAGTCCCTCCTGGCATGGTTGGCCCGTCAAGACACAGAGATCAAACCCATTACAGAACTGGTGGATTGGGCGGGGGTCCCCCGACACTCCCAGGTAGAGATCCTACACATTTTTCACTACTTTTACTCAGAAGCCTACCGAGGTCCCGCACAGGACAGACCACACTTAATCACCCATTTCCTGCACCCCTTGACTATCCCGCAAATTCCGGAGGAAGACAGGGACGACATCGACGAGAAGATAGGATCCACAAGTGTCTCCCACGCAATCCATGCCCTATCGCGCAATAAAGCCCCAGGCATGGACGGCTTTCCAATAGAGTATTACAACACCTTCTCAAGCCAACTGGTCCCCCAAATTACAGGCATGTTTGAAGACGCACTGCAGAGAGGTGAACTGCCAGGCTCCCTTAGAGAATCGGTTCTGGTGGTATTCCCAAAGCCGGACCGTGATCCGAGACTCCCAGCCTCGTACAGGCCCATAACCCTACTGAATGCAGACTGTAAAATACTGGGAATTTTTTGCGGATCGGTATTCCCAGATCCTTCCTCCACTGATCCACCCGGATCAGTGTGGGTTCGTCGCTGGCCGTAACACATCCCAGAACTTACGCAGGCTCTTCCACATCCAGGACAGAGCAGGTCCCCAGTTCCCACGAGCGGCTTGCCTAATTCTAGATCTAGAAAAGGCCTTCGATACCCTCCTGTGGCCCTATTTGTTTGCCGTTCTCCGGCGGAATGATGTGGGCCCGACCCTGCTTGCATACACGCAACTCCTCTACAAGAACCTTACAACAAGGGTTCGACTGGGAAAATATATCTCAGCCCCAATTCGGGTAGAGAGGGGTACACGCCAGGGGTGTCCCCTCTCCCTGCTGTTATTTGCCTTGGCAATAGAGCCCTTAGTGATACGTATGCGTCGGGAGGGAGAGGCCTGGGGCATCCTGATCGCTGACACAGTCCACAGCGTGTTATGATGATCTGCTTATATATATCCGTGACATAACGGCTCATCTGACCCCCATATAGACAACACTACACGAGTTTGCGGAGATTTCGGGCCTCAGAATCAACTGGAGCAAATCCACGGTCTACCCCATTAGTCCACATCTAGCCCCCCTGGACCTTACAATTGGGACCCAGTGGATCGCCTGGAGCCATGCTGCCCCTAGATACCTTGGAGTTAGGCTGTACCATTCCCCACAGGACATGTACGAAGGGAATCACAGTAAAGCACTGGCGGGCATACGGGCAGCCGTAGAGTTCTGGAAGACGCTTCCCCTGGCCCCCATCGGGCGGGTGGCCCTGGCTAAAATGATTATTGTCCCCCGGCTACTATATCACTTTGCCAACATCCCAGTCATTCCACCTCGCCCCATCTTCCGGGAACTAGATACCCTCCTCACCTCTCTCATCTGGGGAACGGGCCGGCACAGAGTAGCTCTACCCAAGTTGTATCTCCCGATTGACCAGGGAGGGCTGGGAGCTCCGGCCTTTGAGGCCTATTTCCTCGTGGCGCAACTTCAGTGGCTTTCGCACTGGACTGCGGAGCGCCACATGGGCGAGACAACCTCCGACACGGAGCATATCTCTCTGCCACTAATCCGACGTCTGCTATTACCAGGCACTAAACCTCAACGTACATACCCGCTACAAGTAACGGTGGCTCGCACCTGTATGTTGCGCATACACCGCATGTCTAGAGGGAAGCCGCCATACTCCCCATTACTCCCGTTAGTGGGGTTCCCACATCAAGAGAACCACTACATGGCGCGAACCCTACAAGTATGGACAGACAGTTCACTAACGGAATGGGAATCCTTGTTTGAGGGAGGCCAATTGCGACCATTCGAACAGTTAGTAGAAGAATACAGTCTCCCTCCTGGGCAATTCCTACTACACCGACGACTCTTGGCCAGTTCGCAGGAGAACCACCGACGCACCCAGTAATACACACCATACTACATATGGGGGCGGGCAGACATCTTGTCACATGGCTGTATAAAGCTACCCGAGAATTGTTATTTAAGCCACTGACCTCACTGCAGCAGACATGGGAGGAAGACCTCAACAGACCACTACATGACAAGGAGTGGGCGCAGGCTCTAGAATACCCCAAAAAAGTCTCCAGAAACGCGCGATTCAAGAACATACAATTCAACATCCTACATAGGGCATACTTAACACCAAAGGGCTTACAACGTTATTACCCAGACACGCAGTTTCTATGCCCCAGATGCCAAACCCCTGCAGAGGACTTCCAACACATGTTCTGGAGATGCCCTACATTGCAGCACTACTGGCATTACATCCATGACACACTCAGAGCAACCGCCAATATCCCCGGGATCGATACATGGGAGGCATGTGCGCTAGGGGTGTTTCGAAGACGAAAAACTGATAAAGTACAGCGGCGCTTTGCATCCCTCCTATTACTTCTGGCAAAGAGAGCCATAGCTATGCACTGGAGGACTCCGGGAGGGCCCCCGGTGGAGGCTTGGGTGGGAGCCATCAAAAAGTGGGGCGCTGCGGAAGAAGATGTGATCCGAGAAGAGGAAGCGAAGGGAACATGCAAACACCACATATCCATGGAATGGGCGCAAATCCTGTTCCAGTTCAGCCAGCAAACCATGCGAGCAGAACCAGCTGAGGCCCCCCATACCCAACCAACTTCTGCCACGCCAGCCACACCAGCTGGCAGGCGTATTGAGCTAGAGCGCCCACCTGTTGCTGATACTCCCTCACGGCCCACACTGTAGAGCACAACCCAAGAACCTGACAAAGAAATTAACCGAAACCCCCCCGCGCATCGATAACCGCCAGCCGCCAGACTAGCCCCACACACCGGCACAGAGGGCCTACTGACCTCCTTTCCGTCTGCACACACACCCCTTCTCCCCGCTGATCCCGCATCAGTACCCCAGTTCAGCACCCAGGTTTTTAGTTTAGGATACAAACCAGCTGCTCAGATAACACCGGTGAGGGACAGGGATTGTTACCCACCCACTAGAGTTGCAGGCTCAAAGCTCCCATGAGAACCATGGGCAGACGTAGCTACATCACCTAGATTTTGATTAGCAACCATATCCCAGGACCCATAAGTCTCACACTGATCACTTCCACCTCTGTGTAATGCTGGGATTGTATTGATATATTATGACAGCTATGAGAGTCAACACTCTGACGCGGTAATCAGGGAAAGTGCCGCACTGTGCTCGCTCCGGAATCGTAGAGTCAAGGATATGATTAGTATTAATAAAAGTAGTTAGTTCTTGGTTCATATACTTTTCAAGACGTTTTGCAGGTAAGGGCAGGCGGGAAATTGGACGATAGTTACTTGGGTTTGATCTATCTAAATTAGGTTTTTTTAACAGGGGCAGAATAGAAGTCTTTTTCCAGATTTTTAGAAATGTTCCAGTTTTAAGAACTAGAATAAATATATCTGTAAGTTGGTGTGCAACTGTATCAGCCGCTGCCTGAACTATTTTAGGAGGACAGGGATCCATCGGTGATCCTGTTTTAGTGGTACATAAGAGTTTACCAACCTGATCATTAGAAATAGGAGGAAAGTCCAAAAATTGGGGAGAATCGGAAGTTGAAGGAATGTCGGAAGCTATTGACTCAACTGTCTCTACATCACTTTGTGTAATAGAACTGCTCATGTCCTTTACGGGCCGCAGAGCAAACGCATCATAGATTCTGAATACCTTTTCACAGAAAGAAGATGGTAGGGTGTTACAAAACATTTGATCTACTGCAGTATTCCTAGACTCCTGGATACGGCTGAGTTTCTGAACCGTGACAAACAGTTCTTTAGTGTTGTTCTTAGCTGCTTTGATTTTTTCGAAAAATAATCAGTTTTAGTTTTATGAATCATTTCTTTGTAGGGTGTAATCAATTCTCTGTATATTTCTTTCTCTGTGGTATCATAGGACTGTCTCCAATGCCTCTCTTGTCGGCGACATTGCCTTTTAAAAAGCCTAAGATCCTCAGAGGAAATTGGCTCAGTAGGGGCAGTTCTGCTAGTTTTCCCTACTTTCAGGGGGATTTTTGCATGTACTGTTGAAGCAATCCAGCTGTGATAATCTAGTGAGGCTGTCTCTGGGTCACAAGGTATGGGGGGTTTGTTATTGACCATTTGGGTATTAAACTCGGCTCTGTCTAAACGATGCCATTGGTATCGCTTCTGCCTTTTGACTGGAAGAATCCTATTACCAGTAGTAAAGGGCATTGTTAGAGTCAACAGAACTGATGAATGGTCCGACCAGTGCAGTTGAAGTATACTATTGAATTACAGGAAAGGGCAGTCTGTAAAGACGGCATCCAGGAGGTGACCAGCTCTGAGTGGGACCTCCCGTAATCTGTTCTAAACCTGCCCTGGTCAACAGGTCAATAAGGACGCTGGAATGTTTATTATGTTGATTCTCAAGGTGAAAATTAAGATCACAGAGAATAGTGTAGTCCTGGGAGTCCACTTTATGTTCAAGTAACTGCCCCAGAGCATGCATTAAATTAGCCTTCGGACCGGGGGGCCGATATACAAGGAGTCCATTGACGGAGTAGGTGTGATTGATAGCAATTTTAAAGGAGAGCACCTCACAGTCAGGGCCTGTGGGGATATCAGTAAAAAATGCTTTCAGGTAATCCCGATATACTATGGCAAGCCTTCCCCCTTTTTTTCCTGTACGGTCTTTCCTAGCAATGGAAAAGCCTGATGGGATGGCCACAACCATGTCAGGGCCAGAACAATCATCTGCCCAGGTTTCTACGAAAAATGTAATGCCGAGGGCATGTGCTTCTACAAATTTTGCAAATTCATGCTTATGTTTGATCAATGATCGTGCGTTTATAAGTGCACAGTGCAACCCTTGTGGGCCATCCTTCCCTTTGACTGGAGTATGTTATTAGCCTTTACTTTCCTGAGTTTACAGGGATAAATATTAGTGTTTGAGGTTGCCTTAATATTTGTAAGGATAAGCTTGCAAATAGGGAAACCCTGCAACCCTGTGCTATTACAGCAGTTTAAAACTGGGCCTGGACAGCAGGTATTAATATTAAATAATTCAAAAAGTTTACTTCGTGAATAGGAAATCATGGTTTCTGGTTAGACCCCAAATCAGGCAGAGCGGCTGGCGCTGAGCACGGTCCCAGCGCGGACGGGCACAGACGGGCTTGCCTTTGGCGCGCCTTCAGCGCGTCTCTGGAGCGGAGGCGCTCCATTGCCGATTAAATCTCCCACCGAGTGCGGGGGCATGGCTAAGCCAAACGCTAAGAATATGCGTTTAAAATCGGGGGTGGAGAAAAATAAGAAGGTAACTGGGGTCCAGCAACCCCTTAGTCCTAAGACAGGCTCCCCTGCTGAGGGCTAATACTGGTAACTTAGATGTAACTAAAATAAAAGTGCAAATGAATAAACCATAAAATTATTAAAACCTGGGTAAAAACCCACTAAAAGATGGTGCCCGTCCTAAACGGAGCCAGGCACCTCCGAAAACGGCACGTCAGTGCCTACCAGGAAAGAAAATTGGGCTGCCAAGTAGGCGACCGGAGCCAGGCATTTCCATGCACAATAGTGCTACAAGGAACATAAAGGGTAGGTTGTCGCCACACAATTCAAAGCATTAGTTTCTCTGTTATCTTTCGGTATGCTGCGCGGATGTGCTCCACTGCCGATTAAATCTCCCACCAAGTGTGGGGGGAGTGGCTAAGCCAAACGCTAAGAATATGCCGTGCGTTTAAAATCCGGGGGAAATAATATGAAGGTAACTGGGGTCCAGCAACCCCTTAGTCCTCAGACAGGCTCCCCTGCTGAGGGCTAATACTGGTAACTTAGCTGTAACTAAAATAAAAGTGCAAATGAATAAACCATAAAATTATAAAAATCTGGGTAAAAACCCACTAAAAGATGGCGCCCATCCTAAACGGAGCCAGGCACCTCCGAAAACGGCACGCCAGTGCCTACCAGGAAAGAAAATTGGGGATCCACGTAGGCGACCGGAGCCAGGCATTTCCATGCACAATAGTGCTACAAGGAGCATAAAAGGTAGGTTGTCGCCACACAATTCAAAGCATTAGTTTCTCTGTTACCTTTTGGTATGAGAGGTATAAAATGAGAGAGCTTTGTAAAATAATTCACTGCTAATAACAAAGTGTTTGGGTCCTTGGAAGAGAGCAGTTCCACAATAAAATTCAGAGATTTGAGACCATATCTGTGTGAGTAAAGGAAGCGGTTGTAGACCTGCAGTTCTATGATGATCTGCTTTGGTTTTAGCACATGTAGAACCGTTTTTATGTACTCTTCCACTAATGCTTACATATTTGGGCACCTAAACATACATGTCAGTAATCACCTGTCCTTAATTCTGGATACCCCGATACTGGTGTGTCATGACATAAAATAATCAATTAATCTTGCACCCTCCTTTCTGGTATAATACAATAGGGTTATATGACGGAACCCCACATGCATTTGCCTTTACACCTAGTCAGTAGCCCGACTGCTATGTTTCCATGCGTTCCTTTACCACGCAAGTCGTCACAATGACTTGCCTTAGGGGGCACTGGACTTTGGAATAGTATAAATTACTATTACAACTCCAGTCAGTGTATCAGTAGGGAAGGTGTTGGACTTAAAATCCAACATCAGTCCAGCAACACATCCCCTAAAGCAAGTCATTGTAATGACTTGCATGGTAAAGGAACACATGGTAACGTCGCAGGCGGGGTACTGACTGCTGTGTAAAGACACATTGTGGTATTAACTGCATGGTAAACGATGTTTTCCGTGCAATACAACACTGTCTAAACATTTCATAGGCTATGATTCTCTGCTATTAAAACTTTAGCGTCCATCTGGTATTGAGCCTGACATATCCCTTCTAATATCTGTGTAGACTATCTTGTTGGCTATGGAATGCTGTAGTAAAAGAAACATTTTCATTTACTTGTTTTGGTCCTTCCTATGTAGAAGGAGCATTTGCCTTTCCATGTCTTTTCACAAGTCTATGTATCATCTCATAGTTAAACCAAGAGAAGAACAAAGTGAATCTAGCGTGACTCAAGTCACCACTTGAAGACATGGCTCTTTGACAAGTAACCCAGCATTTGCGGCTCGGCCAATAGGCTAGGTAACTAGCACCAGGACACCTCTGGGTAACCATTGCGCTTAAAAATTCCATAACATAACATAACATATATCTGAAAACTGCTGCAGGAATTACACCAGACCCCCAGCTTGATGTTTAGATTGATGAAATCTTGACTGGAGAGTCAAGAATATAGATGAAGCCCTGACCCAAAGTAGAGGGATCCATGTGAAGAGTAGAGCCCTTGCAGATCCTTCCTCTCATCAACACAGAAGGAAATCAATACCCTGGATGTGACTTTTATAGACTGCAGGATCCTCTAATCTTGCAGTAGATTCTTGAATGCCAGGATCCTAAAATCCTGCAGCATATCCTCGATACCCAACATATCCAGGGATCCTCATATCAAGCACTAGCAGTAATCATTGGATCCCATTGCAGTCTGGCACTCAAATGGGGCATACAGTCACAATATTTGGTGTGCCCTCATGTAGTGGAGAGGTCACAACTGGGCAGTGCATTGAAAAGATGACTCCAGATAGAATGAGTACCAGACCAGAATCTTTCAACTGGCAGAGCACAGGCTCAAGAGCAAATGACAATAAAATGTTCTTGACAGGGACTCGCAATAGATTTATCTTGTTCTGGACATTATTTCATAATGGCACTCACTCACGCACACACCAAAATGTGGCAGATTGAAAGCCAGTCCAAACACATCTTCCCCTCACACACAATGGACATAAAACACAAACATAAAACATCCTATGAAATAAAATCATTCAACCTTATAGAAATCCTACAGTTTCTTTGTGATGTACATGCAAGTTGTGCAGTCATAGGGGAAACCTCCATGACCAATGTTTTCATTTCACCACCTCCAGGAACATACTCAATCTTGGTCACAGCCACCCTCTCTTTATTATACCATTTACCATGCTCCAACTTAAGTTCATACTTGTTTTCCTCCACCACCCAACTTGAGATAGATAACTTACTTTGCCCCTTAGATTTGGCACCAGACAATTTCACTCTCACTCAACCACCAGGATTGACCCCCCAAACATCAATCCCAAAGAAAACATGCTTCAATTGCCCCTCTCTCCTGTTTACTCTAACCTCTTCCAGTTTTTCAAAAGGTGCCCTCATAACCATCCACAACGACTGAGCTGCTTGGATTCAAGAATCTACCCCTAAACAAAGCAAAAGGAGAAACAACGTCTGCTTTGGGTGTGGTGTGGACTGCCCACAACAAGTTCTTTAATTTCAATCCAGGTATCCACCTACAGTGAAAGGTTTCCACCTACAGTGAAATACACGCTCTGGAGTGATGAAAGAAGCTAAAGGACCTTGACGGCAGCCTGAACATGCGGGGCCACATCAACTCGATGGCCAAAACTGCCAGATTCCATCTAAGTTACCTAAGAAACTTCAAACCCTTCCTCGATACCTCTGACCTAAAAACGGCAATCCAGGCACTAGTCATTTCCAGACTAGAATATGGACGCTCTACTCTCGCAGGGCTACCCAAGAACTCTCTGGCCCCACTGAAAGCCTGCCTCAACGCCACCGCCAGACTCCTAACTGGCTCAAAGAAATTTGACCACATCTCTCCCCACCTCAAAGCTCTGAACTGGCTTCCCCTAGAGGCCAGAATCAACTTAAACTGGCCTGCATCACTCACAAAGCTCTCTACTCCAAGTCCCCTGCATTTCTCGCCCAAAAACTCGTGATATCCGGAGGAGCCAGAAACTCCCGATCTGCCAAAGACCTTTTGCTTCAACCAGCACGCTTCCGGAAAAAAAAACCTACAACCGGGCCTTCTCTGGGGCCGCTCCTAGAATTTGGAACTCTCTCCCACCCGACATCAGAAGACTTCCGTCCTTGGCACACTTTAAAAAGGAGACCAAAACTTTCCTAATGAGCAAATTCCTCGCCTAACGATCACCTCAGCGACACGATCCACCCTCCACTTCGGCATGATCCATGCTTTTCGGATGATACCTATTCCTGCACTCCTGGGCATCCCACTCAAGAGTTGAGACTGCGTGCCTTCTTTTAAAATGTATCTACCTGTTTTTCGTTTTTATCCCATATGTAGCCGGGAACTTTGACTGTGTGCTCTTTTTTTCTTGTAGAATGTACCCACCTATTTTACCCAATTGGTCCCTCCCTTCCTAATTCTTTGTATACCACCTTTAATCCTGTAAAGCGCTCTGATACCCTCACGGGTCTGGTTCGCGCTCTATAAAACTATAAAATAAAATAAATAAAATAACATGCATGCCATCTGGTATTATGCAGATGCAATGTCCAAAGTGGTAAATACTTTTGCACCTTTTAACAATGACATCTCAGTGACATTCAGAAAAGCATGTTTTTTAAATCTATTTTAAATTTAGATTTTGCTGATCCACCCACATCTTCAAAGTTCCATTCACCTTACACCCCAGCACCCCTGGGGACACCCATTCTGAACCTTCACTCGGTTCTATAATATCCTGTGAGCACAACTTGTCGAGATTCTTTCTGAAATCAGGATGTACTGACAAAGACAATAAATGGGCATTGTGTGTGACTGGAACATCATCAAACCTTAACTGAATTTTGTGAGAAAAACCTCTTAACATACCTAGTTTATCCGTGAAAAACTTAGGAAATATATATTGCCATTCAGACTCCTTCATCTAGTGACAATATCATTCTTCAAGATCAAATGTTCTGGCTAATTTGGTATTAGAACAAAATATTTATGTAAAAATATTGAGTGACAGAAATATCGAATTTTGAAGATCGTGACACAGAAATATTGTGGTCAAAAATATTGATTTTTTAAGGTAAGAAATATTGTTTTTTAAGTTCCTTTATGTGTTTAACCCCTTGCCTGCTTATGACGGAGCCACGCCGTCATGAGCCACGGGCGGCGTGTGCTCATGACGGCGTGGTTCCGTCATGCGGCTGTCGCTCCGCCCACGCTGCATTAATTCCCCGCCTGTGTGGGCGAATTAATGAGCGGGCGGGGCCGTGACGGAACCACGCCGTCATGAGCACATGCCGCCCGTGACTCATGACGGCGTGGTTCCGTCACGAGCATGGCAGCGCCGCGCTCACCCCCCACCCCCTCCGCGCCGCAGCGGAATTCGCACCGCGGCCAAGGGGTTAAATAATATTTTAATTGTATATGTTTATATTGTTTGTGTAATTGTTGTTAATGTTTTTAAATATAGTTTGTAATTTAAATTATTTATATTTTTTATTTAACTGTAAAAAAGTAATTTATAGTGTCATAGTTGGTTGGCAGGTTTGTAGGGGTTACAGTGTGTGAAGTTAATTAAGTATAATTAATGTGTAATGTTATTTTAATTAATATTAGGTATTTATTTGATTAAGTATGTAAATTTTGTAAATAATATTTTTTAAAGTTATATTTTAGTTGCGTTTTATTGTGTTTGTAGGGGTATAGGTGGAAAATTGATTAAATAATATTTGATTAATTATTATTTATTGATAAATTATTAATTAATTAGATGTTAATTAATTATGTATATTGTGTTATTATTATCATTCTTTTATTTACGTTTTATCTGCAGGTTGTTGGCTTTGTAGGGGTATTGGTTGGGAAGTAAATTGAATAATAATTGATTAATAAAAAATTATTGCTTTATTATTAATTAATTAATTGGTAACTAATTATGTAAATCGTGTAATTAATAAAAAATAAGTTAGATATATGCTAAATGTGTGTTGCTAGGTATGTGGGACTAAAGTTTGGGAATTTAATGAAATAAATATTAAATAACTTTTTTATATTAATTATTTTTAAAAATGTATAATTGTTTCATTGTTTTGTAATGTGTAAATTACATTTTAAGTTAATTGTTTTATAATTTTATAAAATTAGTACTTGTACTTGTATTAAAATAAGGTTTGTGTTTGAAGTGAAGTGCTTTCCTACTGTTGCACAGACTGGAGTGGGAATAGTAAATTTTACCCCTCCAGAGTCCAACGCTTTCCCTACTGTTGCACCAACTGGAGCGGGAATAGTAAATTTTATCGCTCATGAGTCCAATGCTTTCCCTACTGTTGCACAGAGTGGAGTGGGAATAGTCAATTTTACCTCTCCTTAGTCCTACGCTTTCCCTACTGTTGCACAGACTGGAGTGGGAATACTATAGGTATTATTCCTAGAATTATATAGTTTTGTTTATATTGTTTACATTTATATTATTATTATGTTTCTGTGTATCTAAATTATATTTTTTAATAGTAATGTGTGTAATATATAATATATTTTTTAGTAAAATGTAACCTTTTATATTGCTTACTTTTTATGTGTAATAAAATTGGTATGTTTAAAAAAAATTCTAGTTGACTTGTTACGGTTTTTAATTTATTGTGTGTGTGTGTATATATATGTGTGTACACACACACACACACACACACATATGTATATGTTGCATGCTGAAACGCGTTTGGTTGTTTGACATTTGCATTCAATCCCTCTTATAGATTAGTATCGGATTGTAGATTCCTCTAGAATGAAGGGCGAGTACGCGTCCCGTGCGCTGTTGTGAACAACCGGAAGTGACTTTGATATAGATACAAAGCAACCAGCAGTGACTTTGAAAGAATTATATATATATATATATATATATATATATATATATATATATATATATATATATATATATATATATATATATATGGCAGAAACACGTCTTGGTGGATTCTGAACGAAATAAAGAAAACTTTGTACGCATATGTGGTGTCTGTGTCCTGACGTCCTCTGCAAAGGAATCAACGTGATAGGATCTGTAACTCTATATATACATATATATATATGTATATATATATATATATATATATATATATATATATATATTATCTACTGGCGGTCGCCAGTAGATAGTTATAGTTAGGACCTATTTTCCATAGGAAATCTGCGACATTCTATTTGAAATAACTCTTGCGTCGGTTGACGAATCTTCGCGAAATTTTCAAACTTTATGGCCCGCTCCGGTCCGCTCCTACCCTGAAAGTCTCAGGGTGATTTGTCAAGCGGGGGCCGAGAAAAAGGGGGGTCCCAAAACGTGTTTTCCCCATTCATTTTCCCATAGGAAACTTTAGACACGGCTACAGCTCGAACTGCTGAACGGAATTACACCAAATTTGGCAAAGAGGTAGTTCTTGGTTCAGAAAGAACCGCTTTTGTTAAATGGTGTAAATCCGTTCAGTAGTTCCTGAGAAAATCAAAAGTTAAGTCACATATATATCTATGGCCGAGTAGGGTCCGCGTACCCTCCCGACCACGAGCTGCATGCTAATTGGCTGTCAAGTGGCTGTCAACACTCCAAATCAGGAAGTGTTGGCAGCCATTTTGTCCTCGGTAGAACCGAGGGACAGAAACAAGTGCGCAAAGCGCAAAAAGGGGGCAGGGTAGAAACACCCTGACCCCTAGGTCTGCACAGGGGTCCCACAAGGACCCCTAAGCAGAAAAAAGCATTTAAAAAAAAAAAAAATCGGCCGGATGCGCTCAGGGTGCGCGGATCCTGCCGATTAGAAAAAACCCAGAAGAAACAAGTGCGCAAAACGCACAAAGGGGGCAGGATAGAAACACCCTGACCCCTAGGTCTGCTCAGGGGTCCCACAAGGACCCCTGGGCAGAAAAAGCATTTAAAAAAAATCGGCGGGATGCGCTCAAGGTGCGCGAATCCCGCCGAGAAAAAAACGAAGCGCGGTCTCCCGCGCTTGTTAGTTAATTGCCCCCGGGTGGGCCAAGTCCCGGAGGCATGCAGGGGTTTCTTTTTAATATGTGGGGGCCTCTAAGGCCCCCCAAAGCCCCGGGGACCGTCACCCCCCGGGGCTTAAAAAAAATAATGGTGCGGGAGGGCTCTTTGCCCTCCCGCTGCCCCAGGGACCGCCACCTCCCCGGGGCTTCTTTTTTTAAATGGTTTAACCTGTGTGGGGGGGCTCCAGCCCCCCCACATGCCCCGGGGACCGCCACCTCCCCGGGGCACTAAGAAATTTAAAATGGGGGTCCGTTTTGAAGCCCCGGGGACCACCACCTCCCCGGGGCTTTCTAAATGTGGGGAGGGGGACTGCGCGGCCCCCCTCTTGGAGCCTGTGGTGGCCCTGGGGACCGCCACCCCCCAGGGCCAGCTCCTGCAGTGTCCCGGGGTGCCTACCCCCGGGACACTGCTGTTTGCAATGACAGGACGGGAGCCTCGTGGCTCCCATCCTGTCATTGCAAACTTGCTTTGGATATAGGAAGCGAGAGCAGGAAACCTGCTCTCGCTTCCAATATCCAAAGCAAATGCTTTTCCACATGGGGAGCAGCATCTTAGCTGCTCCCCATGTGGAAAGCAATGCCGGCTCCCGTAGGACACGGGGAGCCGGCGGGACTGTGGGGGTTTGGGGACCCCCACAGTCCCCAATGAGAGGCCAGGCCCCGGGGATGGGGTCCCCGGGGCCTTAAATGGCCTGAGGAGGGGGCCACGCAGCCCCCTCCACATTTTTAATTTAAAAAAGAGGGCTTGCCCCGGGGATGGGGTCCCCGGGGCCAATACAGGCCCAGGGAAGGGGGGCCCTTATAAATTTGAATAAAAAAAAATCCTCAGGCCCCGGGGGATGGGGTCCCCGGGGCAAAAAGTGGCTGAGGGAAGGGGGCCACGCAGCCCCCTCCCAATCAAAAAAAAAAAAAAAAGACCGGCATCGTGCCGGAGGCCCCGCCCTCCCTACAGCACTCTGCAAACGCACCCCCTGGCGCGTTTTGAGAGGGGAAGTAATTCCCTTGAATACTGGGGGTCCCTGGGGCAAACTAGCCCATCAGGAACCTCCAGTATGCGCCAGGGCTGCGTTGCAGAGAGGTGTACAGAGGCCACGCCCTTTTTACACCTCTCTGCAACGCAGCTCTGTGGCACTTTTTGGAAGTACATGGTGGGCTAGTTGGACTCCAGGGACCCTCAGGATTCAAGGGGACTTAATCCCCCAACTTAAAACGCGCCACGGGGCGCGTTTGCACAGTGGTGAAGGGAGGGGCGCGGCTTCAGGTGACATGTGTGCAAACAGGCCCCGTGGCGTGTTTTAAGATGGGGAATTAAATCCCCTTCAATCCTGAGGGTCCCTGGGGCCAACTAGCCCAACAGGTACGTCCAGAAAGCGCCACAGAGCTGCGTTGCAGAGAGGTGTAAAAGGGGTGTGGCCTCTGTACACGTCTCTGCAACGCAGCCCCTGGCGCATACTGGAGGTTCCTGGTGGGCTAGTTGGCCCCAGGGACCCTCATGATTCAAGGGGACTTAATCCCCCAACTTAAAACGCGCCACGGGGCGCGTTTGCACAGATGTCACCTCAGGCCCCGCCCCTCCCTTCACCATTGTGCAAATATTCCTCTAAAATCAGCCGAAATACGAATTCCGATTTACTCACCTGTTATCAGGAGAGACCTCAGTGCTGCATCTTTCAGCCCAGTACTGGTCCTGAAAAGTAATTCTAACCGTACTTACCAGTAACTTGAATTTCCTTCCATAGGCTAACATTGACTGGTTTCACTTGGAAATTCTTCTAAGTGTGCAGATTTGGAACTTTATAATATTCCTCTAAAATCAGCCGAAATACGGATTCCGATTTACTCACCTGTTATCAGGAGAGACCTCAGTGCTGCATCTTTCAGCCCAGTACTGATCCTGAAAAGTAATTTTAACCGTACTTACCAGCAACTTGAATTTCCTTCCATAGGCTAACATTGACAGGTTTCACTTGGAAATTCTTCTAAGTGTGGAGTTTTGGAACTTTATAATATTCCTCTAAAATCAACCGAACTATGAATTCCGATTTACTCACCTGTTATCAGGAGAGAACCCAGTGCTGCATCTTTTAGCCCAGCACTGACCCTGAAAAGTAATTCTAACCGTACTTACCAGTAACTTATATTTCCTTCCATAGGAATCCATTGTCTGGTTTTCAGCAGAAAAGATTCAAAGTGTCGATTTACACAAATTACAAATATTCCTTAAAAATCGCCTGTATGACTTAAACGCATTCTTTCAACTGTTTACAGGAGATGCACCAGTGCTGGATCCAGGATCCAACACTGAGTAAGAAAAAGTAACGATAACACTACTTACCTGCTAAGTGAATTTCCTCCCATAGGATAACATTGGTGATTCTATGTGAAAAAGTTTCTAAGTGTCAACTTTTAAAATACAATAATATTCCTTAAAAATCACTACTGTAACCAAAACGCTTTTACTCAACTGTTTACAGGAGATGTCCCAGGACTGAATCTAGGATCCAGTCCTGTGGTTAGAAAAGTAATCCATAAAGTAACTAATTGCATTTAACTAGAAATTCACATTGAGGTCAATGTTGCATTGTGTTTGAAATTGTGTTGCCCATTGCAACAACTGTAACTACTGTACTTAAAACTCTATTGCCTATTTGCAAACTATTTAAACTAAAGTAATTCATTCTGAGAAAGTATATTTTGTAATGTAATGTATAATGTAATTACAATGTAATTTAATAAATAAAATATCTAAAAATAAATAGTTTTAAAAAATGTAGTAAATCAGTATCAAAAAATAAATATAACAATTAATACATTTAAAAATTGTCATTTACAAAACCTTTGAAATTCACTGAAAAAACCATAGGTTTAAGGGGCGTTATAGTTAGAAATTAGCATTTAAAAAACCTTTGAAATTCACTGAAAAAACCATAGGTTTCAGGCACGTTATAGTTAGAAATTAGCATTTAAAAAACCTTTGAAATTCACTGAAAAAACCATAGGTTTCAGACACGTTATAGTTAGAAATTAGCATTTAAAAAACCTTTGAAATTCACTGAAAAAACAATAGGTTTTAGGGACAGTTATAGTTAGTTGGACATTTCACTCGTACAAAACCCGTGAAATTCCCCCGTTATAGTTAGTTCAGCTAACTATAACTCGCGCCCCCGCAATGCACTGCTGATGACGTCACATATTACATCACTCATGACATGGTCAGTGACATCACTGATGACATCACTGATGACCTCTCAAATGACATCACTGATGACATCACTGATGACATCATCCACGTGATAATCTGATGCACCTCCTCACACCCTAATATAACCTTTGATACACCCACTCTAAATTACAGACTGCCATTCGCAAAACCATAGACACTCCAACACCAATAACTACATACCCACTCACTGATTCTTAGGTCTACACACACACATCCACTCACTCACCCGTACAGTCACTCATACTTATGGTCACTCAGTACAGGACTATCATATGCACTCTTACTCCTATATAGACACTCAAACACCGCCACTCATCCATAGAGGTACTCACACACCTAGTCAGTCATGCAAATAATTAAACACACTGCCATTTACTCACCTATACAGTTATGCACACACCAGCTCACTTAATCATACAAATACTAGCACATTGTTACGCTCTTATACAATCACTGATACAAGCACACACTCATCCATACAGCCACTATCACAATCACTCACTCTCGCTTATAGCTATTTATATACTCCAACACACATATATACTGCCTTTCACATATGTAGTTAGTCACACATGTACCACTGGGACATACATTCACTCACTAACACACTCTTACACACACTTACCCACCCATACAGTCTATCACAGATGCACTCTTGAAACCATCCACCCAGTGAATCACCCACTCACACATCTATGCACAGAGTCGCACACACCCTCCCACACAAACACTCAGGCACCCATACAGATACTCAGACAACCATTCAATAACTCATATAGACACTCATGTAGCTATTCACAAACACATGCAGCCACTTACACAGCAACAGACAGACGGATACAGACATTCACCCAGTTTAGTCACTAACCCATGCATTCAGTAAGATACGTTAATTCACTCACTTATAGAGTCAGTCACGCACCTACTAAATCATCCATACAGACACTTATACACCCACTCATTCTTCAATACGTCTTTTCCTATATATATTAAAAATATTTAAACTTTACAGAAACACAGTCACTGCATGATGTCATCAGTGATGTCATTTGAGATGTCATCAGTGATGTCATCAGTGATGTCACTGACCATGTCATGAGTGATGTAATATGTGACGTCATCAGCTGTGCATTGCGGGCGCGAGTTATAGTTAGCTGAACTAACTATAACGGGGAATTTCACGGGTTTTGTACGAGTGAAATGTCCAACTAACTATAACTGTCTCTAAAACCTATGGTTTTTTCAGTGAATATATATATATATATATATATATATATATATATATATATATATATATATTCACTGAACAAACCATAGGTTATAGTACGTTAAAGTTAGAAATTAGCATTTAAAAAACCATAGAAATTCACTGAAAAAAACCACAGGCTTCAGGGACGTTATAGTTAGTTGGACATTTCACTCGTACAAAACCAGAGAAATTCGGCCGTTATAGTTAGTTCAGCTAACTATAACTCGTGCCCCCGCAATGCACTGCTGATGACGTCACATATTACATCATTCATGACATGGTCAGTGACATCACTGATGACATCACTGATGACATCTCAAATGACATCACTGATGACATCACTGATGACATCATCCAGTGACTGTGTGTTTCTGAAGTTTAAATATGTTTTATATATATATAGGCCAAGGTGTATTGAAGAATGAGTTGGTGTATAAGTGTCTGAATGGATGATTTAGTAGGTGCGTGACTGACTGTATAAGTGAGTGATTAAATGTGTCTTACTGAATGCATGGGTTAGTGACTGATACAGACATTCACACAGTTTAGTTTGTCAGTTGGTGTGTAAGCGGTTGCATGGGTTGGTGAGTAGCTAAATGAGGGTCTATATGGGTTATTGATTGGTTGTCTGAGTATCTGTATGGGTGCCTGAGTGTCTGTGTGGGTGGGGGGGTGACTCTGTGCATAGATGTGTGATTGGGTGATTCACTGGGTGTATGGGTTCAAGAGTGCATCTGTAAAGGGCTGTATGGGTGGGTGAGTATGTGTATGGGTGTGTTGGTGAGTGAATGGATGTCTTAGTGGTACATGGGTGAGTAACTGCGTATGTGAAAGGCAGTATATGTGAGTGTTGGAGTATATAAATGACTATATGTGAGAGTGAGTGATTGTGAGAGTGGCTGTATGGATGAGTGTGTGCTTGTATTAGTTGTATAAGAGTGTAAGTATGTGTTAGTATATGTTTGAATAAGTGAGGTGGTGTGTGTATAACAGTATAGGTGAGTAAATGGGATTGTGATTGATTCTTTGCATGACTGACTAGGTATGTGAGTAACTCTATGGATGAGTGGCGGTGTGTGAGTGTCTGTATAGATATGTGAGTGCATATGATAGTGCCGTATTGATGGTTGACTGCATGAATGAGTGACTGTATGGGTGAATGAGTGGATGTGTGTGTAGACCTAGGAATTAGTGAGTGGGTATGTACTAACTGGTATTGGTTTGTCTATGGTTTCGAAAATGGTAGTCTGTATTTTAGAGTGGGTGTATTAAAGGTTATATTAGGGTATGAGGAGGTGCATCAGATTATCACGTGGATGATGTCATCAGTGATGTCATTTGAGATGTCATTTGAGATGTCATCAGTGATGTCATCAGTGATGTCACTGACCATGTCATGAATGATGTAATATGTGACGTCATCAGCAGTGCATTGCGAAGGCGCGAGTTATAGTTAGCTAACTAACTATAACGGCCGAATTTCTCTGGTTTTGTACGAGTGAAATGTCCAACTAACTATAACGTCCCTGAAACCTGTGGTTTTTTCAGTGAATTTCTATGGTTTTTTAAATGCTAATTTCTAACTATAACGTCCCTGAAACCTATGGTTTTTTCAGTGAATTTCAAAGGTTTTTTAAATGCTAGTTTCTAACTATAACGTCCCAAAAACCTGTGGTTTTTTCAGTGAATTTCAAAGGTTTTGTAAATGATAATTTCTAACTATGCCTACAGAGGTAGGACATGTGCAGAAAGAGGAAGAAAGGCGCAGAAAGAAGCAAGAGAAATGCAGAAAGAGGCAACAGCAGTCCAGAAAGACGAAGAAAGGTGCAGAAAGAAGCAAGAGATGTGCACAAAGAACCAAAAGAGGAGCAGAAAGAGGCCTTAATGCAAGGTCATCCTGTGCCCCCAACTTTTTGCTGATGGGTACTGGTGGTAACTGACCCTGACTAGCCATGCTATGCTGAAAGACACTTAGAATACAGTAAAAACACCTACATACACTAGGGTACACTATGGGTTGGGCTACCCCTGTAATTGGCATAACCTCCCCTGTAAGGCCCTAATACATAATAGGGCAGGGGGATTAAAACTACCTCTAACTAAGAGGTGCAGAAGGATGCAAGAGAAGTGCAGAAAGAAGCAACAGAGGTGCCGAAAGAGGCAAGAGAGGTGCAAAAAAAAAGCAAGTGAAGTGCAGAAAGAGGCAAAAGAGGTACATAAAGAGACAACAGGTGTGCACAAAGAAGCAAGACAGGTGCAGAAAGAAGCATGACTCGACTATGGGAACGCCCTCTACGCGGGAGCCCCGGCCAAGCTCATCAAGCGACTGCAACGCATACAAAACGCCTCCGCACGCCTGATCCTCGATGTACCACGCCACAGCCACATCACCCCCCACCTGAGGAACCTGCACTGGCTCCCCGTCGACAGGAGAATCTCCTTCAAACTCCTCATCCACGCACACAAGGCACTCCACAAGACTGGCCCAGCCTACCTCAACACACGACTCCTCTTCTACGTCCCCAACCGCCAACTCCGCTCCGCCGACCTCTCCCTCGCCACCGTCCCTCGCATTCGAAGAACCACCACCGGCGGCAGATCCTTCTCCCACCTCGCCGCCAAGACCTGGAACACCCTTCCACTAAGCCTACGACAGACCCAAGACCTGCTGACCTTCAGGAGGCTACTCAAGACCTGGTTGTTCGACCAGTAGCAGCACCCCCCCCCCCTTTTTTCTCCCCCAGCGCCTTGAGACCCTCGCGGGTAAGTAGTGCGCTTTACAAATTCTGTGATTGATTGATTGATTGAAAGTGCAGAATGAAGCAACAGGGGTGCTGAAAGAGGCAAGAGAAGTGTAGAAAGGAGCAAGTGAGGTGCAGAAAGAGCCAACAGAGGTGCAAAAAGAGGCAAGAGAGGTGCAGAAACAGGCAAGAGAAGTGCACAAAGAGGCAAGAGAATTGCTGAAAGAAGCAACAGAGGTGTAGAAAGAAGCAAGAAAAGTGCAGAAAGAGGCAAGTGAGATGCAAAAACAGGCAGGAAAGGTACAGAAAGAGGGAAGACGAGTGCAGAAAGAGACAACAGGGGTGCAGAAAGAAGCAATGAGGTGCAGAAAGAGGTAACAGATGTGCAGAAAGAGGGAAAAGAGGTGCAGAAAAAGGCAAGAAAAGTGCAGAAAGAGGCAAAAGAGGTACATAAAGAGACAACAGGGGTGCAGATAGAAGCAAGACAGGTACAGAAAGAAGCATGGAAAGTGCACAATGAAGCAACAGGGATGCAGAAAGAGGCAATAGAGGTGCACATAGAGGCGAGAGAGTTACAGAAAGAGGCAAGTGAAGTGCAGAAGGAGGCAAGAGAACTGCAGATAGAGGCAATAGAGGTGCAGAAAGAGGCAAGTGAGATGCAAAAACAGGCAGGAAAGGTACAGATAGAAGGAAGACGAGTGCAGAAAGAGACGGGGTACAGAAAGAAGCAAATGAGGTGCAGAAAGAGGCAACAGACGTGCAGAAAGAGGGAAGAGAGGTGCAGAAAAAGGCAAGAAAAGTGCAGAAAGAGGCAAAAGATGTTCATAAAGAGACAACAGGGGTGCAGAAAAAAGCAAGACGGGTGCAGAAAGAAGCATGGAAAGTGCAGAATGAAGCAACAGGGGTGCAGAAAGAGGCAAGAGAAGTGTAGAAAGGAGCAAGTGAGGTGCAGAAAGAGCCAACAGAGGTACAAAAAAAGGCAAGAGAGGTGCAGAAACAACCAAGAGAAGTGCACAAAGAGGCAAGAGAATTGCTGAAAGAAGCAACAGAGGTGTAGAAAGAAGCAAGAAAAGTGCAGGAAGAGGCAAGTGAGATGCAAAAACAGGCAGGAAAGGTATGGAAAGAGGGAAGGCGAGTGCAGAAAGAGACAACTGGGGTGCAGAAAGAAGCAATGAGGTGCAGAAAGAGGCAACAGACGTGCATAAAGAGGGAAGAGAGGTGCAGAAAAAGGCAAGAAAAGTGCAGAAAGAGGCAAAAGAAGTATCTAAAGAGACAACAGGGGTGCAGAAAGAAGCAAGACAGGTGCAGAAAGAAGCATGGAAAGTGCAGAATGAAGCAACAGGGATGCAGAAAGAGGCAAGGGAGGTGCACAAAGAGGCAAGAGAGTTACAGAAAGAAGCAAGTGAAGTGCAGAAGGAGGCAAGAGAACTGCAGAAAGAGGCAATAGAGGTGCAGAAAGAGGCAAGTGAGATGCAAAAACAGGCAGGAAAGGTACAGAAAGAGGGAAGACGAGTGTAGAGAGAGACAACAAGGGTGCTGAAAGAAGCAAATGAGGTGCAGAAAGAGGCAACAGACGTGCAGAAAGAGGGAAGAGAGGTGCAGAAAAAGGCAAGAAAAGTGCAGAAACCGGCAAAAGAGGTACATTAAGAGACACCAGGGGTGCAGAAAGAAGTAAGCAAGACAGGTGCAGAAAAAGCATGGAAAGTGCAGAATGGAGCAACATGGGTGCAGAAAGAGGCAAGAGAAGTGCACAAAGAGGCAAGAGAATTGCTGAAAGAAGCAACAGAGGTGTAGAAAGAAGCAAGAAAAGTGCAGAAAGAGGCAAGTGAGATGCAAAAACAGGCAGGAAAGGTACAGAAAGAGGGAAGACGAGTGCAGAAAGAGACAACAGGGGTGCAAAAAGAAGCAAATGAGGTGCAGAAAGAGGCAACAGACAAGCAGAAAGATGGAAGAGAACTGCAGAAAAAGTCAAGAAAAGTGCAAAAAGAGGCAAAAGAGGTACATAAAGAGACAACAGGGGTGCAGAAAGAAGCAAGTGAGGTGCATAAAGAGCCAACAGAGGTGCAAAAAGAGGCAAGAGAGGTGCAGAAACAGGCAAGAGAAGTGCACAAAGAGGCAAGAGAATTGCTGAAAGAAGCAACAGAGGTGTAGAAAGAAGCAAGAAAAGTGCAGAAAGAGGCAAGTGAGATGCAAAAACAGGCAGGAAAGGTACAGAAAGAGGGAAGACAAGTGCAGAAAGAGACAACAAGGGTGCAGAAAGAAGCAAATGAGGTGCAGAAAGAGGCAACAGACGTGCAGAAAGAGGGAAGAGAACTGCAGAAAAAGGCAAGAAAAGTGCAGAAAGAGACAAAAGAGGTACATAAAGAGACAACAGGGGTGCAGAAAGAAGCAGGACAGGTGCAGAAAGAAGCATGGAAAGTGCAGAATGAAGCAACAGGGATGCAGAAAGAGGCAAGAGAGGTGCACAAAGAGGCAAGAGAGTTAGAGAAAGAGGCAAGTGAAGTGCAGAAGGTGGCAAGAGAACTGCAGAAAGAGGCAATAGAGGTGCAGAAAGAGGCAAGTGAGATGCAAAAACAGGCAGGAAAGGTACAGAAAGAGGGAAGACGAGTACAGAAAGAGACAACAGGGGTGCAGAAAGAAGCAAATGAGGTGCAGAAAGAGGTAACAGACGTGCAGAAAGATGGAAAAGAACTGCAGAAAAAGGCAAGAAAAGTGCAGAAAGAGGCAAAAGAAGTACATAAAGAGACAACATGGGTGCAGAAGATACAAGACAGGTGCAGAAAGAAGCATGGAAAGTGCAGAATGAAGCAGCAGGGGTGCAGAAAGAGGCAAGAGAAGTGTAGAAAGGAGCAAGTGAGGTGCAGAAAGAGCCAACAGAGGTGCAAAAAGAGGCAAGAGAGGTGCAGAAACAGGCAAGACAAGTGCACAAAGAGGCAAGAGAACTGCTGAAAGAAGCAACAGAGGTGTAGAAAGAAGCAAGAAAAGTGCAGAAAGAGGCAAGTGAGATGCAAAAACAGGCAGGAAAGGTACAGAAAGAGGGAAGGCGAGTGCAGAAAGAGACAACAGGGGTGCTGAAAGAAGCAATGAGGTGCAGAAAGAGGCAACAGACGTGCAGAAAGAGGGAAGAGAGGTGCATAAAAAGGCAAGAAAAGTGCAGAAAGAGGCAAAAGAGGTACATAAAGAGACAACAGGTGTGCAGAAAGAAGCAAAACAGGTGCAGAAAGAAGCATGGAAAGTGCAGAATGAAGCAACAGGGTTGCAGAAAGAGGCAAGAGAACTGCAGAAAGAGGCAATAGAGGTGCAGAAAGAGGCAAGTGAGATGCAAAAACAGGCAGGAAAGGTACAGAAAGAGGGAAGACGAGTGCAGAGAGAGACAACAGGGGTGCAGAAAGAAGCAAATGAGGTGCAGAAAGAGGCAACAGATGTGCAGAAAGATGGAATACAAGTGCAGAAAGAGGCAAAAGAGGTACATAAAGAGACACCAGGGGTGCAGAAAGAAGCAAGACAGGTGCAGAAAGAAGCATGGAAAGTGCAGAATGAAGCAACAGGGGTGCAGAAAGAGGCAAGAGAAGTGTAGAAAGGAGCAAGTGAGGTGCAGAAAGAGCCAACAGAGGTGCAAAAAGAGGCAAGAGGTGCAGAAACAGGCAAGACAAGTGCACAAAGAGGCAAGAGAATTGCTGAGAGAAGCAACAAGGGTGTAGAAAGAAGCAAGAAAAGTGCAGAAAGAGGCAAGAGAAGTGCAAAAAGAGGCAAGAGAAGTTCAGAAACAGGCAAGAGAATTGCTGAAAGAAGCAACAGAGGTATAGAAAGAAGCAAGAAAAGTGCAGAAAGAGGCAAGTGAGATGCAAAAACAGGCAGGAAAGGTACAGAAAGAGGGAAGACGAGTGCAGAAAGAGACAACAGTGGTGGAGAAAGAAGCAAATGAGGTGCAGAAAGAGGGAAGAGGTGCAGAAAGTTCAAGAGATTTGAAGAATGAGGTCAAGAGAAGTGCAGAAAAAGAAAGAAACGTGCAGAAAGAAGCAACAGAAATGCAGAAAGAGGCAAGAGAGGCGCAGAGGGAAGCAAGAGTGGCTTGCACACCATTAGTACCAATTTAACACCCACATTTAGCAATAAGTAACAGGCGACCATTCTAGGTTTGCAAAGGGCCTTCCACCACGCTGTAACACTTGTCGCTGCATTTTTGGTAACGTTTGACCCGTTTCAGCTAGAAACAAGGCATTGTTTGTTCAAATCTGCAGATTAGGGTGCAGATGATGAATTATGTGGCTAATGCAGAAAATGTATAGTTGTGCAAAAGTCGGTGCAGCCAAACAGTCACATAATTCCAGTGGCCCTGCTCATACCTCTGACTAGCTCCACAAGTGCTCCTCAGTGATTCCATCTTTTTTTGTCTCACTGAGTTCATAGTTGAGCTTCTATGGAAACGAGGAAGACTAAACCTGAGGTTACCACTCCACAACACAGACTACCATACCACATAATTACTCTCCATAACACATAATCCCACTCTACATAATTCCTATACACTAAATACCACATACTTTCTATCCACATAATTTCACTGCACAACATATCACATAATTCCACTACACACAACGTACATCCACTCTGCACCAAAAAACATTAGTAAAAAACTTTTGCATTTACAACGCCATTTCCATTTCCCAAGCTTTATTTCGGTCATTATAGACCATAAAAGCAGAAAATATAATACATACATCACTGGATTTGGGCAATAAAAACATCAATAAACATTATAAAATATAACCAGAATGCAAATGAATTGATCAAGATTCATAACAGTTAAAAAGATGTTAAATTTAAAAAGAAGTTAAAACAACGATTTTTGAATTAATAGTGCTAAAACAGTAGAAAATACAAAGAGGACGTTTAACATGTGCGGGGGGAATTTAAAAACTTACGGCGCCTATGCCACATAGAATTGAGGAAACGGGACACAGCAAAAACAATCGGAGGATGGGTGTCAGTTCTCAAAACTCTAAAGGCCTCCAGACACTGCCTATACCCCAAGTTCCTGCAAAGTGGTAAGAGCCAATGCCTCCTGGCTACATTATAGCCAGGACAGAAGAAGAAAACATGAATGGCTGACTCTTCTTGGCTGTTACAAGCAGGACATCCAATGGGAGAAGCTTTTGACCATTTGTTTGTAAATGCATGAACCGGCAGGGAACCCAATCTGAACTGTATATATAGCTTCCTTGCCATGGATGGTTGAACAACGTCAAGGAAAGACTCAAATAGATACTGGTCTTTAAAATTAAGGAAGTCAGAAGTTAGGCGGCCTAGTTTTGTGCTCCCCTGAGTTTCAGCCAGTCTAAGCGGTCTGTAAGCTTTAACTAGTTCTATCCGCGATATTGTCGGGGACACTTCCTCAGGGTGGGTCCATAGGTTTGGCCGGCCTAATCTGAAGCACATATCTCTTATGTGTACAAACCAGGATAGTTTTCCCACCCCTGGGAGTCCCAGAATCGCCTTAAGTTCAGACTGGTAGACTGTTAATTCGGGGGTCGCCCATAGTCTACGCCAGAAAGTCAAGGGTCGCAGTCCAATCTCCTCCTCCTCTATGGGTCTAATCCCAAGATCCATATGTAGGGGGGTGAGAGGGGTACTTAGCGGTAGACCCAAGAGCTGCCTCATAAACTTATTCTCAGATTTGGCCAGTCCACCTGCAGGGAGATGACCCCAAAGCTCTGCCCCGTACATTACAGCACTCCTGATTTGGACTTTATAAATCTCGGCCAGCGGGCCCGGCAGTCTATATGATGAGTTCCTGAATGATTTTACTATTCCCCCAGCCATCTGTGCTAGCCTTGAGCCTGCCTTTTCTTGCTGCGGGCCCCATCCAAATGTTTCTGACAGTGTAACACCAAGGTAGTCAAAGACAGCTACCCTCTCTAGCCGGGTGCCATTTAGAGAGGGATTTGGGTGAGATGTTTTGCTTGGGTTAAAAACCATGTACTTGATTTTTGATGTGTTGATCTCCAACCCCCTGTCTTTACAAAATAGAGAGAAGCTGTCAAGGATCCTTTGGATGCCCATGGGAGACTTGGATAGTAACAAGGTGTCATCCGCAAACATCATTGCTGGCACCTTGTCACGGACCAGCTTCGGGGCATCATTGTTAGCTACCTCATTTAATTGGTCCACCAGAGCGTTAATAAAAAGACAGAACAGTGTAGGGGCCAGAACACACCCCTGCCTTACACCTCTATTTACTGGGAACCGGGGGTTAATTCCCCATATTTCCCGTATCTCACCTGGGCAAAATTTCCAGTATGCAGGCACTTAATCAAAGACAGCAAGTAGGGCGGAATGCCCATTTGCTCAAGAACCACCCACAGTTTATCTCGAGGTACCAAATCAAAGGCTGATTTAAGATCAACGAAAATCAAATAGAGGCTCCCACCCTCTATTGACACCGTCTTCCAATATAATAATTGGAGCCTGAAGATTTGGTCAATAGTAGAAATGTTTTTACGAAAACCAGCCTGGTACGCACTCAGAATTTCACGCTCGTCCACCCAGGACTGGAGACGCTCCAGGACAATCCTGGCAAACAACTTCTGAGTGACGTCAATCAGGCTGATCGGCCTGTAATTAGTGGGCAGGAGGAGTGAGCCCTTCTTATATACTGGAAAAATTTCAGCCCCTCACCAGGTATCCGGGATTTTCATGCCATTTAAAATGGCGTTAAATATTACCCAAAGATAGGGGCCCCAGATATTGGGTTGTTCCCGAAATAAATCCCCAGGGATCTTATCTAAACCGGGGGCCTTTCCAAGGGGAAGCTTCCCAATTGCACTCAACACTTCAGTCAGAGTGAACCCTTCAACATCTTCAAGGGAATTCCCTTCTGAGGTTGACAAAGTTACCTCAATAAGCTCTAAAGTTTCCTGTGTGGAATACAGCGATTGGAAATGAAATTTCCAGGCGTCTGCAGCGATGTTCGGCTCAATAGGTGAGTTCTCTGTGGAGCTATCTGTACGAACTGGGATCCAAAACGCCTTCATATCCCTGCTGGTAAGTGCCTGTTTGATTGCATCCCATCTTTCGAGCTCCCAGTTCTTTTTGGCTAGCTTTATACTATCAGTATATAGAGCCCTATTTGTTTTTATCAGGGATCTATCTTTGGTTTTTATAGCGTCGATAAGGGCGCCCTTTGCTATTTGGCAAGAATTATTAAACCAAGTAGATTTAGGGCTCCTCTTACCCTTGGAGTGCATCAGGGGATTGAAGATGTTGGTCAGGCTAGTGGTCAGATCCACATGTAAAGCCGTAAGTTGAGCGATGGTATCAGGAGAATTGAGTGTCTGGGCAGCCTCCTCCATTGCCATTAAAGGTGAAATAATTAAAGAATAAAGGGCAGCAGCCTTGCCTGGTGACTGCTTCAGGGTTTCCCATCTAATTCTCCTTCTATTATTGGCTAATGTTATATTGCTGCCAGAGGAGGAGCTAGTAATTGAGGGACTGTGAAGATCCGGGAGCTTGAGGTCGAGTACCAGAGCATTATGGTCACTGTCGTGTCTTGGCAAGACAGCAAAGTCGACAACCCAGTGCCATATGCTTGCTTCCACTAGGATATAATCCAATAAGGATGATTGCCCTGGTCTATTAAAAGTAGGATTCCCTGGTTGGTCTGACTTAGTACGACCATTACATGCCCTCAGTGCATGAGTTAGTGTTACTGCACTGATCTGGAGAACCAAGGGAGTCCAGGCCTTTACCGGAGGAATTTACGGTTCGGGGATTAACCAAAAGGAATCCTCATCAGTAAGGGAAGACTCAGTAGGAATGGCTAGAGGCTCGAATTGACACTAAAATCTCCCCTATAACCATCCTAGTATTCGGGGAATTAGTTCGATAAATGTGGTTAGCGTATCTATGGTCAGGGATTCCTGTGCAAAAGTTACCGGGCGTGAATAGATGTTAATAAAGGCAATTTTAGTCCTGGTAGAAAAAGTAAGGAGGGTACACTGGATGTCATCAGATGAAGTATTCAACTGTTCAACAATACAGTCCAAATGTGTAGCAACCCACGTGCCTAAGCCCCCCGATGGTCTGCCTCTACCCCCCATAGTGGCTAGCACATTAAAAGTTACATAGCCCCTCATAACAATGTCCTCTCTTGCCCAAGTCTCCTGGACCATACGCACGTCATAATCTTGTACAAATTGCCTCCAGTCAGGATTTTGGAGTTTGCTTTTAATACCAGCGATGTTCCAAGACAAAACCCTCAGTTTGTGGCCTAAGTTCAAAGTAGCATCATATACTTTATGGCCAGAGGGGTTGGGGGTTTGTGTAATCTCTGGCTCAGACCCGGAGTCTGATACACCCACTTCCGTTAGGGAGCTATTCCTAACCATACTTGGAGGTATGAAATCAGGGGTAAGAAGGGCTAGATTGTTCGACACATCAATACTAACACCATCATAATCTTGAGGTCCCTGGTGAGGTTCAGGTTGAGACTCCCCTGGTGCATCTTCAAACATGCCAAGAATACTCTGTGACTGGATCCCAGAGTTTGTCAGTTTAAACTGTCTATTGGCCCCCCGAGACCCACGGCTAGGAGTAAGATCAGGTGGTAACATAAGTCAATCCACCTCTTCAAGTGCCCCAAATCTATTTGCTACTGCAACATTGTACCGGATTCTAGGGGTTTGGCCTATTGTTGGATGGGGTTGAAACCAGTGTTTTGGAACTCTAGTGCAAGGGGTCCAGGGTGGTGGATAATTACAAGAATAGAAAAAGTCCAGGGTGTGTGGTTGAATCCCTTTAAGCGATGCATAAGAACGGGAGAACTGGTCTGCCAGGATTTGGACTGTATGGAGATTACTAAAATTAATAACTATACAGTCTCCTTTAATTGATTTGGGGTTCTTACCAACCCAACCCACTCTTCGAACTAGTAATATCTCACCTGCCCTGTCATAGGGAAACTGTCCATACCTGGTGAGCCAAAAAAGGCACTTATTCCTCAATTCCAACTGAGTTTCTCTCTGGCCTGGTTTGATTTCAGGTACACCAGTTAGGACTATAACATAGGGGAGTGAGGCTGAGGGTAGATCTATTGTTGGAGTGGCCAATGAAACTGGACCTGAGTTCTCACTCTCTGCAGGGTTAAGCCTTTCCCTACCTAACATCTGCTCAGAATGGGGAAGTCTGCTTCTACGTGGGCCTTCATTATTAGGAGCAGGATGGGAGCTCGCATTCTCAGTGGTGAGTCTCCTGGGGCCAGGAGTAGTACTTGGGCCTGGTGGATGCCAGGTTCCTCACAATGAGAGTGAGTGTTTCCCTCTTGCACAGTGCTACGAGCCGCTGCCTTGACAGCACTCGTTAGAACTGGACAAGATGGAGCACTAGAAGGGCCACATCTATCTAAAGGGGGTTGTCCTGCTCTATCCGTCTGTGTACTACAGTCTTTCTTCTCCACTACAGCAGGTAAAATATTAACCGTAGGATTGGCCTGTGAGCTCAGGTCAGGCAACTGGCCTCTAGCTATATTCCCAAGGTGGAGCGCCAGTTCTTCCTTGACAATGGCTCTCATCTGTGCCTCTAGTTCCACTATCAAATTCCTCACCCATGAAGGGCAGTCAGGATCTTTGTAAGAATTGGAGGGTGGTTCTGCCACTCCCCCAAGGCTGACTGGTTCATCCTCACTGGAAATTATTTCTGCACTAATGCTTTTCCTAGTTCCTATCCCGTTACCCGTTTTGCGCCTAGCAGCCGTAGGTAGAGCAGTAGTCGTTCTACCTTTACGGGTTGTTGGCTTTACTGGGGAATGTTGTAAAGGTGGTGGCAATGTCTCACTTGGGCCAGGCAAGGATTCTAGTGGACCAAAAGTAGATCCGGGACTAGATAATTCAGAGATTGGTGGCTCAGAAGACTGAAGAAATATGTCTGGGGTTAGGGATAATCGCCTCTCTGTAAGCTCTATTTCAGTCGAGACTACCCCTATAGCTCTCTGAAGCATCCTATCAATCGAAGTTTGGGGAAGTGGGGCCGGTATCACCACCGGAAGATGTTTTTTAGCTACACAACCATGCTTCCCCATGTCCACAGCAAAGGAAAAAAGTACAAATGCCAAATTACCCCAAGGGTAGATCCAGGGAGATCAGGCAGCCCCAAAGCACAAGATTGTAAAAAACAGTACAAGAGGATACAAAAAAACAAAAAAATACAGTCCTAAGGGTCGAATTAACAAATAACCAGTCTGTTGGTGGACGGCTGGGTGAAAGAGTTAAACAATATCCGCGAATTGTTTCAGGTGTATCGCCTGTTTGCAATATCCCTAGCTCCACCAGCTGCTCCCAATGAAGTTAAACGGTTCCCAAAAAGTCCTACCAGTTTTGTTGGCCCCAAAGCCCAAACTCAAGGGGGGTGGCCCTGCCCTGCCTCTTCCTGGCAATGACGGGCAAGGACGGGCCCGCCCTTCGCCCGGGCGCCGCCCGCGCGCGTCCCGCGCTGCGGGGGGAGAGGCAGCACTATAAGCGCGATGACAGCGCCTCCCCTCGTTAGCAGCACCTGGGTAAGCAGCGGAGGATGCTGGGACTTGTAGTCCCCTGTGGGCGCAGCAGGCGTCTGGTGGAATGGCGGTGCTGGCGTGAAGATGGACCCTGGGATTCCAATCCCACCAGGGTGCACGAAGAGGCGAAAGCAGCCCCCAGCAGAGGCAAAGAAACTGGCAACATAAGGCGTCCCGCGCTGCGGGGGGAGAGGCAGCGCTATAAGCGCGATGACAACGCCTCCCCCTCGTTAGCAGCACCTGGGTAAGCAGCGGAGGATGCTGGGACTTGTAGTCCCCTGTTGACGCAGCAGGCGTCTGGTGGAATGGCGGTGCTGGCGTGAAGATGGACCCTGGGATTCCAATCCCACCAGGGTGCACGAAGAGGTGGAAGCAGCCCCCAGCAGAGGCAAAGAAACTGGTCCGAGGCCACGCCCCTTTTTACACCACTCTGCAAACGTGGCTTCTGGCACACTGCTGCTCGGAGGATGAAGTCCACTTGTGTCCTGAGGTCCTCAGGACACAAGAGGACCTCATCGCCCCACCACCAGTGCACCAGAAGCCGCGTTTGCAGAGTGGTGTAAAAAGGGGCATGGCCTCGGACCACCTCTCTGCAACGCAGCACTGTGGAGCTTACTGAAGGTACCTGGTGGGCTAGTTGGCCCCCAGGGACCCTCAGTATTCAAGGGGACTTAATCCCCCAATTTACAACGCGCCAGGGGGAGTGTTTGCACACTTGTTATCTCAGGCCCCGCCCCCTCCTGCACCACTGTGCAAAGGCGCCCCCTGGCGCGCTGTAAGTTGGGGGATTAAGTTCCCTTGAATCCTGAGGGTCCCTGGGGGCCAACTAGCCCACCAGGTACCTCCAGTAAGCGCCACAGAGCTGCGTTACAGAGAGGTGTAAAAAGGGGCACGGCCTCAGACCACCTCTCTGCAACGCAGCTCTGTGGCGCTTACTGAAAGTACCTGGTGGGCTAGTTGGCCCCCAGGGACCCTCAGTATTCAAGGGGACTTAATCCCCCAATTTACAACATGCTAGGGGGCGTGTTTGCACACTTGTTATCTCAGGCCCCGCCCCCTCCCTGCACCACTGTGCAAACGCGCCCCCTGGCATGTTGTAAGTAGGGGGATTAAGTCCCCTTGAATCCTGAGGGTCCCTGGGGGCCAACTAGCCCACCAGGTACCTCCAGTAAGCGCCACAGAGCTGCGTTGCAGAGAGGTGTAAAAAGGGGCGTGGCCTCAGACCACCTCTCTGCAACGCAGCTCTGTGGCACTTACTAAAGGTACCTGGTGGGCTAGTTGTCCCCCAGGGACCCTTAGTATTCAAGGGGACTTAATCCCCCAATTTAGAACGCGTCAGGGGGCGCGTTTGCAGAGTGCTGCAGGGAGAGGGCGGTGCCTCCGGCGAGTTGCCGGTTTCTTTTTTTGTTTTTTAATTGCTTATTTTATGGGAGGGATCCACGTGGCCCCCCTTCCCTGGGCCACTATTGGCCCTGGGGACCCCATCCCCCGGGGCCCGGCCAATTAAAAAAAAAATTAATGCGGAGGGGGGCTGCGTGGCCCCCCTCCCGGCCCACTTCTGGCCCCGTGGACCCCATCCCCAGGGGCCTGGCCTCATGGTTGGGGACCGTGGGGGAGCCCCAATCCCCCACGGTCCCGCCGGCTCCCCACCTCCTGCGGGAGCCGGCATTGCTTTGGGCAAGGGGAGCTGCTGACATGCGGCTCCCCTTGCTCAAAAGCAATTCTGCTTTGCTTCATTGAAGCGAGAGCAGGTTTCCCTGCTCTCGCTTCAAGGAAGCAAAGCAGAGTTTGCTATGACAGGGCGGGAGCCGCAGGGCTCCCACCCTGCCATAGCAAACAGCAGTGTCCGGGGGTGGGCACCCCGGGACACTGCAGGAGCCGGGACTGGGGGGGTGACGGGCCATCGAGGGCTTTAGGAGGGGGGCCACGCAGCCCCCCTCCCGTCAGTTTCAAAGCCCCGGGGAGGTGGTGGTCCCCGGGACTTGGGGGGGGCCCGTGAGGCCCCCCCTCATTATTTAAAGAAGCCCCGGGGAGGTGGTGGTCCCTGGGGCTTGGGGGGGCCCACGAGGCCCCCCCTCATTATTTAAAGAAGCCCTGGGGAGGTGGTGGTCCCCGCGGCTTGGGGGGCCCACGAGGCCCCCCCCCTCATTATTTAAAGAAGCCCCGGGGAGGTGGTGGTCCCCAGGGCTTGGGGGGGCCCGCGAGGCCCCCCTCAGTATTCAAAGAAGCCCCGGGGAGGTGGTGGTCCCCAGGGCTTGTAGGGGCCCCTGCAGGCCCCCACACCATTATTTTATATTGCCCCCGGGACCTGGCCCACCCGGGGGCTTTTTTACTAACGAAGCGCGGGAGTTCGCGTTTCATTTTTTTTTAACAATTTCGTCCGGATTCGCGGACCCTACGCGAAATCGGCCGAAATTATAAAAAAATATGCTTTTTTTTGGGCCTGGGGGTTTTTGTGGGACCCCCTGAGCAGGCCTAGGGGGTCAGAGTGTTTCTACCCTGCCCCCTTTTCTTCTTTTTCAAACTTTTTCTCACTCATTTCTTTTGACTCGGTTCTACCGAGCCACAAGATGGCTGCCAACACTTCCTGGTTTGAAGTGTTGGCAGCCAATCAGAGGCAAGCTCATGCTCGGGAGGAGATGTGTGGTTAGGCTCCGCCCAGATATCAAAGTTTTCTTTTTTTTAATTTCTCAGGAACTACTGAACGGATTTACACCATCTAAAAAAAAGGTTGCTGTCTGAACCAAGCGCTACTTTTTCGCCAAATTTGGTGTAATTCCGTTTTAGCAGTTCGGGCTGTAGCTTTGTCTAAAGTTTCCTATGGAAATGAACATGGGGAAAACGTGTTTTGGGACCCCCCTTTTTTCTCGGCCCCCGCTTGAAGAATCACCCCGAAACTTTTAAGACAGGAGCTGACCGGAACGTCCCAATAGTTTTGAAAATTTCGCGAAGATTCGTCAACCGGCGCCAAAGTTATAGGGAAAAGAAAAAACACTTTTTGAATAGAAACGAGGTCCTAACTATAACTACTTACTGGCGACCGCCAGTAGGTAATATATATTATCTACTGGCGGTCGCCAGTAGATAGTTATAGTTAGAACCTAGTTTCCATAGGAAAAGCATTTTTTGATGTGCTTATAACTTGGGCGTAGTTTGCCGAATCTTTACAAAATTTTCCAAAAAGTTCCTCTTTTCAGGTGAGCTCCTATCCTGAAAGTTTGGGGGTGATTCGTGAAGGGGGGCTGAGAAAAAGGGGGTCCCAAAACGTGTTTTCTCCATGCAATTTCCATAGGAAACTTTAGACAAGGCTACAGGTCAAACTGCTGAACGGAATTACGCCAAATTTGGCAGGGAGAAAGGTCTTGGTCCAGAAAGCACGCTTTTGGTTAAATGGGGTAAGTCCGTTCAGTAGTTTTAGAGAAATATCAACATTTACAGATATCGATATTTGAGAATTCTGACATCTGATTGGCTGAGGCGTTACGAGCACGAGCGTGCAGCTCATTGGTTGCGAACTGTTGAAACTAGGAAGTGTTGGCAGCCATTTTGTGACTGAGTTGAAAAGCGTAGGGCGAAACAAAAGAGAAAAATTGTATAAGAGGGTATAGTAGGAACACTGTGGTCTTAGTTTAAGCAGTCTGTACGGTGCAGAGGCAGGGAGTTTGAATGTTGCGTAGGCCGTGGAAATCACGTCCGCAGAACAACGGTGCGCAGTATTGCGGCAAGGTTGCGTAGGCTCTGGAAATCCCGTCGGGAAAACAATGCGTCGTATTGCGGCAAGCAGTGTGTAGGGTGCACACACAGGTAGTGTGAATGTGCGGTTTTGCGGCAATGTTCAGTAGGCTGTGTAAATCATATCGGGAAAATAACAATGCGCCATATTGCAGCCTTCCTCTAATATAATGCGCAGTGATGTTTACTGATAATGCGGTATTCACTTTTATCACAGACAGTGTCACTTTCTTAGACGAAATTTAATATTATGTGGGAGGGCGTGTTCTGTTCCTGTGTCTGGAACAAAATTAACGTTTAATTGGCTGAGGTGTTCCAACAACGAGCTCAATGTTCATTGGCTGCGAACCATTGAAAGTAGAAGTGTTGCCAGCCATTTCCTCCCCGTCCGCGGAGTAGCAGGGACATCTGATTGGCTGACGTGTTCCAAGCAGGACCTTCCTAAGCTTAATGTTCATTGGCTGCGAACCATTGAAAGTAGAAGTGTTGCCAGCCATTTCCTCCCCGTCGGCGGAGTAGCAGGGACATCTGATTGGCTGACGTGTTCCAAGCAGGACCTTCCCAAGCTTAATGTTCATTGGCTGTGAGCCATTGAAAGTACAAGTGTTGCCAGCCATTTCCTCCCCGTCTGCGGAGTAGCAGGAACATCTGATTGGCTGACGTGTTCCAAGCAGGACGTTCCCAAGCTTAATGTTCATTGGCTGTAAACCATTGAAAGTAGAAGTGTTGCCAGCCATTCCCTCCCCCTCCACGGAGCATCAGGGACATCTGATTGGGTAACGTTTTCCAAGCAGGACCTTCCCAAGCTTAATGTTCATTGGCTGTAAACCATTGAAAGTAGAAGTGTTGGCAGCAATTCCCTCCCCCTCTGCGGAACACCATGGACATTTTATTGGCTAAAGTGTTCCTAGTACAAGTTTGCTCATTATTGGCTGGGAACGGTTCACTGTTGTGAACCATTTTGTGACGCACTTCAATGGAGTACGGGAAAAGAAAATAGTAGCGGGGAGGGTAGGAACACTATTAACTCTGTACAGTGGTCACAAGGTGGTGGAGAGGGATTGTGAAGGTAAAAATTGTTTTTTATATATTTTAAGGGCCATTTATATAATTGGCGTGGGGTGTACAAATCACGGCGGGAAAATAACAAAGTGTGTTGCGGTCTTCTTTTTACTAAGTTTGCGGGTGGGATACTTCCCAGGAGCACTGTTTAGTTATAATGTGGTGTTTACTTTTCTGACGGGGAGCTGTGGTTGCGCAGCAAAAATTTCAGTCTAGGTTTGAAATAGTTTTTATTAAGCAATTACAAATATACTTTCTTCGGAAACTGAAGCTGTATATATCAAAGGGGTGACAAATAAAAACGCAATTCATAAAATATCCCTTAGCGTGGGCACACCCTCCCTTTTTTTCTGCTATAGTTTGTAAAAGTGTTGCCCCATATTCTTGATAATATAAGAGGGCATGAGTTACTTTTAGATAAAGTAGAAAAGAAGTGCTACAAGAAACACTCCCGCACTACATCATCTCAGGTCACAAGAACAATAACAAGTAAAAACAAGCATTGGCATAGCCAATAGGTCTCGCCTTTGGGACCTTATAAGTGTTTAGTTATCCAGCACAATATCCTTGGTGCAACAACATCAAGTGTTGCATGGCTAAACACTTATAAGGTCCCAAAGGCGAGACCTATTGGCTATGCCAATGCTTGTTTTGAAACGCCTTTGGGTGTTTCTGCATGGGGCGGGGCCTAGCAAAATGCTTGTTAATACACAGAGTAACAGGTTGTGACGTTTCAACGCATTTTGCTTTTCAATCTCATCCTTTGCTGCCCTTCACCCAAGCAATATTAATGTGCAATTCCGACATCCTGGAATATTATGCACCACTTTAAGTGCATGTCACGATTCTAAAAATCATTTATCATGATTCTTGGAGTCAGTATGTAAACTTTACAGTCAAAGATGCTTTTGTGTTTGCCTTAGTTATGTTTAGTTGCGCCAAAACATTTAGGCAAGGGGCTTTCAGGCGCTTGAAGGGTTGTACGAAGATGAAAAGGTCGCTTGGCGAAGAGCGAAGCAGTGGGCGCAGACTGTGAGGTAAAATGAAATGATTTGTTTTTGTTTTTTATAGCGCGAAATAGACCCGAAGATATCAGGTATTGGAGCGCTTTACATGAGCACCAGTTTCGTTACACAAGGACACATTCATTTTTTGTTAGACACGGGGAGGCGAATGATAAAATTGCTCCTCTTTATGGGTCGTGACTAACATTGTTGATGTATGTTTGACAACTCCCTGCGTCGTCCGAGGTCGCCACTGTGCTGTACCCAAGTTTGCATCGCATAACAAAAATACAACGTAGGAAGTCTGCTGAAAATACAGCTAGGACTTAAGTGAATTGATCATTTTGAGGGGGTTTCCAAGCGTCTTTACTGACATTTCAGGAGAAAGATGTTTAGTTTCAGTCTGGTGGCATTGATATAAGTATATTATTGGTGTTTCAGTCCCAGCTGGGGTCTGGTAGTGGTAGGTCGCACTGCAGGGTCTGCTCTTTAGTGGAGCTGGTGACGCCGAGTGCCCAGTGCGAGTTCCCGGTCCCATGTTGTGTATTTGGAGACGTCAGTGAGAGGCCGTCGCTGTTTGCCTTCCCAGAGGTGCTGTTTTTTGTTTGTTTACTTGTGGATGCATCATAACTCATTGGAGGAATAGATCCTCTGTTCGTCTTGTGGGCGGGCCCCAGGCAGATTTACATCCGGTCATGTGGCGGCCACCAGCAGGAATAATGCGGTTCACTGCGCCCGCCCGATGACCCTTCCGAGGCGTGTGTATTTTGTGATTATTACTACATAAACATAAGTCTGCAAAGAACACGCTCACTCCCAGTGCAACAGCTTGGTGCTGATAAGAGGTCTATTGTTACCCAACTCGGTGGCGCGCATTTTATCAACCTTAGATGGATGAATGGCTGAGTGGACCACTTTGAGTTCGCAATCTGTGACCACTCGGCCAAACAGATACGCCTAGAAGGGAAGCATTATTCGTCTGTGGATCTACACAGCGTCGAATGCAATATAAGTGGACGCTGAGAACGTGTGTGACCTTAAAGGCTGCGAGGCTTAGTAATTAGCCAAGGTTTATTAGCGTGAATAAATTACAACCAATACACTTGAAGCCGGAGGTCAACCAAGGGAGGACGGGAAGGGAGGGGGTAAACAAAGGCAAGAGCGAGTGAGAGGATATAATACACCCGCCTCTGAAATAGAATAATATAAATCTGCATTAAATAAATAAATACCTGCTTGTTTCTTAGAAGTACCGGTACTGTCCAATTAAAAGTATCATGTTTTTCTTTAGAAGTGCCGATACTCTCCCTCTCAAAACAAACAAGTTTAACAAGCAGAGGAGGAGGCAGCAGGGGGAGGGGAGAGAGAAGGGGGCCTGCGCCTGTTTCCCTTGCGAGAGCAAGCAATGGCACCATCTGTTTGCAAGTTAATTACAAACAGATGGTTTCAAAGCTCGCTCCCGCAAGGGAATCGCCAAACGTGCACGCGTTGCCATTCAAAGCAATGCAATGCGTGCACGTTTTTGCCTGAAAAACTGAATCAATTTCTAAAGGTCTCCTCCTATGTCGTGCATGCGCGCTGCGTAGGCGAGACCTAAACAGTTAAACACAAATCACTTTATATTACATAGAAATGTACACTTTATCATTTTTTATCATTTCTATTCAGTAGAATTCGGGAAAGTTCGGTCGTAGTTGTTAGAGGTCGCTCACTGCTCCGCTAACAAATCACGTACTCCTTTAAGAATATATAGGATAGTAGTATAATAATATACACTACTGGTCGTATATATTCTATAGGGAGAAGGTGAATAGGAACCGCAACAGACAAAAATAGAAATAGCAAAAAAACATTCAGAAATGTAGGGTTTATCAAAGGTATTCACTAAGAAAGTATCTATGGAAACTATTTTTTTTTAAACTGCAATTTCCAAAAATATTGTCACTGTAAAAATATCTGATCAAGTAAGTTAGAAAGGTCAGTAAACTGTATTTCAGATGATTTACTCCTGGCGGCGACAAATCTCCAATTCCTTTTGTGTGGAAATATCACACTCTTACAATATACACAGTGTCACTGATGGCACACAAAAAGGAAAATGAAAATGAAGTCATCAATACAAAACAAGATCAATAACGAAATACTTTCCAGCGATGAGTATGTTCAGAGCTTCTTTTCTCCGGGACTTCGAAATCTTTCATCTTCGCGCCAACGGGTCATAAAGTGCTCTGAGTTCACAATGACTGTTAATATTATAATATACATATTCACAGTATATGATCCCAAGGAAGAAACAGAGTAAGAACGAGAAGGTGCTGACGTTAAATATAAATCTTTAGTCTTCGCGTCGACGGGTCATAAACTCCACTGAGGTCAGTATAAATGTTAATATTACAATATACATACTCACACTATATGATCTCAAGGGAGAAATAGACTAAAAACCAGAAGCTGCTGACGTTACATATAAATCTTTAGTCTTTGCGCCGACGGGTCACCAACACTTCTGAGGTCAAGTACAGTGTCAATATTATAATATACAAAGTCACACTATATGAGCTCAAAGGAGCCAGAACAGGAACAATGTTTGCTGTATTCTGTCTGTTTCTGAAAACAAGCTGCTGACGTTACATATAAATGGCAAAAACAACCAATAACACCTTTTTCTAAATACAAGTGTTTAAATATTGACAAATAGCTACGTATTATAAATATCTATTATGCCATAATCAAACAACTTACAACTCAGGATTATGTTTTGTGGCCGCAAAAGAAGAATCCGACTGTAGAAAAGAGCACCTGCATCACTGAATGGAGACGCGTAAATAACTCACAAAAACAAAACTAATCAATCAACGGGTGTGGTTTATATACTTTTTGGTTATTGAGTAGTCTATGGAAGGAAGATGCGGCTCCGCCCATTTAGATGTCACGTTTTACAGTTGACACGTGCTCAAGTTTTAACTGTTTAAATTGTGCACGTGTTGGGAAAAGTTACAAAATGTGAAGCGGAAAAAGTTTCGATTTCGAACCCAACACGTATAAGGTCCTTATTATGTACATACGTTGGAGAGCTTAAAAACTGTTACCCGGAAAACTGTGTCATTTCCATTCTCATGAGTAAATACATTTATTTATTGCCGTAATTCTAAATAGAAGACATAAAAAAAAGATCTATCAGAATAGAAGAAAAGAAAACATGATAATATTTCTCATCACTATGGTTTTAAAAAAAAAAAATGCGAGCATTTGTAAAGCGTACAGCTACCCCTGGAAAGGTGTGCCGGCGCTCGGGGGCATCGGAAAGATTAAGCAAGGTGTTGCCCACAGTGACATAGTGGTGGGCTAACGTGCCGCTGGAGCCGGGAATCGAACTGTGAACGCTGTTGTTCGAAGTCAGGTATCATAGCTGCTCCGTCACACTTTTTCCACACTTATATGTTAATTAGTGCTAATTAAGTTATAACAGACTACTGTTACAGTTAGTTTTTCACTACAAAAAGTATGCACGTCTTTTTTAAATTTAGTTAAAAACAATATAGGTTTCAGGGACATTGTAGTTAGAAATTAGCATTTATTTAAAAAAACAGTTCTCCGCCTCCCCTCCAATCAGCATAGAGTACATATCTATGGATCCTATTTGAACCTGTGGATCCATTGGATCCCCTCCCAGGAGACCACGTATGTGTTGAAATATAATTTAAAATCAGGAACCGCCCAGCCACCCTTTGCCCTAGGTAAAGCCATAAAGCGGAGAGCCCTCCTAGTTTTCCCATGGGCCCATATAAATCTGTTTACCAACTGTTCTAATATTGTAAACCATTTTGCCTCGAATTCCAATGGAATTGCCCGGAAAAGGTAGAGAATTTTTGGCAATACTATCATCTTTATCACGTTACAACGTCCTACAAGAGAGAGGTGGAGGTTGTGCATTCTGTCGAGGTCTTTCTTAACTTTCGATATTATCGGATTAATATTACTTTCTACTATATTATCTAATTTTGGCGAGATATTAATCCCAAGATAAGTTGCAGCTTCAACCACCCGGATATCATTGCAAACAGCTCCCTCATTCTTAATTATCTGCGTTTTAAGTTTATTTAATGCATACCCTGACACCTGCCCGAAAACCAGTCTCTTGTTCAACTATAGAAATAGCAGTTCCTGGTGATGATGTCACTAGGGCGGAGAACTGTTTTTTGAAATACACTGACTCTTCATATTACAAAAGAACTAGGTTTAAGACTCTGTCTGCGGCTTTTAAGGTTTGGGCATCTTTTCGAAGGAAAACTGGATTGGGTAGACTGAATGCTTACACCCGACTGTCTAGAAACCCAACTCTCCCTAAGGAAATATTTGCAGATTCTGTATTGATAGAGTGGAGATGTCGTGGAATTCGGAAAATAGGAGATTTGTTTGGAGTAAATGGTGTTAAGCAATTTGTGGAAATGCAGTCTATTTTTGGTATCGATAAAAGGAATTTCTATAAGTATTTGCAAATTAGGAGTTTCTTAGGAAATAAGAAAGGGGGTCCAACAGGCTTTGATAGAAATAAAGTACTGGATATTATGGAGGGTGGTGAAGATTGCACTATACGCAGATTTTATGCAGAGCTGACAGCATTAAAAAGTGACGATCTTGAAAAATATGGAGGGAAGTGGGCAGGTAAATTAGGGATTGATCAAGAGTGTTTCCACCTCTCTTTAGAATTAGGACAAACTACTCTGTGTTCTGCTGGGCTTCAAGCCCAGCATTATAAAACAATTTACTCTCTGTATTATACCCCCGCAAGGATAGCACAATGGGGGGGCGATGCAGGTACAAGATGCCCACGTTGTGACAGTACAGAGGCTGAAATAATACATGTATTTGCATCTTGTCCCTGTCTACAGGGCCTACGGAGTGCTATAGAATCCTTTTTAGATAGAACTTTGGGGGTTAAGATTGTTTTGACACCATCAATAATAGTATTAGGGATAGATAATAACGATAGGCAATCCCCCTTTCAGTTGTTCATATTTATGGCTATGTCAGATTTACGTATGTGTGTAGCATCGGCATGGCGGGACAAACTACCACCAACGTTCCAACAATGGCTGGCTAGGTTACTCTCTGCTTATAATCTGGAAAAAGGGATTTATGGGAGGAAGGGGAAAAGGGGGAGAAAACTTGGGGAACGGATTTGGGAATCCATTTCGAGGTGGAAAACTGGGTAGTAAAAATGATTGACATGTATGGTTAAGAAATGTATTGCTATGAAATGTTTACATCTTTATATATTTTCTCTGTCAAATGCTTTAGAATGACTCTTTATGATGGGTTATTTCCTGTTGGTATATTAGTTTTTTCTCTTCTTTTTCTAAATGGCTATGTTTATCTATAATTATTATGATTGATGCTGTGCTGTGCTGTAAAAAAATTGGAAAAATCTTTTTAAATAAAAAAAAAAAGAAATTAGCATTTATAAAACCTTTCAAATTCACTGAAAAAACCATAGGTTTTACAGACGTTATAGTTAGAAATTAGCATTTAAAAAACCTTTGAAATTCACTGAAAAAACTATAGGTTTCAGGGGCGTTATAGTTAGCTGGACATTTCACCCGTACAAAACCATGTCATTTCATTTGAGATGTCATCAGTGATGTCATCAGTGATGTCACTGACCATGCCATGAATGATGTAATATGTGATGTCATGAGCAGTGCATTGCGGGGCGCAAGTTATAGTTAGCTGAACTAACTATAACAGTGGAATTTCTATGGTTTTGTACGAGTGAAATGTCCAGCTAACTATAACGCCCCTGAAACCTATGGTTTTTTCAGTGAATTTCAAAGGTTTTTTAAATGCTAATTTCTAACTATAACGTCTGTAAAACCTATGGTTTTTTCAGTGAATATATATATATATGTATAGAGATTGAGCGCATCAAAGCTGAGCTCAGCAGCTGTGAACAACAGGAAGCAATAACAAAAGGCAGAGAGGAGATTGCTTCCCGCCTCAAAAAACACGAGGAAACCATTAAAACGCGAAAGGTATTTAAATTTGCCCGCGATAAAGCGGACTATGAATGCGGGCAAATATTCACCTTTGCCAAACGCTACGACAACATTAGGAAACAAAGACTCAACAAATTGCCTCAGCAAAATGCGCTAACAACAACTCTTTCTAACGTTGAAGGCACAGACTCCGCATCGATGTCAGATCTGAGCTCAGCATTGGGAAGTGGCTCAGAATCAGAGGACGGAGGATCCGGGGGCACCACAACTGATGGAGCGGGTGCCAGCTTGGCTCAAGAACTTGATTTTTTAGTACTGGACCGAAGGCAAACACTCAGACTAAGGGCACCAAAGAATTAAAGCGCAGACGCAACCGCAGGAGGCGCGAAAGGAGAAAAATCAGAAAAACCCAAGCAAGGAAACAAGAGGAGAGGAAACTGGAGGCGTTAAGCGGCACAGACACCAAGACTATTATCAACCTGAGCAACATCAATCTCACGGAGGCGGAAAAACAACTTCTCTCACTTGGTCTCACTTTTTGTCCGGAAAGTAGCTTTGATTATTGCAGCACCCGCATTGATGTATATAAATTCATAAGAAAACTCAAGCTCATAAAATTCTTCAAACAAAAAAGTAGCGGCAACGTCCAGAATACACCCAGTAACCCGTTACCCTCTGATACAATCCTCACAGTCTCTGATATTCCAATCATACGTCCTCTAATTGAGCTAGAGTCCGCTGAAGGAACAACTGCCACGCAACAAAGCTCCAGAGATGTAAGCATTACAGATACCGTGAGAGTACCAAGTCCTTTCAAACCTCACTCTACCTTTACACCAATGATGCCAAGAGATGCGATTGACATTTTCAGCGACGTCATCACTGATGAATTAAAATCCCTGCATCTCAGGAAGAAACGCAAGCGACACAGAAACACCCACCCAGAGATTAATCAAGGTTATCACAACCTTATGAGAAAACTGCAAAAAGAGAATGAAGTGATCATCAATAAAGCGGACAAGGGAGGGAATATTGTCCTGTGGCCACGACATTTGTACCTCGCAGAAGCTGACAGGCATCTTACAAACCAACAGTGTTACAAAACTTCAAGCCATAAAGAAATAGCCACAAGCAATAAAGATCTAAGAAAGCACCTCAACTCCTACAGAGCGCAAGGGATTATCAGTAAAGATGAATTTTCTTTCCTAAACACAGATTCCCCGGTGCTCCCGATCCTGTACTTCTTACCCAAAGTACACAAGAACTTAGATCCCATACCTGGGCGTCCCATCATCTCGGCCAAAAAGAATATGTGCGAAAACATCTCCAGATATATTGACTACTTCCTACAAGATATGGTCTCAAGCCTACCAACGTACCTTAGAGACACAAGTGACTTTTTATTGAAAATCAAAGATATCCCATGGTGCAATGACTATCTGCTCATGTCGCTCGACATCACCTCGCTTTATACAAGCATCAGCCACAGTGATGGTATCGCAGCATGCAAGCACTTTCTGGATAAAAAAACGATAAACTGCTATAAACACAATGAATTCTTGCTCTTCCTCATTGAATGGTGTTTGTTCCACAACTACTTCCTATTCAACAAAAAAGTGTACCATCAATTAAGGGGAGTGGCCATGGGAGCATGCTTTTCGCCGAGCTACGCTTGTCTACATGTAGGAGCTTGGGAGGAGCAGACTCTGAGGGGACACCTGCACGAAACCTGGAATAACAATGTAATCACCTGGTTAAGGTTTATAGATGATGTTTTCGTCATCTGGAAGGGGGACACCATCAGTGCAAAAGCGTTTATTGAAACAATCAATTCAAACACCCTCAACCTTGAATTCAATGCCAACATCAGTAAAACATCTATTGAATTCCTTGATGTAGAGTTATTTGTGGGAGGTGGCAAACTGAACTCTAAACTAAATAGGAAGCAAACGGCAGGAAACTCAACACTTCATGCCGCCAGTTTTCACCCTAAACACCTGATTGCGAGCATCCCCTACGGAGAAATGCTACGCCTGCGTAGAATCTGTAGCTCACCCACTGATCTAACACATTGTCAGGAAGATGCATTCCAACGCTTTAGAGCTAGAGGTTACTCCAGAGCCAACATCAGAAAAGCCATGAATAGAGCCAACTTAATTCCTAGAGAAGACCTCCTTACAGTAGGTCGCGAAGTTGACACTAACATCCCCATTCTAGAGCAGAAACAAAGCATCACTACTAGGCTCATTACAACATTCAACACAGAAGCCCGTAACATCAGATCAGTCATTAATAAACACTGGGGCATCATTAGATCAGATCCCATCCTAGGCCCAATAGTGACAAACCAGCCTGATATTACTTACAAGCGTGCATTCTCAATGCACGATGCCCTGGTGAGAAATAGTCCAGAGGTCATATCGAAAGGTAACTGGCTGACAGATACCAAAGGATTTGTTAAATGCAATAGCTGCCGGGCTTGCAAATTTGGTAAAAACATCACCCAAGTTGATTCAGCTTTCAGACAGAATCCCCTCATCATTAAACATCGCCTCACATGTAAGACTGAGTTTGCTATCTATCTGCTTGTCTGTTCATGCAACCTTTGGTACATTGGCAGCACTAACCTACCAGTACACCAACGCATCCTACAACATCTCAGGGCCATAGTCAATAATGACTCAGCATACCCTGTAGCGAGACATTTCAAGGAAAAGCATAGTAACAACCTTAACCATCTACATTACTCAGTGATTGATTGCATACCAGCACTTATGAGGGGTGGCAACCGGGAGAAGCTCCTGCGACAACTAGAGAGCAAATACATCATTGAATTTAATACTAAGTGCCCCGCAGGACTGAACATCAGTGAGGATATGCACAACTTCCTATAAAACGGAGTCACATATGATGTTTAAACTAAAACATCCCATATCATCTAATAGCATTTAGGCCTATGGTGTCCATTCTAACAAACTAAATTTATGAACCCATTTAAAACAACTCAGATAAATCAGAACTACATCTGTCTGTAACCTTGGCTCCCATCTCTGATACCCTGTACTATCTGTGCATTTGTGCCATGAATTTTGTATAACCTAACTTCTTTTTCAGTACACTGATTAACTTATGTTTTGTTTGCATATGACTTAATATACTTTAATTTGAGCATGTCATGTGTAATCTACTATTATGAAAAGCCACGCGTGATTGTGTTAAGTGGACTTTGTTAATAATTGAAATAATTTTAGTTTCTTGATTACACATATACCCTGTGTGTGAATATCCATTTAACACATTGGACCATACTGCTCCGCCCAATTTTGCCAATTAGTATTCACACACAGTCTCACTCTTTTAACCCAACACTCCCCTCCCTTTCACATTACACACTATTAGCACCCACGTATGAATAGTACCAGTTGACTTTTTAACATATTTTTCCCACACTTGGCACCAAGCGGTAAGAAACATATTATGGCTGGCATATATATATATATTTTCTCGCGGCGCTTTTTAAACTGAAATTTAATTTATATTAATTAAATATAGCGCAAACGGCATAACTCACTGAGGTACGACAGATCACCCGGCAACAGATATACTCTAATACATGAGTGTACACTTGGCAATAGTTAGCCTGCCCAATTATACTCAGCCTCTTTGAGTTAGATCACGCCAGACCATTGTGACACTCCATTCACACACGGGTCACTTACCGTGATCTTCGCATTTGCCTCGTATTTCCACGGTTTTAGGACTCATGAAACCTTATTGCGAACGCAGTGGCGCCACAAAACACATAGACAGGGAACTTCTGCAACATGCACAGCCGTTCTAACGCTCATAACCTCCCACACACACAAGGGTTACAGATGTCTTCTATCTCCATGTAGTTATACTGCACAGTGCCTGGTTAACTGCTGACTCACTTGCAGCAGTAAACTATCACTACAGTAAAGTAGCTTACTGTAGTAAAAGTGCCAACTCATGTGGTAAAATGTTAAACACTGTAAAAAGACTATTACTCACCACCTATGTATATAAAGCACCCTTTCACATGCAGTGCACTATGTGAACAAGGCCGCATGTCTGGCGGCCGAAACGCGTCATTTTGGACATTGATACTTAAATAAAGACACTTTGCCATCATCACTGCCTTGGAGTCTGTGCCCTCGTGTTGCGCCGCTGTGGCTGGATACTTTTGGATTCACATGCTGATATGTATATGTATATATATATGTATATGTATATATATATGTATATGTATATGTATATATGTATATATGTATATATGTATATGTATATGTGTATATGTATATGTATTATCTACTGGCGGTCGCCAGTAGATAGTTATAGTTAGGACCTATTTTCCATAGGAAATCCGCAACATTCTATTCCCAATAACTTTGGCGCCGGTTTACGAATCTTCGCGAAATTTTCAAAACTTATGGGCTGCTCCGGTCCGCTCCTATCTTGAAAGTTTCGGGGTGATTCGTCAAGTGGGGGCCGAGAAAAAAGTGGGGTCCCAAAACGTGTTTTCCCCATGCAATTCTCCATAGGAACCTTTAGTCGCAGCTACAGCCCGAACTGCTGAACGGAATTACACCAAATTTGGCAAAAAGGTAGCCCTTGGTTCAGAGTCATGCCTTTTGGTTAAATGGTGTAAATCCGTTCAGTAGTTCCTGAGAAATTTGAAAAAGAAAACACATATATATCTGGGCGGAGCCTAACCACACATGTCATCGTGAGATCTGATTGGCTGTCAGCACTTCATCCTGGAATTGCTGGCAGCCATTTTGGGACCAATATAAATGATAGTACCCCATTGAAATGCATTGTAGTGAATCGAAGATTTTGAGGGTTACCAAAAGGAGAACTATAAAGGGTGACTGATAACAGACTTTAGTTACATTAGAATTCATTTGTTGATGGTACCATACTAATTTCAGGAATTGTGGTGTGTTCTAAGGTGATTTTACCCTGTGAAAAACCTTCTGCTGGGATATCATGAATCATGTTTGAGAGTTAACTATTTGCACATGCTTGTCCCATACAGTTTTGGAAGGTGCTCCAGAAGCTAAAATGAGAGCATATTTTCTGTAAATTCTCATTATCTTTCTCAGTCATGTGAGAATGAAGTCTGACATTCTCAGTAAAACATGTACATCCAACAAGGGCAGAGACTGTCAGTTGATTCCTTTGTGTTCTACTGCAGCTTCCCAGAGTGTTCTAAAGAACAACTAGAGTGCTAACAGCCTTACTTATGACAAAAGTATGGCACACCTGAAGCCATCTTGATTGGAATAAACTGGTAACACTTAAAACATTTAATTTAAAAAGGAACAAAATGATGGGGTTCATTTTGTCATAGAAATTATGGTTAGTGCTGTAGAAAGAAAAATTAGGACATGTTTCAAGTGTGATCTCAAATATCTTCCAGTTATATTTCAACAGGAGCAGCCTGTCAGTTGATGCCTTTGTGTTCTACTGCAGCTTCCCAGAGTGTTCTAAAGAACAACTAGAGCGCTAACAGTCTTACTTATGACAAAATTATGGCACACCTGAAGCCATCTTGATTGGAATAAACTGGTAACTCTTAAAACATTTAATTTAAAAAGGAACAAAATGAGGGGGTTCATTTTGTCATAGAAATTATGGTTAGTGCTGTAGAAAGAAAAATTAGGACATGTTTTAAGTGAGATCTCAAATATCTTCCTGTTATATTTCAACAGGAGCAGCCTGTCAGTTGATGCCTTTGTGTTCTACCACAGCTTCCCAGAGTGTTCTAAAGAACAACTAGAGAGCTAACAGTCTTACTTATGACAAAGGTATGGCACACCTGAAGCCATCTTGATTGGAATAAACTGGTAACACTTAAAACATTTAATTTAAAAAGGAACAAAATGAGGGGGTTCATTTTGCCATAGAAATTATGGTTAGTGCTGTAGAGAGAAAAATTAGGACATGTTTTAAGTGAGATCTCAAATATCTTCCTGTTATATTTCAACAGGAGCAGCCTGTCAGTTGATGTCTTTGTGTTCTACTGCAGCTTCCCAGAGTGTTCTAAAGAACAACTAGAGTGCTAACAGCCTTACTTATGACAAACGTATGGCACACCTGAAGCCATCTTGATTGGAATAAACTGGTAACACTTAAAACATTTAATTTAAAAAGGAACAAAATGATGGGGTTCATTTTGTCATAGAAATTATGGTTAGTGCTGTAGAAAGAAAAATTAGGACATGTTTCAAGTGTGATCTCAAATATCTTCCTGTTATATTTCAACAGGAGCAGCCTGTCAGTTGATGCCTTTGTGTTCTACTGCAGCTTCCCAGAGTGTTCTAAAGAACAACTAGAGCGCTAACAGTCTTACTTATGACAAAATTATGGCACACCTGAAGCCATCTTGATTGGAATAAACTGGTAACTCTTAAAACATTTAATTTAAAAAGGAACAAAATGAGGGGATTCATTGTGCCTCATAAATTATGATTAGTGCTGCAGAAAGAAAAATTAGGGCACATTTTGAGTGACTTCTCAAATACTCTTCTATTTCATTAAAAAAATTCTGACATGCAGACTGAAACAATCACTTTCAATACCAGCAGTAGACTTCCAGTTAACTCCCTGGTGAGCAGTAGCTTTACTACAGTGATCTAATGAACAACTAGAGTGCTAACATTCTGAATTTATGGCAAATGTGTGACACATCTGAATGCCTTCTTGATGGAATCAAAGTAAAAAACTGAAAGCATTTCCTACTGAGGAGACTGCAGTAAATGACGAAATTAGGAAACTTCATAACAAATAAGTCTCCCAAGATGGCCACCAGAGAAAAAAGTGCCCAAATGTAGCACAAATATCACCCAGATGTAGCCCACGTATAGCCCAATGACAGAAGTGTGCAAAACACTTTTTATTTTTAGTTTTTCTGCAGTTTTATATAGTGCAAACTGGTCAGGTATTGGAGCGTTACATCTTACTTGGACCCCTTATTGCGTATTTTGCACGAAGTACATGAGATTGATCTTGCGAAACATTGAACTTTATGATTCTGTTAACCTGAAGTTGCTCTGAACCGGGCTTTGTAACACCCGTTTTTACCTACTGGTTTTAATTAATTCTCACTGTATTGTATTAGGAAAGAGGATTTACTGTTTTTATGTACACTTTTATGATCTATGTTTCTAAATCAGATCAAATAAAGTTTAATGAATTCTATGGCAGGACGGAGGCGAGGATTATGCATATCTTTCCTCACTTTATTTGCATAGCAGTTCAAAGAAAACGTAACACAACAATCATTAAACAAAAGACTACACAACCCATGAACCATTAGGGGGGTAGTCTCCAAGGCAACTATAGTCCAATCATATCACAGTCCATCGTATATAATATTGTGACATCCCTTCCGCTTCCTCTTTCTTCACTGCTCGTCAGTTAAGTGCATTCCTTACATTCTTGGCTTAATCTGACGTTGTTGCTGTTTGAATAGCGGTTTCTTGTGCACGTTATTAGCATTATTGCCTTGGTATTGTTTCATATTCCCTGCGCAGCAAGCTCTTGCCCGAGCGCATTCTCCCCCTCGCAGTTTCTCCCGCTGTGTGCTCTGCGCGCGTTGAGATCCTGTCAGGCGCGTCTGGTCCGAGCGAGGCAGCTCCGTCGAGCGCTCCCGCTGGTCTTTACGCGCGTTTGGGAATCCGGTCACTCCTTTAGTGTCCGCTTGATTCCCGACCAACCCTCGCCTAATTTTGACACCGCTACGCGGTGATTTCCCCAAACGGCCACGTTAGTGACCAGCGCCACCTGGTGGTGGTAATTGGTATTGCGCCTCAGTCTATTCTTATAACAACTTCGGGGAAAGCCCAGCTGTTGGAGCACCGGCGAGGGGGCTGTCTTAAGGATTTTAAGGGCATGTGTTCTGTGCTCACACCCTCTGCTATCATGTCTTCTCCAGAAGACCATTTTTACTCCTCCTACCAGGAAGTGGAGGAGGAATGGCCCCCCAACTTCTCCCTCCAGCAGTGGACCAAGCCCTCTCTCTGGCTATTTCCAGGGCGCTGGCTCCTCTTAGGGATCAGGTTGATAAGCTGGCGAAAAGCATCCCTGGGGAGTTCAGTGACCCAGATCTGGTGGTGGCGGGTCCAAGTAGCTCCCAGATGGGGAATAAACGGGCCGTTAAGCATAACGGGGGGCACTTGGAAGGATTTGATAAACTTACGGAGACCTTCCTCAAGAGTGCGCGAACGCTAAAACATGCACCCTGCCGGGAGGAGGAGGGGCCCGGAGAAAATTGTGACACTGTCACCACTATTGTAGACCCCGACGGCGGGTTTCCCTTAGAGGGAGAGGGTGTATCGGAGGACGATTTCTCCTCCGATGAGGATAAGGACTCGGGGCATCCCTGGCGTCTAGAGTCCCACTCCTCTCAGTCCCCGGTTGGGGACGGGGTCCACTCGGACATGTTCGAGCCTACCCAAATTTACCATCCTAGGTCGGCAGAGTGGACACCTGACGCCAAAGTGGCAGAGTATGTGGTGGGGAAAATCCATCAACCCCTTGAAAGGGAGGACAGGAATAGGATGAGGGGAGAATGCCCCAGGCCCTCACTGAAGAGGAAGGTGGCACACACGCCTGAAATTGATGAGAAACTATGTACCTTTTTCTCCAAGTATATTAGGGATCCCAAGAAAGGAATTGATAGGTCTTGGACGTGGTAGGGCCCTTGACCCAAATTATTCAATTGACGGAGCGTTCCAAAGAGTCAGGATCCCCTCTGTCCACGGATATTGTGGCTGGTTGGGCGCACTACCCTAAACCCTAAAACACTACCCCCTCCACTACCCAAACACCACTGCACTACCCTAAACCCTAAAACACTACCACCAGCACGACTCCCTACACTACCCAAACACCACTGCACTACCCTAAACCCTAAAACACTACCCCCAGCACGACTCCCTACACTACCCAAACACCACTGCACTACACTAAACCCTAAATATACCCCCAGCATGACCTCCCACACTACACAAACATCACTGCACTACCCTAAACCCTAAAACACTACCCCCAGCACGACCCCCTACACTACCCAAACACCACTGCACTACCCTAAACCCTAAAACACTAACCCCAGCATGACCCCCTACACTACCCAAACACCACTGCACTACCCTATACCCTAAAACATGACCCCCTACACTACACAAACACGACTACACTACCCTAAACCCTAAAACACTACCCACAGCATGACCCCCTTCACTACACAAACACCACTGCACTGCCCTAAACCATAAAACACTACCCCAGCACAACCCCCTACACTACCCAAACACCACTGCACTAACATAAACCCTAAAACACTACCCCAGCACAACCCCCTACACTACCCAAACACCACTGCACTACCCTAAACCCTAAAACACTACCCCCAGCATGACTCCCTACACTACCCAAACACCACTGCACTACACTAAACCCTAAATATACCCCCAGCATGACCTCCCACACTACATAAACACCACTGCACTACCCTAAACCCTAAAACACTACCCCCAGCACGACCCCCTACACTACCCAAACACCACTGCACTACCCTAAACCCTAAAACACTAACCCCAGCATGACCCTCTACACTACCCAAACACCACTGCACTACCCTATACCCTAAAACACGACCCCTACACTACACAAACACGACTGCACTACCCTAAACTCTAAAACACCAGCCACAGCATGACCCCCTTCACTACACAAACACCACTGCACTGCCCTAAACCCTAAAACTACCCCAGCACTACCCCCTACACTACCCAAACACCACTGCACTAACATAAACCCTAAAACACTACCCCCAGCACAACCCCCTACACTACACAAACACCACTGCACTACCCTAAACCCTAAAACACTACCCCCAGCACGACTCCCTACACTACCCAAACACCACTGCACTACCCTAAACCTACCCCCAGCACGACCCCCTACACTACCCAAACACCACTGCACTACCCTAAACCATAAAACACTACCCCCAGCATGACCCCCTATACTACACAAACACCACTGCACTACCCTAAACCCTAAAACACTACCACCAGCATGACCCCCTACACTACTCAAACACCACTGCACTACCCTAAACCCTAAAACACTACCCCAGCACGACCCCCTACACTACCCATACACCACTGCACTACCCTAAACCCTAAAACACTACCCCCAGCACGACCCCTACACTACCCAAACACCACTGCACTACCCTAAACGCTAAAACACTACCCCCAGCACGACCCCCTACACCACCCAAACACCACTGCACTACCCTAAACCCTAGAAAAGAAACCCCCACCCCATGCCCAATCCCCCTTACCTCTCACTCCTCATGGTTCCTCTCTCATCGTGGTTCCTGCTTCACGTCATCTCTGAGGGGCGGTGCACGTCGTTGTGAGGAAACGGAACAGCCTCTGTTTCCTTACAACGACATGGATCGTCTACATGTTTTTTAGAACGCATGGTCATTTACCATACATACCTTTACAACAAAATTCGTTGTAAAGGCATGCGTGGTAAATGACCATGTGTTCTAAAAAAATGCGTAGTAATGACTTCGTGATGTACAACGCATGCGTGGTAATGCATGCGTTGTAATGGTATCGCAAAGTAAAAAAGTCGTTGTAACGGCTGTTTACCGATCGAAGCTGGCCCCTGTTCTTCAGTGAGACGTTTATTTGATTAATTAGGAGGAAGGAATGTGGTTTTTTTACCGAAAAGTGCATTCCCGGCTGTTGTATTGTGAAAGTGTCCGCGTGGCCTGGTTTCACTTCCGGTGAGAGAGTGGAAGAGTCTGTTTGGATCTAAAGGAGTTCTGTTGTTGGACGGGACCGGCGCGACATGTCATCAGAAAACATAGCTAATGGAAAGCGTCCTCCCTGAAGTGTGGAGCAGTGCCATGAGGGGTCAACGAGTGTGCGTCCCACCGCAGTATGACCGTACCGCGTGACCCATGTGCCGCCTCCAGGGTACGGGAGGCAGAAGCGGCATCGCAGGTCCTCTTGAAGACCGTTGTAGCACTAATCCTACATTTTGGTACTAGGGCATTTTAACTTCGTTGTTCCTGCCAGATACAAAGAGAAGATCCTGTGTTATTCAGTGCCCTCGTTACCTTTTTTGTGGGTTGTGGTGCTTGTCACTTCGCTGCCCCGCCGGTGCACACGACTGGGCACCCCACCTCGTGTGCCATCTGCAGGGCCTCTGCCCTCGGATCACTGGTTTCGGTTTCTGGATTGGCAACATAAACAGTTGCTCCCAAAGGACTAGCCTGAACACTTAGGTGAATATCCCCTGCACCAGCATTCCACAGAAATTCTTTCCTAGCTCTCCCACGTCAACGAGCACGGCTCCGCTCGCGACACCGTATGACGTCATCGGAGCCATAAGAGGACCTCGTCGGCGTGCTGACGTCAGTTCCACCCATTTTTTCCGTGCCACCGAGGCAAACAGGGGACCGAGACATTTTCACATGTATACATAGTATAATAAATATATATATATTCACTGAAAAAACCATAGGTTTCAGGCACGTTATAGTTAGAAATTAGCATTTAAAAAAACTTAGAAATTCACTGAAAAAACCATAGGTTTCAGGGGCGTTATAGTTAGTTGGACATTTCACTCGTACAAAACCATAGAAATTCCCCGTTATAGTTAGTTCAGCTAACTATAACTCGCGCGATTTGAGATGTCATCAGTGATGTCATGAGTGATGTCACTGACCATGTCATGAGTGATGTAATATGTGACGTCTTCAGCAGTGCATTGCGGGCGCGCGAGATATAGTTAGCTGAACTAACTATAACGGGGGAATTTCTATGGTTTTGTACGAGTGAAATGTCCAACTAACTATAACGCCCCTGAAACCTATGGTTTTTTCAGTGAATATATATATGTATATGTGTATATGTGATCAAGGCCTGTAGTGGGCTGAAACGCGTTGTGGCAGGACTTGCATCCTGAAATAAATTACCTTTCAGCACATTTGGTGGTCCGTTCCGTTTGTTCGAAGCATCGGAGGAGTAGCGGAATTAATGGATATATATATATATATATATATATATATATATATATGAAGACCATTCCTGAATGGCACCACTCCTCCACGGCACACAGGCAGGTACGGACCACTCAAAGAACGAAAGTTGGTGGATAAAGTGCTTTATTTAGTCCTCATAACTCCAGCAACCAGTCAATCCTGGCCAGTGCCTCAGCATGACGCGTTTCGACAGAGAAAACTCTGTCTTGTTCACATATATATATATATATATATATGTATATGTATATATATATCATCTATCAAAGTCACTTCTGATGGTTGCTCACAACAACACATGGGACGTGTACTTGCCCTTCATACAAAGAAGAATCACCAATATGATACTAAACCATAAGAGGGATTTAATGCAAATGCCAAACAACCCAACGCATTTCGGCGTGGAACACGCCTTGATCACGGATGGGATAGACTTTTTAACAGCACATATTTGTACTGCAATACATTGACATAAACAACAGACATTACCACAGTCGGCATGGATTGGCTGGAAAAACTGTCGGCCATCTTAACATGTCTATCCATACAATATAATATATGTGCTGATATTGGAGCTACACTGTGCGTACATATCATATGGCAATGGGCATAATGGTGTAACCCAAAATAATAAATGTAAAAGAACTATATTTAAATTATACAGATAAAGCCATAACATTGCCCTAGAAGTGAATGGTTCAATTCCTAATCATTATAAAAATCATCATAAAATCTCATGGTGATCTTGATCATATTAAAGCATGACCAACACAAATGATAATGACAAACTAATAAAAATTATATCTCCAAATGGGACAACTTATAGAGATACACTGCATATAGTTCTCAAGGTTACACCCAGGATTAGGCAGGACAATGATAAAATCCTGTCAATCAATGTTTGTTTAAGTAAGTATATATTTATATATATTTTTTATATTATATAAATACATTTAATTTACATTATATTACTGTTACATGTTAATATATTTAACTTTTACTATGTTTAACTATATATAGCTTAAAAAACAATATTTATATATTTTTCGATATTAATTTACAACTATATTCTTTTAAAATATTTGGGATTTAATTTCTTAGTATAGGAAAACAATATTTTTGTGCTCGATATTTTTGACACAATATTTTTACCCATGATATTTTGGACTTTGATATTTTGTCAGATAATATGAATCACGGATGATCTGCAAATTGTTCTGCTCGAGCCAACCAAAAAGGCAAGACCCATCCTTTAACACATACATATGCTGCAAGTGGAATATCCTTTGAGAGACACAACTGTTTCAAACTCATCAAGCACATTAATAGGTTTTCCCCATATGGAAATGGTCTAATACCAATACAGCAAAACTCTTCATATTCTCCACCTTGACTAACTTTGAAAGGGAGCCTGAGTCTGCCTTCATGTTAACCTTAATTCCATTCCCATCAACATAGTAAAATAGTGTCCCCATACTCACGCAACCAGTACGCATCACACAAGGGTGAGGATTCAGCAGAAAGATCACTTACTTGGCAAATTCCAGCTCATACTTAATTTTCAGCAATTGGCAGTCAGATGAGTTACTGCCTCACCTACATCACCCAGTGAGCACCTAAACAAAAAAGAATCAGAACATTAAAAAGCCGTTGACAAGTCTTCAGATATAAAACATGGGGACTGAATACGATCTCGGGGACACACCGTTGCTGTTTGGAACCGCCCGACCTTAGGTCGGCGGTTCCGACCACATGATTACAATGCGACCGCCCATAGGGCAGTCTCAAACATCCATTATCCAATGGAAGCTTGTGCAGTGGCCGGAAAAGAACAAGCTTCCATTGAAAAATGGATGCTTGTGAACATCCCTGCACTGTGTGGCAGGCACTACCAGGGGGGAAGGGGGCTCTGCTAGGGGCCCCCAATGTTGACAGCCTTTCCATGTTGGAAAGGCCAACATGGAATGGCTGTCGGAAACCAACATCATCCTCCCGATGGCGGAACCGCCATCATTAAGGGACTATACTGTCTTTCTGACGCACCTACGGGCTCCTTGAGCTCTTTGGAACCGAGTCCGAATCCCCCCGCAGATTTAATTCCAACCGCTGTCATCCTAATATGGCGGTTGGACTGTAAACCTACCATGACGGGGGGAAAGCCTCAGAACGCTGGTCGGAGGCTTTCTGCCTGACATCGTAATGAGGCCTTTTGTCTGCCAATGAAAAAAGCATTGCACATCACACACTTGGCATTTAAAGGAATCAGTTAGTATTATGGGGACATAATTCTTGAAAAGAGCATCTCTGATGATTTAACAGAGGTGAACAGATTTGTACATTTGTTTTGTGAAGCAACAGGAAGATTATTCTTCAGAAGTATGAACTCATTACGGACAGAGCTTATTCAGGAGAACTCAAAGGAGAAATCAGGTGTTTAATTCAAATGAAACTTTAGCAAAGTGCATTGTGTATAGTGTGATTGGAAGTTTGTTTTATGTGTATCTGCTACCTTACAGGACAATGCAATTTAAAATTAAACCTAGTGATTTTGAGAGCACAGAAAGGAATGGAGACTATTGCTTACAGATGTACATGCACTCTTAAATGTGAATAAGATTTATTCATAAAGTGCTTTGTTTCTTGAATGGATGGGAATTTCATATGTGTGTTTTAAAGATTAAGATCCACCACACACTCTAGGGGGGAGAACTACCATGGATGACAGAATTGTCGTATAACAATGCCAGAAATACTTTTATCCATACATCATCTTTTTCTCTTACTTTTTATATCATACACAAATGCTACCTCTTTCAGGTTCATCTACTACTGCAGATATGAACCAATTATACTTTACATCAAACCACTCACACAGTTAGAGACACCTTTTCTAAGGTCAAGCTATTAAACATGAAATATTTTGATGACAAATGAACTCCAGCACCTGGACACAGGATGTGGTTTTCCAACAAATACTGCCATTTAAAGAGATTTAATGTTGTATTGGATAATAGGTCATTAAAGGGCCTTCAATCTCGCAGTTTTTACATTGCTACGGAGCATGTAAATACATCCAGTATTTCATGTCTCCCTATTAAACCCTGTTCATATACACACAAGTTTTGCACTGCCATCTGGTTCAGTATAAACTAATGAAGATGAGGATGAAGTACATAAAATGTTGCTGTTTTGAATATGTCAAGAACTTTTTCATAAGTACATTGAATGGAAAGGGAATAGACCAGAGGCACATACTTGAAACCTGCTGCTAACATTTATACCCTGGCATTATCAAAGTTAAATACACAAAAGGTGATGCAAGAAATTATTTCAAATAGTCTAAACTGCTTGCAAATATTGTGATACTTTTGATAGAGGCCTCCTTTATGTAAATCAGTACTGACCCTGCTCCTCCTAGCAACAATCCATCCTGTAGCAGAAGGTAACTCAAACAGCCTCAGACGGTTTCAGCCTTTTGAGGCCTTTTCAGTGAGGTATGACTTGTATGCTGTGATATAGCGAAAAAGGGATCAACACCAGGGCACACCTTAGACCACTTAGGGTATCACATCAAACACCCAAAACTATGATGCAGCAATACTTACAAATAGTCTAAACCATTTGCAATCACTATGGGTAACATTCCAACCCATCACTTTCACCCACTTAACTACTGCAGGTAGAGGCAAGCTTTATGTAAATCGGTACTGACACTACTCCTCACGGCAACAAACCATCCTGTACTGACAGACCCAGAAAAGGCCTCCGAAACAACCCCAGACCAGTTTCAAACTTGTGAGGCCTCTTCAGTGAGGCATGGATCGGATCATGTGGCACACCTTGAATCACTTAGGGTATTACATCAAAGACACAAACCGTGATAGGTGAAATTGTTGCAAATTGACTAGACACTAGAAATCATTTTGGATATTATTCCAACCCTTCGTTTTTTGCCCACTGTGCCACTCTAGACAGAGTCCCTTTGTGTAAATTAGTACAAACCCTGCTCCTCCTGGGCACAGTCCACCCCAAACCACCAAAACGAGGCCCCTCCAGAAGTGAACAGAAGCAACTTCAGCTAGGGTTTGGCATGATTAGTCCTATTCAGTGAGGTATATCTTGGATCCTGTGGCACAGTAAGCAAAGGACCCATGTCTGTACATACATTGGGCCACTTAGAGCTTTACATTAGGCACTCAAGAACTGATCAGAGGAATGCTGGCAAATAGGTTAATTAGTGACAATAGCTCTAGGTAGCATTCTAACCCATTGTTTTCACCAACTGTGCCAATCTAGACATTGTCATGATATACATCCTAAGAACTCAAGTATGATGGATTTTGTGAAGGAAGATGATGTCAGATTTCATCAGATTCTTCCTCTGGTATGTTGTGCCAGAGCTGTGTTATGTTTCTGGAAGGTGACAGAGTGGAACTAGTGCCAGAAATAAACTGTAGCAGGCGGTCCAGTGTTGCCTCTTTGACTAGTGTTGACTCTGCCCACACCAGCTGAACAAGTAATAGATGCCCATACGAAGGAGAGGCAAAAACACGCATCAGATCCAGAAGTCAGGAGAAAACATACATCCCATTTGGATGTCAGGCAACAACACATTTCGATTTTGAAGTCTGTTTAGGAGTGTCTTCATACTTTTCAAGTAGTTTCTTTGCATATTCTTCAGTCTAAAGCCCTCATTATGATTTCCAGGTTCACATACAATATCACTGCAGATGCACTTCATCTTGGCTATGTATTTCCATAAGTGCTATTGGTAATGATCTGTCAGCCTTGATAATAACATTTGTAGTGAAAGAGAGTATGTGCTCCATGGGCAACGATTTACATAATCAAAAAAGAGAGCAGCTTACAGTTCACAAGAATGACTTGTACAGTAATCTTCCATAGTCAATCATCAATATCAGTCTGAGGAGCAGATCTCTTGTTCTTTGTAACAGGGCCCCTATGATCCCTTAACCTGGAGGCATCACCCCAAATTCTATCTTGCATCTACGTAGAATAATGTAAGAGCCTGGCCTCACACACCACTTTGTTTTTAAACGGTGAAGCCTTTCACATAGTGGTATAGGCATGAACTCTGTGAGGGCTTTGGAAGAGAGACTAACATCACCTCCTTCAATGTTTTACCTGCCTGAAATGTGTTTTGTCAGACTGAGAAAGATGAAGTATAATGTATACAGTGAGATCAAGGCATCCATGATAAAACTGGCTTCTCAACCAAGGTGAGCCCAGCCAGAAGGTTTTAAAGTTCAGACCCTACAGGGCACATAATCTACTGGGTAATGAGTCAGTAGGCTTTTTCATGCAGGTGACTTCCTCTTTTCATTCCCTCTTACATCCATGCTTTTTACAGTGATTTAAAGGGAATTCAAGTCTCACTCCAATAATCACACACTTTGTATAACAAATGGTGCTGTTGCGTCATGATGGACTTATTGAGAAATCTGGGTTTTGTTTCTGTTCTTGACAATGTTGTTGGATGGTAAACCCAAGTGCTAAATATGACTAAAGGCAAATAGATAAAGAGTTGTATAACCATCTACAACCATGGCGAACCAATGAGCAATCACTACTTTGTCCAAACCAAATGGGCCAAGACCTGTCTTCAGTTCTACTGCAAGGAATTGCTCCCGACCCTTCCAGTTACTTAAGGTACAAACCTACTGTGCATTGTGATGGCAGTATGGGTTGGTAGTTTGTGGTGTAATGAATAGATAAATTCCCATGCCAAAGGTAAAAAGAAAAGCTCCAAGATGGTATGAAGAGCTTGGCATATGGATTATCTCTATGATTTAGTTACAAAACCTTGAGCTACAGTGTGACCACCAAGAATCAATGTCTGATCAGTGTCTCTTATCTTACAGCTTTGGAATGGGTGGATACGAAGCACCGCACCTTCATTGGGTGCCTGATGAGCATGTACTGGAGCATTGGGTTTATGCTTCTACCTTTAGTGGCGTACCTGATCCGGGACTGGCGCTGGCTTCTCGTCGCTGTAACATCCCCCTATATTTTGGGTATCATCAGTGTATGGTAAGTGAATAAGCTATAACAGCAGTAGAGGCCCGTGGAGGGAGTTTCGTGGGGCGGTGAGGTGGGGTGGGGGAGGGGCAGGGTTGGGGGTAGTAAACACCGGAATATGGATGAACGGAGGTAAGTAAACATTTAAATAAATAAAACAAATTTCGTTGCGCGTGCTGCATTGCAAAATGCTTTGCAGCGTGCGCAACGAAATTCGTTTTATGTATTTAAATGTTTACTTACCTCTGTTCATCCATATTCCGGTGTTTACTACCCCCCACCCTGCCCCTCCCCCGCCCCGCCTCACCGCCCCATGGAACTCCCTCCACGGGCCGCTACTGTATAACAGGAGAATATATGTTTTATGATCACCTTACGTGATATCGTGATATCGTTGGCAGGTTTGATAAGATCTTTTGGTTTCCAACTCACCTGCTATGCGGATGACACTCAAATTGTGCTATCCCTTAGAGAAGGGGAGGAAAAGGAAACTGGAGTACGCTTTCATGACTGTATGAAAGCTATTTCAGGATGGATGTTGACCAATTGCTTGAAATTAAATTCAAGCAAAACAGAGGTCATTGTATTTGGGAATAACCCACACTTATGGACACCATATTGGTGGCCAGAAGAATTGGGGATTTGCCCGGCTCCCACCCAAAAAGCTAAAAATCTGGGGGTATCAGTGGATAACAAACTTACGTTCAGTGACCACATAAGCATGGTGGTATCAGCCTGCTTTATGATACTTAAAATTATAAGGAAAATAAAGCCCTATCTTCCAGAAGGAAGTCTCAGGACGGTGGTCACTGTACTTGTTATGGCACGCCTGGATTACTGCAACAGCCTCTATCTGAATGCCCAAAAACAGCATATTAATAGGCTTCAGATCGCACAAAACGCGGTGGCTAGGTTGTTGTCAGGGACACCTAAATTTGTCTCTGTCAAAAAAGAACTTATCCAACTACACTGGCTCCCCGTGAAACAAAGGGTACGCTTCAAGGCCCTCTGTACTACCTTTAAAGCCCTCAATGGAATAGGCCCCGACCATCTGAGGCAAAGATTTAAATGGTATGTTCCTGGTAGGACTCTTCGGTCCACGGGAGCAAAACAAGTCCAAGTTCCCACATTTAAAAAAGTTAATTGGGGAGGAAGGAGCTTCATCACCTGCGCATCTAAGGCCTGGAATGCTCTGCCGTTCCATTTGAGGAATGCAGCAGATCTCCTTTCTTTTAGAAGGGGGCTGAAAACATGACTGTTCACCCAATAACATAATTTCTCCACTATTCAGCAGGCAGTGCACAGCGCCAGGACACCTCAGGGTAACCGTGCGCTTTAAAAAATCAATTAACATAACATAACATTGCGTATTCAGGACTGTGATCCCACAGATCAGTCTTCCAGTAGACCTAAATGGAAGTAGAAAAAGAGGTAATGTTGAAAAAAGAGTAAAGGCAAGGGAGGCTTTTTGAAGCAACAAATTGAAAAACTTACAATTGGGTATGAATGCAGACAGGGAACTATACGTTTTAGTTTAAGAGAATTTTCATCATTTTTATTTCTGGATTGTATAGTTTCATGATATGGAAATTGGATGATTGGCAATGGGTGAATAGGCAGATTCAATTTTCAACACTTGCTTTGTTTATTGTGATACATTGTTGATATTTTGTTTTGTGAAAGTTACATTCATGGAATTTATATTGTGATAATGGTGATAGGAAAAGTTTAGCAAAAAATGTCACATCAATTGGGTTGTCTTTTGTGGTACATTGCTGATATCTTTGTAGTTACGTTACGTAGTTAGTTAAAGACTGATCTTCGTTTATCATGATAATGTCACAACAAATGAAAATATAATATCAATGTCAAAGTGGTTTTTGTGATTAAGCATTGAACTGTACCATGATGCCCATGAGGTATAGGGTTCGAATACAGAATATTCTGTTTTAGATTTATTTTTTAACTTTATTGACATTTTTATTTTAAAGTTTTCGTTACTCATTTAATTTGAGTTTATCTTATTTGTAATGTATTATATATTTGTTGAGGTCTTTTGATTTTTGAGTTGAGAAATTGTTCGGGTCCGAGACGTGATGCTAACCATCTGGAGATGGAGTGGGATTTCTTCTGGGGTCAGACAGGCAACTTCTACTGATGCTTTGCTAACTATTGTGTGGTCAGATCAGGACCTTATTTTATTGATGCATAGATATTAGGTGAGAACTAAAAACTGGGGTAGTTTATCAGACAATAGTTTGATTCTTAATTTAAAATTTGGGCAATATTTTTCAAGTTTTTTAATTGTGTTATTGTCTTTAGATTCTCTTAACATGGGGCCAAATGGATAGACCTCTTAGATGAATAGAGATTATTTGCAATTCAGGATTATAAGGTGAGTGGAGTTTTGGGTAATGGTGATCATTTTGGAAGGAAAGGCTGTTATTTTTAGGAAGCTACAGATTCAGTTGAATGAATTTCCAGAAATCACACTGTTGGGCTGCATGGAATGTTTGATATGAGGATGGAATAACTGTTCTCTTTGTCCCCAAGATATTTTGGGCATTAGGAAACATGAATGGGCAAATTATAACTTTAAATATACATCTCAGATGAACTATTCAAAACCACGATGGAAATTACAAGTTTTGGAACAGTTTTTTCCAGTGAAATTATAATGCAAATAACTATGAACCTAAGTCTGCAATTGACCTTGGTATAATATTATTGTGGAAATTTCGGATTATGAAATTGGAAAGATCAATGAGGGGTTGGCCAAAAATTGCTGCTCTGATTTGAAGTATTCTGGATAAGTATAGATGCAGTACTAATGAGATTGTACAGGAATGGATCGAACAATTTATGGTGACAGGTCTTGCATACTAGTGTTTTTGATCATATGAACAAATGTTTTTTACTTTTGACTTGTGCTACTGGCATTAGTTTGGCTTATGTTTGATTGAATTGACTGCGAGTTTTGCTATGGGTATTGACCCAGAGTTAATTTGCAATGATCTTTTCAGAGAATTGGAAATACAATTTTTTTTTCGCGAGAATGGGGTCTGCTATGGAGCTCTTTATTGGACATTTAGTTAATTCTCTAGTTGACATATGCATTTAAATTCAATAACATGTTAGAAAGGAGAACTTGATTTCTAACATTAAATGAATATAAGAAGGGTAGGGTGCAGTTTAAGAAGCACATTGTGACAACGTCTTATGACTTTTTTCAAATTGCCAATTTTATCAACGTGCTTCTCTTTAAACTATAAATGGTGTAACACAGAGGGATGATTATCAATCATTATTTGATTATTGATTAATTATAAGAACTGATTATTTATATTCAATTAAGTAACTGTTATTTCCAATTAATTTTCTCATATATGACGGGGATTTTTGTAAAGGTTTATGTTGTTTTAATTGAACAGCCCTGAGGAAGCAACAGTGTTTCAAAACATGCATTGCTGTGCTAATCATAGAATATTACATTGAAGAATTGTATTATGATTAAGGGCCTCATGACAATCTTGGGGGATGGGATACTCCGTCACAAGTGTGACCCATATCCCGTCCGCCATATTACAAGTTCCATGGTATATAATGGAATTGTAATTTGGCGGACGGATATTTGTCACGTTTGTGACAGAGTAACCCTGTCCGTCAAGATTGTAATCAGGCCCTAGGTTTCAGATTGTTAAATGGTGTCTAAATGGATTGAAGTTTATCCATTGAATATTACGAGTTGATTATTTGTTAAAGAGTGTTCTTCACAGATCATTAAGATTGAATCTCCGTATGGACAATGTACCGGTTGGATGACTGGTGATGTGAGAGTTAGGTGAAGTAAAACACAGTTACTTCAGTTTACTTAATTCCACAGGTGGATTCCTGAGTCTGTGAGGTGGCTGTTGACCAAAGGCAAGGTGAAGGAAGCACACGCCTTACTAGTTCGATGCTCTTCAATGAACGGCCAGACACACTTGTCCTCCAACATAAACATTGAGGTGAGTTAAGTCTAGCACTAAACTATAGTGGTTATACATGAAACTGATCCTCTGTGAGGATTCATTCTTTAATCACTGACATTTGTCTTGTTGGTTCTCCTGTGAGGAGTGTGTCACATGTCTTTGAAGTGGCCTTAGAGATGCAGTGAGTTGAGTGAGAACTATTACTTATCATGGAACAACCAGACCATTAATTTTTTCTTGAACTTCGAATTGCAAATATATGGATGAAGAGAATGCTGTACAGTTGCAGTAAAAGAGAGACATTTCCAAAACATATACCATCCTTGGTGCAGAGAACTCTGTGGGACTAGCTAGGTAACCTGATTGCAGCAAGCTGTATAGGGAGTGATCGGATTTACCCTATGAAATGGGGAGGATGGGTGATGGGGTGGCTGTGCCATGAAAAAAACTGTTTACACTGCAAGGAATGGTGGAATTAGTTATCCTGTCACTTGGGCACCAGTGGATGCTATAGACGAAAGGGATGACTTTTTGTAAGGGAATAGAATGCCAACTGCTTTAAAAGTCAAAAGTCAGTGGTGCATTCGTCATGTGTCAGCCTGCTATTCATTTAATCAATTTGATTAAACAGTTCCTTTAACACTTCTGTCACATGTTTATTGACAGGTTTTCTAAATGATTTAGTTAGTTGCTTGCCTGGTTCTAGGACTTCCAGAAGTTCTAGGAGTTCCAGGAGTACACCTCAAGTGGTTGACTTTATCACTGCCAGGTACCATCCCCCTGATTAGGCTAGGACACGACTAACAGTCCGTGGCTGTTGCTCTATAGTTTGGGTTATAGGCCATTTTACTGGCCCCTCTGTGATAAATCTGCCCACTTTTTCCACTTGTAGTATGTTATAAATCCCCCGCATTGACAATTAGTTTGATGTGATGCTTGGATGAAATGGGAAGCAGTCCCTAGTCTAGGAGTCATGTACTATATATGTATCCCCGAAGACTATCGGGTTCTCCTAGGTTTAAGTTTAGACAGACATCTACTGTCTTTCGCTTCCTGCATGCCCCCCTGTGCTACTCACTCCAGCACCACCAACACTGCAGCCATTGTGAGGTAAGGGTATGTGCTTCTGAGCATGTATTTAGTAGGCTACCTAAGAGTGAATATCACACTAAGAAGAACCAAAGCATACAAGACCAAAAAACATGCAGAGCCTGGATGCCACTTTGGAAGGCCCTCCTTACGGCCCCTGGTTTCCATTGTTGAACTCAAGAAGTGGACTCTATTAGTTCCAAATGGGGAAGTAAATAAGATGTAAGTAGCCTTTAACTGCCTACTTGACTAAGAGTGAATATGTCTTAGTCAAGGCTTTCCAGGAACACAGGCCAGGCTCCTAAGACTCACACAGTAATCAGCAGGTGAGGCCTGCAGGGGTTCCTGCATCACCCTACTTATTTAATATCTATACCAGATCTCTTTGTATAGTTTTTCCTAATGGAAGGTTGAAGGGGTGCAGCCTCATTGTGTCTGTAAATGTATCACTTCTGCAACTATGCGATCACTTATATTGATAGCCTCATCTGTAGGTGTGGAATAGAAGTGAACTCGGCACAGATGCAGTTCCTCAGAGCACGGCCTCACTAAAAAGTCTGAAAGAGATACAGAGTGATCTGGACATCTGAAAATAGTACTGACACTTTTACCTTAGATTTTCCAATATCATCTGGCACTCAGTTGACATAAAAAAACAGTATACTGACCAATAGCACGGTCATACCAGATGGTGCTTGTGCCTTTTGAACCCTGCTGGATAAGATACTGTGCTGGGAATGTGTATGATAGCTTGCTAGTTGTGAACTGCTGCCAGACATATATTCTGCACAACTGGGTCAGCTTTTATAGTCTAGGAGCTGTGCTGAACCCAAGGAGGAGGCAAATCTGTAGGATCTGTGCTTAACCCATCTGAAGTTTTAAAGAAATGGATTGTCCACAAAACTGAAATGGTCCCCTATGTGAAAATCACAGAAGATTGCAAAGACTAGACATACACTGCTGATTTCATAGTGAGGACTGATAATAACCCCTGCACCTCTGTGATAAAAAGGCCTGCAAGGATGCAGCTGAACATCAATGTTTAGCTGTATTCTCCATCTACTTCTCCCAGAGCTTCAATGTCAGTCTTTGAGGCAGTAAACACTGAAGCTGATGCTCCTTTCAGTCCAGGAAACCTGATCCAACTTGGGTGGAACTGACAGCTGCTGGAGTCAATGTTTTTTGTTTGCAATGCTGTGATTGTGAAGTTTCTCAGGCTATATACTCCAACATCACTTGACTTCAGAACTTCAACTACACAGAGAAGACATCAGAGCAGCAGAGGTAAGAAGCCTCAGCATCTCTGTGGTCCTGAACACCAAGAATTGAAAAAAATAGCAGCCATTAGAAAGCTGGATGTGTGGTGGTGACCCAAAATCCACCCTTTTCAGTCATAGGTATGACCCAAGTTTATAGATGTCATTGCCTGCTGACACTGGACCCTTAAGAAAATAACTAAATCTTTCTCCTGGTTCAAAGAGGATTCTGCCAGTGTAGCAACCAATGTAGAGAAACACTGCAAGAACAGCATACAGTGTGTTGTAAGAAAGACCGTTTTCATAAGTTGCAACTAAGATCTGCCACCTGTGGAGTATTGAGTCTATGCGTCTGGCATAAGGAATAGTTTTGATCAGCTGAGGAATATAAAAGACTTCCACATATTGTAACTAAGGATATCAAAAGCATTTGATAACTCAAGAAATAACATTGCTGTACCAGCAAGCATTATATAAATATATCACCAATCTCTTCCTACTCCTAGCAACCCCATCCGCAGGAAGGAAGAGACGTGCCAACACTCAATGCTGTTCACAGCATACAATTTAATAATTTTCCAATGCCACCAACCAGCCGGGCGTGTTTCGGAGCTCTCGGCTCCTTGATCATGGATCACAGCGTGTTCGCCTTACTGGTACATAAATACACCATGTGATTCCCTTAAAGTAAACATAGAAAAGGAACTCTCCAGTCTGTCTCACATTGAGTGATAACATTTCGGCCATCTTTTCTCATTGTTCACTGGGACAAAATTACATCAGTATAGCTCTTGTTTGCATACGGAACCTATTGGTACAGCAAAAGTAATGTACTTTTATGCCAAAACAATTCAATACAATTCATACATTTGTGCCATACCATTTACCAGTCTAGATGCGGGGTGGGAGGAGATAGCATATTTAGACTACAGCACACAATATTAATATGGTTAAATCTACCAGCGATATTTGTCCAGCCCATGTGGGCTACATTTCAATGAAATGATATGATGCTAAATTGAAAAGGCCACCCTATACATAGAAAACATGTTTACGCAGTCAATACATTCAAAATGATGCTCCCCGGAGGTCTTTCAAAGCATAAGTGCAAAATTGAATGGCTCAATTGCAAAAATAAAGCTTCTGATGTAAAAAGGGCTACAAAGTCCCGTTTCTGAAGTTTCCCTTTCATCAAATGATAAATGGGAAGGGAAATTCATCTGAGGCCATGGTACTGTCTCATGGATTACAAAGCGCGGAAATGTCATTTGAGCCCAGTGGGCTGATAAGGTGTCCTTTAATTCGGATAATCGTCTCAGGTTCACCTAGGTTTCAGCTCAAAACAGTCATGCGCAAGTGGGCAACTCCTCCCTGAAAAGTTTAAAGGTTTCTTTATGCACATATGTTTCCTACCCTGGTTCCTGTGGTGAAATCAATTACCGCCCCAAATGCTGCTATGGTTATATATGGCTATCTTGCATTTCATTTCCTGGTCCTTATCAGACTGTTTAATCCGAGACATTACACCTAAAAAAAGGAAAAACAAAAACCATAACATTAAAAACAGATAACACCTAAGCTACACTAACTAGAAGAACCCTAATGGGAGGGACAATTATTGAAAATGACATAAAATGGTTTACACATCACTACAGTATTGTAGGTGACCTTGCTTCCAGAGACTGAGGGAACTAGATTGACCATTTAGCCTAAGTGGACCTCTAATTCGTCATCCAGGTTGAGACCCCCGGGGTGGAGAGTACCATAACCAATGATGAGCTTTGTTTCCTACCTCCTAAGATCCTGGACTCTGTTGCTCCCTCTTTCTTATACTGGTACTCTGTCTAAGACACAGAACTGTAGTTGAATGCTGTTTTTGCCATGCTCTGATTTGAAATGTCTGGCAATGGGATACTGCTTGTCCTCATTGACAATAACCCTTAGATGTTCTAGTACTCTCTTTTTTCCTTTGTGTATCGTGCTTCCGATGTAATATTTGTTACACAGGCAGTACAAGGCATACACACAGTAGTCAGAATTGCACGTGAGGTGTTTAGAAATTCTATACAGTCGATGATCTCTAGACAGCAGTACCTGCTTGAGATTGCTGCTGAATTTGCATGCTTTGCAACTCCCACAGATAAAAAAAAACATATGTTGCTATTGTTCACTTTAGTTTTTAACAGGCTGTGACTCAAGGTATCCTGGAGAGATGTACTCTTCCTAAAAATGACTTCCGGATGATCACTGATGTACCTAGCTAGATGCTCATTTGTCTTTAACACTGGCCAAAATGTTTTCAGATTACGTTTGACTTCCTGTGCCTGGCTGTTGTAAGAGGTAATACACCTGAGTGGTTATGACTCCTGTGCCCTGGTTGTTCTAAGTGCCAGTAGATCTTCCATTCTGACTTGCTCTACCTTACTACAGGCTTGTAATATTGTCTTCTTGGGGTAGTCCTGTTCCAAAAATCTACTGGTCATTATGGCCTTTTTATTTTGAAAGGCTTGCTCAGAACTGCAATTAGGTTTCGCTCCGAGTAGTTCTCCAAAGGGAATATTTTGAATTAAATTCCTAGGGTGGCAACTGCTCGCATGGTGTAGGCTATTTCTTGCTGTTTCCTTGCTCTCTAATTTACTTTCATGTACTTCAAGTTGCAGATCTAAAAACTAAACTCTAGATTTATGTATGCGACTAGCAAATCTTAAGTTAAGTGAGTTGTCATTGAGGACGTTGGCAAACTCCAGTGCTTCCTCAGTGCCTCCCCTCCAGATGCAAACAAATGTCATCTACATAACATACCCAGAAGACAACATGTTCGTCAATCTGATGGGTGTTACTGACAACCTGCTCCTCCCACCAGTCAAGGTATAAACCTGCATACCTGGGGGCGAAGCAGATGCCCATTGCATTTCCCTCAGTTTGCCTATATATTTTTTTGTCAAAAAAAATAGTTGTTAGTTAGACACACTCACATCATCTCAGTACGGAGAAGGTATGATAAGGAGCATGCTCGGAGAAATTGCCTGCAGACACTGATGCCTAAGTCAAGTGGGATACATGTGTAAAGACTATTGACATCCAAACAGAAGGAGAAAAGTGTCTTCCCAAGTGATATCATGTATGAGCCTCAAAAAATCTACGGTATCTTTTATATATTATGGGAGTGTTTCAACAAATGGTTTAAGGAAAAAAACAACATATCTGGATGTGTTCTCTAACATAATTCCCCTTGAGGAGACAATTGGTCTCTCTGGGGGATTCATGGGATCTTTGTAAGAAATACAGTGATTGAATTTTGGGGAAGTTACAACTAAGAAATTGAAACTCCTCCCACTCAATCGGATTTTGTTCCCTGCAATCAATAAGTCTCTCTTGATAACTTTTATTTGCTTCACTCATTAGTTCTCTAGTGGATTCCTCATTACTGTCCTTATCATACAGCTGTCTGTAACGCTCATTGATGTACATTTCAAGAGGCCGGATTACTATGTTGCCTCCCTTATCAGATTTTTTATTACAATCTCTTCATTGTTCTGTAACTTCCTGATAGCTTCCTGATGTCTGAGCTCAAGGTTCTGGGTCTTATACTTTTTCTTATCCCTTAATTTTTTGAATTCTTTAATCATGCTCTGTTCAATAACATCAATCGCATCGTTGGTCAACTGGGGCAAAAATATTGATTTTCGCTTAAAGCCACTTGGACAACATATATCAATTTCCAAATCTTTATTAATCAAGTTCAAGAATGGATCCACGATAACATTTTTACTCTCTTCTAATTCTCTCATGGCATGGAGAATTTTGCTCTCAATTATTCTCAAATTGTGCATGACTCCCTCCGTACCATTGTGTCCGTGGTTGGTTTTGTGGTGTACCAACACTTCAGCTTCAACTTTCTACTAAAGTGACAAAGGTCAATGCGGCTTCTAGTATAGTAAAAATATGATTTAGGGCAAAGAAAAAGGCCTAAAGAAAGAACTTTAATCTGGGAATCAGTTAAAACAAGTTCAGAAAGGTTTGCTACCATTTTTCTATCCATTATTGTTTTGACATCTGGCTTCTTGTTTGGATTCCCATGGAACCTTCTGTTGCTTTTTCCGCCTTTTCTGCCACCTCCTCCGTCACCTCAACCTTTGTACCTCTGTGCAACTTTTCCAGCTTGTGCTGTTAGTTTTCCTCATGCCATGAGGTCGAATTCCTTTAAAATTGTGTATTTTTCTCCCGCTGATTCAGACTGGACCGAGACATCGCTCTCATTATCGTCACTTTACGTTTGCTCGCGTTGGATATTATTTCTAGTCACTGATTGTTTGATTGAATACCAAAATGAGTAAGTGCCTTCTGTGAATACCAAAATGAGTAAGTGCCTTCTGTGAATACCAAAATGAGTAAGCGCCTTCTGTGAATACCAAAATGGTAGTAAGTTTAGGATTTTGTCTTAAGTTAGTTCTGTGAATCGGGCCCTTCGTCACTGTAAACTTCTGCCTCTGAGGAGGGACAGGAAGGGGTGTCTCTTTTCAGTGACCATTCGGAACACAGTAGAGTCCATTGCTAGATGACCTAGGGATTATTGACTAACTTACTCATGGACGCTTCAGTCCTTTCTGCTAGCATTGCTCGACCCATGAAGTGACTGGTCGCACATCCTGCAGAGTCACTGAGTTTCTGTAAAAGGAGCTCCACTGCGGTGCAGTATGTTTTAGCACAGCCACTCACAGACCCACTTAGATACTCTCACACCCACTCACAGACCCACTCACTCACACACCCACTCAGACACTCTTGCATCCAATCACAGACCCACTAAGACACTCTTGCACCCACTCACAGACCCACTGAGATACTCATGCACCCACTCACAGACCCACTCAGATACTCATGCACCCACTCACAGACCCACTCAGATACTCACGCACCCACTCACGGACCCACGCACACACCCACTCACAGACCCACTCAGATATTACAAGTACCCAATCGCACACCCACGCAGACACTCACACACCCACTCACAGAACCAGTCAGACACTCTTGCACCCACTCACATACTACTCAGACACTCATACACCCACTCACAGAACCACTAAGAGAACCACACATCTATTCACAGACCCACTCAGGCAGTCATACACCCACTCACAGGCCCACTCAGACACTGACACACCCACTCACAGACACACTAAGGCAATCAAACTGTAACACACATTTGGCAGTAGAGTATCACTCATAAGTACATTGAAGCCATGAAAATTCCACACACAACCAATCTGAAACTTAACAACTATATAGCCACTAACATACCCACTTACACTCACCAATAGAGACAGTCACACACCCACAATACCAATACACACCACACATACACCCATACAGATAATCACATACACACTCATATAGCCACTTACACCCACTCTACAACACATACAGTCATTTACATACACATCGTCTAAGGTTACTGGTTACACTTAGAAAAATAAAATTAAAAAGAAGCATACAAATTCAATGGAAAAAAACATAGGTTACAGGGACATTATAGTTAGGAAATAACATTTAAGAAAACATACAAATTAACTGAAAGACCAAAGGTTACGGGGACGTTATAGTTAGGAAATACCATAAAACATGGAAATTCATTAAAAAAACTAAATGTTACAGGGACGTTATAGTTAGGAAATATCATTTAAAACCACAGAAATTCACTGGAGAAACCAAAGGTTACAGGGATGTTATAGTTAGGAAATAACATTTAAAAACCTTAGAAATTCACTGGAAAAAACAAAGGTTACAGGGATGCTACAGTTGGGAAATAACATTTAAAAACCTTAGATGTTCACTGAAAAAACCAAAGGTTACAGGAAAAGAAAAGAAAGACTTAGTGCATTGCATTTATAGAAAGACTACATAAGTTACCTTACATTACTTTTTTAGTATTTAGTTTTAAAATATATAATAAGAATGCATGGGTGAATAAAATGTATTTTTAAACTTCTGAAAATGTATATTAGTAAGTTGAACTTATGGGTCAAATTGTAGTACAGTTTGTATTAAAGAAACTGGTGAAATTCACTAAAAAACGAAGGTCACTGAGATGTTACAGTTAGGAAATTGCATTAAAAAACATAGAAATTCACTGAAAAAAGCAAAGGTTACAGGGATGTTGAAGGTAGGATATAGAACTAAAAGAACCTTAGAAATTCACTGAAAAAAGCTAAAGTTACAAGGACGTTATAGTTAGGTTCAGATTTTGCATACACAATACCCTAGAAATTCAGCAGTTAAAATTACCTGAGCTAACTATAACTTATGCCCCCGCAATGCACTGCATATGACCTCACATATTACATCACTTATGACATGGTCAGTGACATCACTGTTGACATCTCAAATGTACCAAACTCTCAAAAGAACTTTCTAAGATTGTTAATTCCCTTACAAAAGCATCTCTTAGCTCTACAGTTCCCCCGTCATCAGAAAAACGTTGCAATATGTTTGCTAATTTTTTTCAGAACAAAGTCAACAAAATCCTTAACCTCCTTCCTACAATAGTTACTTCAAACATACCTCCCCAATAAGGCCATGGAATGACCCTAAGCGGACTGTGTTCCCTGCACTTAACGTAGAAACTATGGAGTCAATTTTTAAATCTATCAAGTCAGGCTCATCTCTTGATCCAGCTCCCCTGATGTGCTCCTAAAAGGCAGCAGCATCCTGCTGCCCTTACTAACGGAGGTTCTTAATCATTCCCTTGCAAGTGGTATGATACTTGTAGCCTGGAAACAGGCAATAGTAAAACCACTATTAAAATAAATGACGGCCAACCCACTATTGGTGGAAAACTTCAGACCCATTTCACTTCTTCCGGTAATGAGTAAAATAGTAGAAAAAAACGGTAACAAACACCTGTCTGACTTTCTGGAAGCACATGATGTTCTTCACCCTACGTAAACAGGCAGGGAAGCAGCACAGAGACCACTTTCTTAGTGGCCCCCCGGCAGAACTACAGTCTATCCGGGATCAAGGTGGTATTCTTAGAACTCTTAGGAAAGTACTGGAAAGTACTGCACTGGTTACCACCTTCTAGTTGAAGAGTGGTTGTGCAGGTCTTGATCTGTTCTAGGCTAGACTATGGTAACTCCCTCTATATAGGGAGTCCAAACTATGTCATCAGAAGACTTCAAGTAGTCCAGAATGCTGCAATGAGGATTCTACACAAAATTCCTAAACATCAATTGGCTTGCCCAGCCTTGGCATCCTTGCACTGGCTGCTGATTCAGAAAAGTATTAATTTCAAGGTCCTCTATATTGCCCATTGGGTTATACAGGGAAGAGGTCCACCAGTCACCTGAAATTTATCTCACTTTACGTCTCCAGGAGGCCAATGCGGTCAGAGATACAAGGACTGCTTACGGTACCTAAACTCAACAGAGCGAGATATGGTGGCCGTTCGTTTGTGTCCCTTTTATCGTAACTTTGGAACAGTCCCCCTGCGGGTCTGAGATTTCTACAGTCAGAAGCCAGGTTCAGGAAAATTCTTAAAACCCACCTTTTTTAATACCCGCACTAATCTAAAGTTCACTATGGTACTTCGGCTGGTGTTGGTTTCTGTCAGCGCTGGGACACCTGGTTGAGTAGCCATGCGCTTTATAAAAAACAACAGAATAGAATAGAATGACATCATCCAGCAAAGTAAACTTCAGTATTCTTCATAAAATATAATTTACATGTTTTTAAAATAAGTTAAGGAGACCAGTGAGAGACATACAGCAGAGAGCTCACTGTAACATTATCAATTACAACACTCACTTATCACTCAGGACAGAGTTCTCAGCTAATAGTCCTATCTCTTCTAAAAACTATTCTAAACATTAATGACTACAGTAAGATGTTTTACCATACAGGCTAGTCTATCCCAAACCACAACAACCCTATTCTTCAACGTGGAAAGAGGTTTTAGTGCAAATGTCAGTTTTACACAAACCACTACAACGTACACCTAGTACAGAGGTTTTAGTGGACAGGTCACTGTGTCACAAACCACTAGTAAACTTATTCTTCATCTTGGAAAAGTTGTAAGCAGAGAGTTCAATCTGTTGTAGATGCCTACTACACTGAGCCATCACCCTAGAGAAAGGTCTTAGCGAACAGATGAATTTATCGGAATCTTCTACTACTGTCATTCATCACAAAGTAGAGAGTTCAAAAAGAAACCGATCAGTATGTCATAAAATACAGCTGTACTCAGCCATCACTGTGAAGTGAAGTCTCAATGAACAGCTTAGACTGTCTCAAAGCACTACCATACACATATATCAGTGGGGGACATGTGACAGTGTAGGGGCTAGTTCACTGATAAATATTTCACCCTCTTTAAAAACGGGATTATAGATCAGATGACATATGTTAGAAATAGTATCACTCATTAGTAGCACAGAAGGAATAGTAATTTAACATATGCAGTAGCTTAGTATATATCTTTAGTCTCCCAAACGCTTACGAAACTGACTGGATGATGTTCCGCTGATGTCACTAGTGATGTCATTTGAGATGTCATCAGTGATGTCACTGACCATGTCATGGGTGAGGTAATATATGAGGTCATAAGCAGTGCATTTTAGGGGCCTAACTATAACATCTCTGTAACCTTTGGGTTTTCAGTGAATTTTGAAGGTTGTTTCTTCTACTTCCTAACAATATTGTCCCTGTAACCTTTGTTTTTTCAGTGAATCAAGATACATTATTGAGCTACAAACACGCACACCCTGGGGGTTGAATAGTGAAGAGGAACTTTGGTCCTTTGTTGGTTAAATATGTTCACGGATGAAATATGTGAGCATCGGTTTTAGAGCTGCAGCCAACATCACAGGAGAAATAGGATCCTCTCATCCCTTACATATGACATATTGTCTTCCCTTCGTAACTGTAGGTCATCAGGCATCCTGCTGAGTTAGATTAAAAGATTAAAAAATTTGATTTTCTCTATTCTTTCTTTTTATTAGTATTATAATTATTTTTGTTTAGTAATGATCATGGCATCCCTGGGTATATCCATTGATTAGTAGGACAAATGGTACATAAATTACCCCTGAAATATTGAGAATGAAGATTTTTTGTAATCATTGGTATAAAAATATAGCCCATCTGAGGGCTCAATTTTGTGAATAGTGGGCATCTAATTATGTGCAAGAATTTATTCGATGTGGGATTAACACTATAATTATTTCCAGCTGTTAATAATTTATTGCCATTGATTTTAATGAAATGGATCAGTTTTTATATCTATGAGAATATACTAGGTGGAAATCTGTGATATTTGTGTTATAATTTGCATTGTGCTAAGATGGCCGCCATGTAAACACGAACAAAGATAACGTATTTCAAAGTCCTTTCTTTGTGTCACTGTAATATTACTTTCTGACGAATTGGGTAACCTGTTATTTAAAGGTGGTGAAATGTGTAGCAACCTAACACTGACAAAGGCCAGGGTGCCGGAACGCGTGTGTTAGTCTTCCTTTTGGAATTGAAATAAAAGATCTTGCACGATCGAGCTGGAGTGCGCAGTTTTGTTTCTTTGGTGAAACTGTGTTCAGGAGTATATTTTTCGTGTTGCCGTTTACACGGACTGCGCACCCACACTGCTGAGAGCAAGGAGAGTTGGGTGGCTTTGTGTTCTCTTTACAAATTGGATACCTTGCTCCGCCGCCACTGGGAATTTGCAGTTCGAGAAGAGGACTGCGGGGACGATTAGCTGCTGGCAAGGAGCACCGAGATGCAGCCGGCACGGGAGCGGATGCTTTCAGTGTGCCGCTGTTAAGGCTGCCCCGGTGAGTGCTCTGCATGGCGGCGTCCTTCTAGTAAAGACATTACAGTAATTGGCGGCAAGTGCGTAGAGCTCTGGCAATACATGCCGATATTTCAGGACTACAGTGAAATATTTTCATTTCCGAGAGAGAAATGTTTAGTGACGCCGAGAGACAAGAAGCGGCGGATTTGGTTTTTAAAGGCGCCGCGTTTGTACAGCAAGCAGACGGAGGCGAAGGCACTCACAAAGGACCAGATAGCCTAAAAGGATGGTTCGTGAAGCTAGAGCGTACGTATGAGAAAGAAGTGAGGAAATGGTGGGAAGCCACTTCCCTCCAGAGGTACCTGGATGTGGTACACATACCCAGGGGTCTTAGGATCTACACTATCCCCTCGTATGAGAATCCGGATCCCAATCTTCTTAAAGATTGGGCCGATCATACGGTAGCATCATCTAAGGGTATGGTTCAAATTTTGATAACCTATGCTAAAAGCGACAGAGCAAAATTGCTCAATGAGATCAGAGAAATTGAAGATCAAATTGCAACCTTTGAAGATGTAACGGAGATTGACAGCCTCAGAGCAAGAATGAAAACTAGGCTCATCTCCTATGAGAATGACATAAAACGACGTAAGCAAAATAAATTTGCAAGAGACCAGCAAGATTATGAGTTGGGCCGAGTACTAACTTTTGCCAAGAAATATGATGCACCAAGAAAAGCATTGCAGACAACAACTTCCAAGGCAAAACAACAAGATCCAAGGGATACATCAGAGTCAGAAATCGAAACTGACCAATCAGAGGCTGAAAATCCCCCAAGTGAGGCAGGAGCCAGCACAAGTCAGGAACCGAATTTTCCAAAGGAATACAAGGTGATGAAAGAATTGTGGAGGAGATACCCACAAAGAACAAGGCCCCCAGAGAAAAACATTGAAAAACAAGGAGAGGGGGGAAAAACAGGAAGAGGAGGCTCCATTCCCCGGATGACAAGGAACAAACGGGGATACAACAAAAAGTGAATAAGCTGGCAGTGATTAATTTCTCTTCTAGGATCCTGACTGACACTGAAGTCCAAGTCCTAGAGATGGGGCTTACATTCTGTCCAACGAGTGAATGGGACTACGTGCAGACACGGATTGATCTTTACCGCTTTATACGCAAGTTGAAATTAAAAAAGACTTTTATCTTACGTCCGAGTACACCTGGACCTGGACCAGTATATGATGTGACAGACGAACTCACAGGTCATGATCTAGAAGCATTGCAAACACTACATGCACTTAGCACGGATATGATCTAAACAGAGTGTTAATTTGTAAACAGAGGTGAAACCTTAAAGTGTAGATGTGGGAAACACACGGGTAGTCTGTTTTCCAGTTTCACTATGGTTGGAGAAAAAGAGAAAAAAATGCACTTCTCACTTTAAAAACGGGGAGAAACAAACGTAGCGTGTCATGTGATCAAGGACCTTGGTGGTTCGAAGCGCGTCATGGCGGCTATGCACAGAAAAAATAAACTAAGATTGCACTCAGTAAGCGGAGTTCGTGCCTTTTTTTGGTTCTGAAGCAGTGGAACTTGGGAGAAAAGGAGTACGGAGGATTTGGTCCAAAGCGGCTTCTTTGGAGTTCACGAACCCCCTCTCGCTTAGGGCAGCACGGCAGGAAACCGGATCCGGCACAAAACCGGAATATTTGATTTCTCCTGGAGGAGGAAGCTGAGCAAGCCCCCGGACAAAGGAAAGCAACTTCCCAACTGTGGCTGAGCGGTGGACTGGTGTCGGAGGACGCCGAGAACACGAGCGGAAACCCCGGAGGAGGAGGAACAATCCAAGCAAATCCGGTGAGAGGTGTGCAAAGACGAGTGTCTGATCAAGTATCAGCGGGCATATCGTAAAACAGTGACTAAGTGCTAATAGTAATGGCTGCCGACGTACTACGAGGAAGGGAGGAGGCGGCGGTTGAAATGTTTTCTGACATAGCGTGTGCCCCATTGCAATCTCAGGCTAGTGGGAATGGTATCAGAAACGGCGGAGGCAATACCAGTATAAAGGACATGTATAAGAAATTGGAGAAGCTAATGCGCGCCGAACAGGCAAAATGTTGGGAACACAAGTCGCTTTCAAAGTATCTGGAGGTAGGCAGGATCCCCCGCGGCTTGCGCATTATGCTGGCCCCTAGTTATGACAGTCCTAACCCGAGTATGCTACGAAAATGGGGCGAATGTAATTTAGATTCCTCACGAAGATTGGTTGAGATTTTGGTAAAATATGCTGACATTGATAGGAATGATTCATTGATACAAATTCATGAGTTGAATCGACAAATAAGCCAAGTGGAGATAAATGGCACAACAATAAAATTACGGGATGATATGTTGGCACGACTGAAAAAAAGAGGAGGAAATAATAAAAAGGAGAAAAACTTATAAATTCCAAAGGGATAAAAATGACTATGACCTAGGTCAGATATTCACCTTCTCTCGCAGGTATGATGAAGCAAAGGCAGCACAAAAAGGAGATACAAGGAAAAAGGCCCCTGCTTCCTCAGCAGCATCAAGCAGGGGGCTGCCAACGACGCCTTCTATGTCTGATTTGAGCTCCTCTGTAGAAACAGAGTCAGAGACAGAGCTCTGCATGAGATCAACTGAAGGGGTAAATCAACAAATTCCAAAACGCACAATAGGGGAAGAATTGAATTTTTTAAGCGAGTCAAGACGACAGACCCTACGCCCCCGGAAAGAAAAATCCAGAACAGACAAAGGAGGAACACTAAACGACGGGAGAGAAGAAGAAGGAGGCGCCAAATCACAAACAAACAAAAAGAAGAACAACAGGGGTTGGCGCCGCCAATAATCCTAACAATGGAAAATGCCAACACAGTCATCAATTTATCTACCATTAATTTGGATGCGGCAGAGCAACAGCTGCTGGCATTAGGGCTTACATATTGTTCTGAGAGTAATTTCGATTATCCACAGGCACGTATAGATATATATAAATTCATCAGGAAACTAAAGTTACAAAAGTATCATCGGCTCAGACAAGACAAAAACATCGCAAGTACATCGTCAGAATCAATGAACTATGTCAAGAGTACTTTAACAGCTTCAGATGTCAGCCTAATGTGTGACCTTCAGGAATTACAGACTGAAAGTAGTGAGTCCCTAGGTATAGATTCTACACAACGACTAATGGTACAATAAGGAGTCAACATCAATGTAGCACCAATGACAACTTTCAAACCAAAATCAAAGTTTATTCCAGTCTTAACAAGAGATTCCATTGATACTTTTAGTGAAATCTTAATAAAGGAAATAAGAACTCTAAATTTTAAAACACAAGCAACAAGGAGAAAACAGAAAGCGTACCAACTAAAATATCAACAACTTATTAGAAAATTGCGAGAGAATGAAACAGTGGTAGTGCGCATTTCGGATAAAGGTGGCAACGTGGTTGTCTGGCCAAAAACCCAATATATGAAGGAAGCATCAAAACAGCTAGGAGATCGTAGCTGTTATAAGATCACTAACAAACTTACTATTAAAACAGCACAAAATGAACTGCACATGAAGTTACTGGCATGGAAAAGCAGTGGCCTGATCAATTATGATGAACTGAGATTCTTAAAAAATTATCACCCAGACTTGCCGGTAATGTATTTCATTCCTAAAATACATAAAGATAGCATCAACCCTCCCGGCCGGCCGATAATCTCTGCTATCCAAAGTCTAACAGAAAATGTTTCAGTGTATATTGACTCATTCCTACAGGAACAAGTGAAATTGTTACCGTCGTACATACAGGACTCGACAGATTTCCTGAGGCAAATGCATGGATTTCAGTGGCAACAAGATTTTTTATTGATCTCCATGGACGTCAGCAACCTCTACACGTCCATACAGCATCAAGATGGGATGAGAGCTCTGGAACATTTTTTGGGAAAGAGACCCATTGAATTCCACAACCACAATAGAATGTTAATTGACCTAACCAAGTTTTGTTTGCATAACAATTACTTTTTATTTGAACAACAGGTCTACCATCAAGTGAGAGGCGTAGCAATGGGTGCAAGTTTTTCACCCAGCTACTCCTGCCTCCACATGGGGTGGTGGGAGGAAATGGTAGTGAAAAACAAATATGCAGAGGTATGGTCAAAAAATGTAATCAAATGGGTCAGATTCATAGATGATTTATTTGTGGTCTGGCGAGGGGATAAGCAGAGTGCAGATGAATTCATAAAATGTTTGAACAACAACAATGTTAATATTCAACTCACATATTCCATCAGTGAGAGTACAATTTGTTTCCTGGATGTAGAAGTGTACGTTTCCAAAAATATTTTGGAAACACGTTTACATCGCAAACCGACCTCAGGGAACACCATATTGCACTCAAGTAGTTTCCATCCGAAGCACACAATTCTCAGCATACCCTATGGGGAAATGCTGAGAATTCGTAGAATATGCAGTAACGAATTAGATCTAATCAGGGCGCAGAATGAGTGTAAATCTTGCTTCCTAGCAAGAGGGTATAAAGAAAAAACGATCAATGATGCTATAAGACAAACCAGAGCCAAAACACGGGAAGATTTACTCTTCAAACCATCAGCCAGCAAGATAAAACGAATGAACAGTCCAGCCACAGAAAGCAGCCCTCGCTTAATTCTCACATATAATAAGCAGAAGGACAGCCTCAGAAAAATAGTCAAAAACAATTGGCATTTAGTGCAAAATGACCCCATCATAGGGGATCAAATGCCAACTACTCCCCTGATAACATACAGGAAGGCACAAAGCACAGGTGACTATTTAGTTAGCAGCAGTCCAGAAGTCACAACAAGTACTAATTGGCTGGCTAACCGTAAAGGGTTTGTTCGCTGTGTGACATGCAGGGCTTGTAAATATGGGGAAAGTAAAACGTCGTTTTTAAAACAACTTTTAAAAATAAGCCTACGGTCATAAATAAGTTTTTGACCTGTAAATCCGAGTTCGCCGTATATGTGCTGGAGTGCTCTTGTGGACTGCGGTATGTGGAAAGCACAAAACTGCAGGTCCACAAGAGAATACTCCAGCACATGCGGGCCATCATTAACAAAGATACTATGTATCCGGTGGCCCGCCACTTTGAAGAGGTCCATTCTAGCAGTTTGGATCATTTAAAGTATTTTGCAATAGATAGTGTCCCTCCACCAAGAAGAGGAGGAAATAGGGAGGCTACTCTAAGGCGACTCGAAACAAAATACATTTTAGAACTAGACAGTAAGAGTCCGCATGGGCTAAATATGACGGAAGACTTACATACCTGGCTTTAACTGATATAATGTTTCAGTTGTAGATTGGTACACAAAATGAACACACAGGAATACCTTTTTATCCATTATGGTTTTATTATGCTGACCTCATCCCCCAGTACGAATTCTCTCTTTTTAGCGTAGTTGTAAAACATGGGCTCATGTAACAACACGCAAATTATTTTGCACTGAAGCACTTTCACAGGTGGAGACAAATGCACTAATATATATTTTAGTATTTTAAAAAAAAAAAACATTTTGCACATAAAGGATATTCACTCAAAAATGAAATCAACTGTTTACGGGTAAAAGAAATGTTTACATACATTGGCTTATTTTGCACAAATATTAATGTAATCATGATTATTTGATTTATAGAAAGCACACCATTTTAAAATATGTATTTATACTATTTTAGTAACCAAATGCGTATCTTGCACATGGTTGATGATGTTTGAATTTTTTTTTAAAATCATGATTTTTAAAAATTTAAAAATTTAAAATTTTAAAATTTAATTTTATGCATTTATCCGAACTGGGTTTATTTGGCAAAGTGTACAGAATTTTAGAAGTACTGATTTGCAAAATGTATTGTCACAGGTATTGAAGATTAAATCTAATGCTTGCACATTTAGGTAAACATATATGATCTAAACATTAATTTGTAAACAGAGGTGAAACCTTAAAGTGTAGATGTGGGAAACACACGGGTAGTCTGTTTTCCAGTTTCACTATGGTTGGAGAAAAAGAGAAAAATATGCACTTGTCACTTTAAAAATGGGGAGAAACAAACGTAGTGTGTCATGTGATCAAGGACCTTGGTGGTTCGAAACGCGTCATGGCGGCTATGCACAGAAAAATAAACTAAGATTGCACTCAGGAAGCGGAGTTCGTGCCTTTTTTTTGGTTCTGAAGCAGTGGAACTTGGGAGAAAAGGAGTACGGAGGATATATATATATATATATATATATCTATATATATATATATATATATTCACTGAAAAAACCATAGGTTTTAGTGACAGTTATAGTTACTTGGACATTGCACTCGTACAAAACCCATGAAATTCCCCTGTTATAGTTAGTTCAGCTAACTATAACTCGCGCCCCGCAATGCACTGCTGATGACGTCACATATTACATCACTCATGACATGGTCAGTGACATCACTGATGACATCACTGATGACATCTCAAATGACATCACTGATGACATCACTGATGACATCATCCAGTGACTGTGTGTTTCTGTAAAGTTTAAATATTTTTAATATATATAGGGAAAGGCGTATTGAAGAATGAGTGGGTGTATAAGTGTCTGAATGGATGATTTACTAGGTGCGTGACTAACTCTATAAGTGAGTGATTAAACGTATCTTACTGAATGCATGGGTTAGTGACTAAACTGTGTGAATGTCTGTATCCGTCTGTCTGTTGCTGTGTAAGTGGCCGCATGGGTTTGTGAATAGCTACATGAGTGTCTATATGAGTTATTGATTGGTTGTCTGAGTATCTGTATGGGTGCCTGAGTGTTTGTGTGGGTGGGGTGTGTGCGACTCTGTGCATAGATGTGTGAGTGGGTGATTCACTGGGTGGATGGTTTCAAGAGTGCATCTGTGATAGACTGTATGGGTGGGTAAGTGTGTGTAAGAGTGTGTTAGTGAGTGAATGTATGTCCCAGTGGTACATGTGTGAGTAACTACATATGTAAAAGGCAGTATATATGTGTGTTAGAGTATATAAATAGCTATAAGCGAGAGTGTGTGATTGTGAGAGTGACTGTATGGATGAGTGTGTGCTTGTATCAGTGATTGTATAAGAGCGTAAGAATGTGCTAGTATTTGTATGAGTAAGTGAGCTGGTGTGTGTATAATTGTATAGGTGAGTAAATGGCAGTGTGTTTAATTATTTGCATGACTAACTAGGTGTGTGAGTACCTCTATGGATGAGTTGCATTGTGTGAGTGTTTATATAGGTGTATGAGTGCATATGATAGTCCTGTACTGAGTGACTGTAAGTATGAGTGACTGTACGGGTGAGTGAGTAGATGTGTGTGTGTAGACCTAAGAATCAGTGAGTGGGTATGTACTTATTGGTATTGGAGTGTGTATGGTTTTTAGAATGGCAGTCTGTAATTTAGAGTGGGTGTATCAAAAGTTATATTAGGGTGTGAGAAGATGCATTAAATTCTCACATGGATGATGTAATCAGTGATGTCATTTGAGATGTCATCAGTGATGTCATCAGTGATGTCACTGACCATGTCATGAGTGATGTAATATGTGACGTCATCAGCAGTGCATTGCGGGGCGCGAGTTATAGTTAGCTGAACTAACTATAACAGGGGAATTTCATGGGTTTTGTACGAGTGCAATGTCCAAGTAACTATAACTGTCCCTAAAACCTATGGTTTTTTCAGTGAATTTGTAAGGTTTTTTAAATGCTAATTTCTAACTATAACGTGCCTGAAACCTATGGTTTTTTCAGTGAATTTCAAAGGTTTTTTAAATGCTAATTTCTAACTATAACATGTCTGAAACCTATGGTTTTTTCAGTGAATTTCAAAGGTTTTTTAAATGCTAATTCCTAACTATAACATGTCTGAAACCTACGGTTTTTTAAGTGAATTTCAAAGGTTTTGTAAATGACAATTTTTAAATGTATTAATTGTTATATTTATTTTTTTCATACTGATTTACTACATTTTTAGAAACCATTTTTTTTTACATATTTTATTTTTTAAATTACATTGTAATTACATTATACATTACATTACAAAAATACTTTCTCAGAATGAATTACTTTAGTTTAAATACTTTGCACATAGGCAATAGACTTTTAAGTACAGTAGTTACAGTTGTTGCAATGGGCAACACATTTTCAAACACAATGCAACATTCAGCTCAATGTGAATTTCTAGTTAAATGCAATTAGTTACTTTATGGATTACTTTTCTAACCACAGGACTGGATCCTAGATTCAGTCCTGGGACATCTCCTGTAAACAGTTGAGTAAAAGCGTTTTGGTTACAGTAGTGATTTTTAAGGAATATTATTGTATTTTAAAAGTTGACACTTAGAAACTTTTTCTCATAGAATCACCAATGTTATCCTATGGAAGGAAATTCACTTAGCAGGTAAAAACTGTTATCGTTACTTTTTCTTACTCAGTGTTGGATCCTGGATCCAGCACTGGTGCATCTCCTGTAAACAGTTGAAAGAATGCGTTTAAGTCATACAGGCGATTTTTAAGGAATATTTGTAGTTTGTGAAAATCGACACTTTGAAACTTTTCTGCTGAAAACCAGACAATGGATTTCTATGGAAGAAAATATAAGTTACTGGTAAGTACGGTTAAAATTACTTTTTAGGGTCAGTGCTGGGCTAAAAGATGCAGCACTGGGTTCTCTCCTGATAACAGGTGAGTAAATTGGAATTCGTACTTTGGTTGATTTTAGAGGAATATTATAAAGTTCCAAAACTCCACACTTAAAAGAATTTCCAAGTGAAACCAGTCAATGTTAGCCTATGAAGAAAATTCAAGTTACCAGTAAGTACGGTTAAAATTACTTTTCAGGACCAGTACTGGGCTGAAAGATGCAGCACTGAGGTCTCTCCTGATAACAGGTGAGTAAATCGGAATTCGGATTTCGGCTGATTTTAGAGGAATATTTGTATGTTTCAAAAATCAACACTTAGAAACTTTTTCAGCAAAAAGCAGGCAATGATATACTATGGAAGGAAATTCAAGTTAATGGTAAGTACGGTTAAAATTACTTTTGAGGATCAGTACTGGGCTGAAAGATGCAGCACTGAGGTCTCTCCTGATAACAGGTGAGTAAATCGGAATTCGTATTTCGGCTGATTTTAGAGGAATATTTTTAAGTTCCAAAACTCCACACTTAGAAACTTTTTCAGCAAAAAGCAGGCAATGATATACTATGGAAGGAAATTCAAGTTACTGGTAAGTACGGTTAAAATTACTTTTCAGGATTAGTACTGGGCTGAAAGATGCAGCACTGAGGTCTCTCCTGATAACAGGTGAGTAAATCGGAATTCGTATTTCGGCTGATTTTAGAGGAATATTTGTATGTTTCAAAAATCAACACTTAGAAACTTTTTCAGCAAAAAGCAGGCAATGATATACTATGGAAGGAAATTCAAGTTACTGGTAAGTACGGTTAAAATTACTTTTCAGGATTAGTACTGGGCTGAAAGATGCAGCACTGAGGTCTCTCCTGATAACAGGTGAGTAAATCAGAATTCGTAGTTCGGCAGATCCTAGAGGAATATTTGCACAATGGTGAAGGGAGGGGGCGGGGCCTGAGGTGACATCTGTGCAAACGTGCCCCGTGGCGCGTTTTAAGTTTAAGTTGGGGGATTAAGTCCCCTTGAATCATGAGGGTCCCTAGGGGCCAACTAGCCCACCAGGAACCTCCAGTATGCGCCAGGGGGCTGCATTGCAGAGACGTGTAGAGAGGCCACACCCCTTTTTACACCTCTCTGCAACGCAGCTCTGTGGCGCTTTCTGGATGTACCTGTTGGGCTAGTTGGCCCCCAGGGACCCTCAGGATTGAAGGGGATTTAATTCCCCATCTTAAAATGCGCCACGGCGCCTGTTTGCACACATGTCACCTCAGGCCCCGCCCCCTCCCTTCACCACTGTGCAAACGCGCCCCGTGGCGCGTTTTAAGTCGGGGGATTAACTCCCCTTGAATACTGAGGGTCCCTGGGGTGCAACTAGCCCACCAGCTATCTCCATTAAGCGCCACAGAGCTGCGTTGCAGAGAGGTGTAAAAGGGGCGTGGCCTCTGTACACCTCTCTGCAAGGCAGCCCCCTGGCACATACTGGAGGTTCCTGGTGGGCTAGTTGGCCCCCAGGGACCCCCAGTATTCAAGGGGAATTACTTCCCCTTCTTAAAACGCGCCAGGGGGCGCGTTTGCAGAGTACTGCAGGGAGGGGGGCGGGGCCTCCGGCACTATGCAGTTTTTTTTTTTTGTTTTTTTATGGGAGGGGTGCTGCGTGGCCCCCCTTCCCTCGGCCACTTTTGGCCCCGGGGACCCCATCCCCCGGGGCCTGAGCATTTTTTTTTGTTTTATTAAAAAAAAAAAAAAAAAAACGGGAAGGGGGCCGCGTGGCCCCCCTTCCCTGGGCCTCTATTGGCCCCGGGGACCCCATCCCCCGGGGCCGGCCTTGCCCTTATTTTTATTTTAATTTTATTTTTTTTATTTGGGGAGGGGGGCTGCGTGGCCCCCCTCCCGGGCCACTTATGGCCCCGGGGACCCCATCCCCCGGGGCCTGGCCTCTGGTTGGGGACTGTGGGGGGGTCCCCAATCCCCCCACAGTCCCAGCCGGCTCCCCGCCTCCTGCGCGAGCCGGCATTGCTTTTCCACATGGGGAACATCTAACATGCTGCTCCCCATGTGGAAAAGCAATTGGTTTGCATTTTGAAAGAGAGAGCAGGTTTCCTGCTCTCTCTTTCAAAATGCAAACCAAGTTTGCTATGACAGGACGGGAGCCGCGAGGCTCCCGTCCTGTCATAGCAAACAGCAGTGTCCCGGGGGTAGGCACCCCGGGACACTGCAGGAGCCGGCCCTGGGGGTGGCGGTCCCCAGGGCCATCAAGGGCTCCAGGAGGGGGCGGCGCGGCCCCCTCCCTACATTTTGAAAGCCCCGGGAGGTGGTGGTCCCCGGGGCTTGGGGGTCCAAAACGGACCCCCATTTTCAATTTTCTTAGTGCCCTGGGGAGGTGGTGGTCCCCGGGCGTGTGGGGGGCTGGAGCCCCCCACACAGGTTTAAAAAAAAAAAAAGCCCCGGGAGGTGGCGGTCCCCGGGGCTGCGGGAGGGCTCAGAGCCCTCCCGCACCATTTATGATAAAGCCCCGGGGGTGGTGGTCCCCGGGGCTTGGGGGGCCCTTAGAGGCCCCCCATACATAAAATAACCCCCCCCCCCCAGCATGCCCCCGGGACTTGGCCCACCCGGGGGCAAATTTACATCGAAGCGCGGGAGACCGCGCTTCGATTTTTTTTTTTTTTTCGGCAGGATTCGCGCTCCCTGAGCGCATCCTGCCGATTTTTTTTTTTTAAAAAATGCTTTTTTTGCCCAGGGGTTCTTGTGGGACCCCTGAGCAGACCTAGGGGGTCAGGGTGTTTCTACCCTGCCCCCTTTGTGCGTTTTGCGCACTTTTTTTACTGCTTTCTTGTTCCTCGGTTCTACCGAGGAACAAGATGGCTGCCAACACTTCCTGGTTTGGAGTGTTGACAGCCAATTAGCAGACAGCTCGTGATCGGGAGGGTGCGCGGATCCTCCGTGCCCATAGATATATATGTACTTTTACTTTTGATTTTCTCAGCAACTACTGAACGGATTTACACCATTTAACAAAAGGGTTCTTTCTGAACCAAGAACTACCTCTTTGCCAAATTTGGTGTAATTCCGTTCAGCAGTTCGGGCTGTAGCCGTGTCTAAAGTTTCCTATGGAAAAATGAATGGGGAAAACGTGTTTTGGGACCCCCCTTTTTTCTCGGCCACCGCTTAACGAATCACCCCGAGACTTTCAGGGTAGGAGCGGACCGGAGCGCCCCACAAAGTTTGAAAATTTCGCGAAGATACGTCAACCGGCAAGAGAGTTATTTCAAATAGAATGTCGCGGATTTCCTATGGAAAATAGGTCCTAACTATAACTATCTACTGGCGACCGCCAGTAGATAATATATATATATATATATATATATATGTAGCCACATTCGAGACAATCCTGGTCCCAAAGAAAGAGAAGGCACTCGCGGGAATTCCAACGTTGATGTTTATTGAGTGCAGAATATATACATATATATATATTATCTACTGGCGGTCGCCAGTAGATAGTTATAGTTAAAACCTATTATCCATAGGAAATCCGCGACATTCTATTTGAAATAACGTTGGCGCCGGTTGACGAATCTTCGCGAAAGTTTCCAACTTGTTGGGGCGCTCCGGTCCGCTCCTATCCTGAAAGTCTCGGGGTGATACGTCAAGCGGGGGCCGAGAAAAAGGGGGTCCCAAAACGCGTTTTCCCCATTCATTTTTCCATAGGAACCTTTAGTCGCAGCTACAGCCCGAACTGCTGAACGGAATTACACCAAATTTGGCAAAGAGGTAGCCCTTGGTTCAGTGTCGTGCCTTTTGCTTAAATGGTGTAAATCCGTTCAGTAGTTCCTGAGAAAATCAAAAGTAAAGTCACATATATATCTGGGCGGAGCCTAACCACACATGTCATCGTGAGATCTGATTGGCTGTCAGCACTTCATCCTGGAATTGCTGGCAGCCATCTTGGGACCAATATAAATGATAGTACCTCATTGAAATGCATTGTACTGAATAGAAGATTTTGAGGGTCACCAAAAGGAGAACTATAAAGGGTGATAACAGGCTTTAGTTACATTAGAATTTATTTGTTGATGGTACCATACTAATTTTAGGAATTGTGGTGTATTCTAAGGTGATTTTACCATGTGAAAAACCTTCTGCTGGGATATCATGAATCATGTTTGAGAGAACACTATTTTCTCATGCTTGTCCCATGGAGGTTTGGAAGGTGCTCCAGAAGCTAAAATGAGAGCATATTTTCTGTAAATTCACATTATCTTTCTCACTCATGTGAGAATGAAGTCTGACATTCTCAGTAAAACATGTACATCCAACAAGGGCAGAGACTGTCAGTTGATGCCTTTGTGTTCTACTGCAGCTTCCCAGAGTGTTCTAAAGAACAACTAGAGTGCTAACAGCCTTACTTATGACAAAAGTATGGCACACCTGAAGCCATCTTGATTGGAATAAACTGGTAACACTTAAACAATTTAATTTAAAAAGGAACAAAATGATGGGGTTCACTGTCATAGAAATTATGGTTAGTGCTGTAGAAAGAAAAATTAGGACATGTTTCAAGTGTGATCTCAAATATCTTCCTGTTATATTTCAACAGGAGCAGCCTGCCAGTTGATGCCTTTGTGTTCTACTGCAGCTTCCCAGAGTGTTCTAAAGAACAACTAGAGTGCTAACAGCCTTACTTATGACAAAAGTATGGCACACCTGAAGCCATCTTGATTGGAATAAACTGGTAACACTTAAAACATTTAATTTAAAAAGGAACAAAATGATGGGGTTCATTTTGTCATAGAAATTATGGTTAGTGCTCTGGAAAGAAAAATTAGGACATGTTTCAAGTGTGATCTCAAATATCTTCCTGTTATATTTCAACAGGAGCAGCCTGCCAGTTGATGCCTTTGTGTTCTACTGCAGCTTCCCAGAGTGTTCTAAAGAACAACTAGAGTGCTAACAGCCTTACTTATGACAAAAGTATGGCACACCTGAAGCCATCTTGATTGGAATAAACCGGTAACACTTAAAACATTTAATTTAAAAAGGAACAAAATGAGGGGTTCTTTTTGAAATAGAAATTATGGTTAGTGCTGCAGAAAGAAAAATTAGGGCATGTTTTAAGTGAGATCTCAAATCCTCTTCTATTTCATTAGAAAATTCTGACATGCAGACTGAAACAATCACTTTCAATACCAGCAGCAGACTACCAGTTAACTCCCTGGTGAGCAGTAGCTTTACTCCAGTGATCTAATGAGCAACTAGAGTGCTAACATTCTGAATTTATGGCAGATGTGAGACCCATCTGAATGCCTTCTTGATGGAATCAAAGTAAAAACTGAAAGCATTTCCTACTGAGGAGACTGCAGTAAATGAAGAAATTAGGAAACTTCATAACAAAGAAGTCTTCCAAGATGGCCACCAGTGAAAAAAGAGCCCAAATGTAGCACAAATATTACCCAGATGTAGCCCACATATAGCCCAATGACAAAAGTGTGCAAAACACTTTTGTTTTTAATTTTTGCAGTTTTATGTAGTGCAGACTGGTCAGGTATTGGAGCATTGCATCTTAAAACATGACCCCCTACACTACAAAAACACCACTGCACTACCTTAAACCCTAAAACACTACCCCCAGCACGACCCCCAACACTACACAAGCACCACTGCACTATCCTAAACCCTAAAACACTACCCCCAGCACGACCCCCTACACTACCCAAACACCACTGCACTAACCTAAATCCTAAAACACTACCACCAGCACGACCCCCTACACTACCCAAACACCACTGCACTACCCTAAAACATGACCCCCTACACTACACAAACACCACTGCACTACCCTAAACCCTAAAACACTACCCCCAGCACGACCCCCTACACTACACAAGCACCACTGCACTACCCTAAACCCTAAAACACTACCCCCAGCACGACCCCCTACACTACCCAAACACCACTGCACTACCCTAAAACATGACCCCCTACACTACACAAACACCACTGCACTACCCTAAACCCTAAAACACTACCTCCAGCACGACCCCCTACACTACACAAGCACCACTGCACTACCCTAAACCCTAAAACACTACCCCCAGCATGACCCCTACACTGCCCGAACACCACTGCACTGCCCTAAACCCTGAAACACCAGCCCCAGCACGACCCCCTACACTGCCCGAACACCACTGCACTGCCCTAAACCCTGAAACACCAGCCCCAGCACGACCGCCTGAAAAATTGTTTCTAAAAATGTAGTAAATCAGTATGAAAAAAATTAATATAACAATTAATACATTTAAAAATTGTCATTTACAAAACCTTTGAAATTCACTGAAAAAACCGTAGGTATCAGGCACGTTATAGTTAGAAATTAGCATTTAAAAAACCTTTGAAATTCACTGAAAAAACCATAGGTTTCAGACACGTTATAGTTACAAATTAGCATTTAAAAAACCTTTGAAATTCACTGAAAAAACCATAGGTTTCAGACACGTTATAGTTACAAATTAGCATTTAAAAAACCTTTGAAATTCACTGAAAAACCATAGGTTTTAGGGACAGTTATAGTTACTTGGACATTGCACTCGTACAAAACCCGTGAAATTCCCCCGTTATAGTTAGTTCAGCTAACTATAACTCGCGCCCGCAATGCACTGCTGATGACGTCACATATTACATCACTCATGACATGGTCAGTGACATCACTGATGACATCACTGATGACATCTCAAATGACATCACTGATGACATCATCCACGTGATAATCTGATGCACCTCCTCACACCCTAATATAATCTTTGATACACCCACTCTAAATTACAGACTGCCATTCGCAAAACCATAGACACTCCAACACCAATAACTACATACCCACTCACTGATTCTTAGGTCTACACACACACATCCACTCACTCACCCGTACAGTCACTCATACTTACGGTCACTCAGTACAGGACTATCATATGCACTCTTACTCCTATATAGACACTCAAACAACGCCACTCATCCATAGAGATACTCAGACACCTAGTCAGTCATGCAAATAATTAAACACACTGCCATTTACTCACCTATACAGTTATACACACACCAGCTCACTTACTCATACAAATAGTATCACATTGTTACGCTCTTATACAATCACTGATACAAGCACACACTCATCCATACAGCCACTATCACAATCACTCACTCTTGCTTATAGCTATTTATATACTCCAACACACATATATACTGCCTTTCACATATGTAGTTACTCACACATGTACCACTGGGACATACATTCACTCACTAACACACTCTTACACACACTTACCCACCCATACAGTCTATCACAGATGCACTCTTGAAACCATCCACCCAGTGAATCACCCACTCACACATCTATGCACAGAGTTGCACAAACCCCTCCCACACAAACACTCAGGCACCCATACAGATACTCAGACAAGCATTCAATAACTCATATAGACACTCATTTAGCTATTCACAAACACATGCAGCCACTTACACAGCAACAGACAGACGGATACAGACATTCACCCAGATTAGTCACTAACCCATGCATTCAGTAAGATACGTTAAATCACTCACTTATAGAGTCAGTCACGCACCTACTAAATCATCCATACAGACACTTACACACCCACTCATTCTTCAATACGTCTTTTCCTATATATATTAAAAATATTTAAACTTTACAGAAACACACAGTCACTGGATGATGTCATCAGTGATGTCATTTGAGATGTCATCAGTGATGTCATCAGTGATGTCACTGACCATGTCATGAGTGATGTAATATGTGACGTCATCAGCAGTGCATTGCGGGGCGCGAGTTATAGTTAGCTGAACTAACTATAACGGGGGAATTTCACGGGTTTTGTACGAGTGCAATGTCCAAGTAACTATAACTGTCCCTAAAACCTATGGTTTTTTCAGTGAATTTCAAAGGTTTTTTAAATGCTAATTTGTAACTATAACGTGTCTGAAACCTATGGTTTTTTCAGTGAATATATATATGTATACACACATATATATATATATATACATATGCATATATGCATTCATTCCATCCACTTTGCTGCAACAAAGTTTGTGGCGCACACAGGAGTTTGATTAATTCGTATTTATTTTAAATATTCACCGTGGCTGACAAACGTGTTTCGGCCATGACGGCCTTTGTCAATGTCAGCGTTCTACATATCAGTCCACCATTATAAACATGATTCTTAAACATTGTAATAGAAGACGGACTGGAATCCACATAAAAATCACAGTTTCATTGCGGCCATCTTAACACAGGAAAACAATTAAAAGAACTGTCTCATTCGACGTTCTTATCATTCCACTTTTTATATTTTGTATACGAAACACCAATAAATTAACTAGAATGCTCTATGCCAAAAGATATACATATTTTGCTGTCTTAATCATAGCAATCAATTTCACGAGCAATTCCTAGTAAATGAAATACATTGCCACTCATAACATATTCGTACATTGTGCAATATCCCCCATGCGTGTAAATTACCGCCCTGAATGGGCAAGCAATGATTGTCACAGGGGTTCAAAGACATACTGTATGTGAATCATACAACTGAATGCCATGCTTTATCTTTCTTAAGATGCTCCCTAAATCAATAACCTATTCGCATTCGTAATTTCACACCCAAAGTAGGTCATGATTGTCCAATTTAATTTCATTCAGTGGGAGATGGGGTATCCTGTCTAATGAGTCAACAAGTGTTTTAAGAATTCCTTGGTTTATTATATCCTATTCGACCATATGTCCAATATCATATAATGCCCTGAATGGGCAAACACCATAAGGTCTATATCACGACCTCCCCGATCAATTTCTACCCTTTTGCTCTAAATGGACAACCATGTTCCCCACACTACTCCATATCGTGGATCAATCAATCACAACCGTTTTAAAAACCTTCCTACTACTTTGATTTTTCTCATTATTGTGGGATTCGGGCCTTTCAAACCCAAAACATAGAAAGACAAGAAGTCAAAAAGACAAAAACCCAACCAAAATCTAAAAATATACAGATATAAAGATATACATGCCATCCTGATACCTGTTGTGTAACTCTCTGCTCCTAACCCACATGGACCCATAGCTCTTCTTCGCTGTTGAGACCATGGGGAGAAAGTGTCCTTAGTTCAATGATATACCTTGACTCCAGCTGTCGTAAAGTTTGTACCCTGTCTCCCCCTCTTTCCAAAATTGGTACCTGATCTACACAGAGAAAGCTTTGGAGTTTACTATTACTTTGATGGTGGGCGGCCCAATGTCTGGCCACAGGGTAATTACTGTCCCCCTTAGTTATTGCCCGCATGTGCTCCAGGACTCTCTTTTTTGCCTGGTGCACCGTGCTACCTACATAAAGTAGGTTGCACGGACACATCAGACAATAAACATCAAAATCTGTGTTGCAATTCAGTAATTTACTTATCTGTTTCTTTGAGTCTCTACCTGGAATTTGAAATTCCTTGGTTTTCACACTTTTTCTACAAGCTTTACAATGTAAATAGGGATAAAATCCATTTACTTTCGGTGTACCCCTGTCCTTATTAGAAAAATGGCTGTGTACCAATATATCTTTGAGGGAGGTTCCCTTCCTAGAGGTGATACTAGGGTATTTTGTGATCGTGCTTCCAACGGTCCCATCTGCTTGTAAAATACTCTAATGTATTTTCATTATCTTTGTATTTCATTGGAGTCTGTGGAATAGGTAAGAATTAGCCTGGTTACTTCTTCCTGTTCATTCTTGGATTTGTTACTCAATAGGTTAACCCTCGTTTGTTGGTCGGCTCTGCCAGCGGCCATTTGTAAAGGTTTCGCCAGGTAGCCTCTTTGTACAAACCGTGTAAGTGCCTGCTCCTTTTCTGCCTCATAATTTTCACATGTGGAACTGTTACGTTTAATACGAAGCAGCTCACCATAGGGATTGCTGTTAACTAGACAAAGTGGATGTTGGCTAGTGTAATGTAGAACCGCATTGCCAGCAGTTGGTTTACGGTACAGCTTCGTCATCAATTGCTGTTCATTTACATATACCAATAAATCTAGGAATGCTGCCTCTGAGGAACTTATGTTACTTGAAAATTGTAGATTGTACTGATTTTCATTGAGAATTGTAATATACTCCTCAGTTTTCTCCCGGGAGCCTGTCCAGACGATAAAAATATCGTCGATATACCGGGCCCAAGCAGCTATTTTCTGTGCCCAAATCTCATTGCCTTCAGCCCAGGCCACGTGCTTCTCCCACCAGCCCAAAAATAAATTTGCGTAGCTGGGGGCGAAGCACGTGCCCATCGCTGTTCCCTGTTTCTGTATGAACAGCTAGTCTCCAAAAACAAAAATGTTGTTGTGCAGACAAAATGATATAAGTTGTAGTATCATTCTATTGTGTTCTAGAAATTTTATTAGTCTGGTTCTGAGAAAACTCTTGACAGCTTCCAGGCCCTGCACATGGTTAATACTAGTGTATAGACTGGTTATGTCTAGAGTGACCAACGGAAATTCATCTTCCCACATAATGTTAGCAATTAGCTTAATGAAATCAGTAGTATCTTTGATATACGATACCAAATCATAGACAAATGGACATAGCGTAGTATTGACCAGAACCGATGCGTTCTCCAAGAGGCTACCCTTGGAGGACACTATAGGTCTTCCAGGTAGTTTTTTGTTATCATTATGGATTTTAGGGATGTGATAAAAGGTAGGGGCCCCCGGATGATCTACTTTTAAGAAGCAAAATTCATCCTGATCTAATATGCCCTTATCCCTCCACAGGGTAATCATTTGATGGAACTCATAAATGCTCTCATTATATTGTTGTCTCGTGATTCTAGCATAACATACTGTATCATTTAATTGCCTCAAGGCATTTATACATATACATACTACCTTTGTGCTGCAGCCGATATTGGCAGACTATCACGCTCACTTGGTACCATGTACAGAGCATAGCTTCCCCTGTTTACAGGATTACATGCACTTGGAGCGGGCTAAGAAATGTTTTGGCAAACCAATTTTTTGTTTTTTCTTTTCCTCTTTCAACCTTGTTGAGTTGGTGTAATGTATATGTGATGTTATGGTGCTGTTATTTATTGCAAACTATATTTTAAGCAAAAGTTGATATCATGCAGATACTGTTCTAATATTGTTTTTTGTCACCTAAGTTGCAATACTTCATATGCATTGTTATCTTGTGTCTATTGAAATGTTCAAGATGATCTGTAAATAGTGCGGAGTTCATAGTACGTAAAATTGTAAGAGTGCACCACGTACGGTTGTCCCCAAGATTAGAATAAGCAAAAACTCCCAAAAGATTTGAGTCGTATTTTTTGTCCACAAACCCACTAAAATGTTCATGGATCCCCCATTAAAACACATGGAAACCAGGTTCCCCGCATAGGTAAATAAACTTAATACGTTTTGCCGAGAATGGCGCACACACGAAGGCAGACACATTTCGGAGGATGGAGCATTTGACACTAATATAATTGAATATACTAAAACACATATAAACACTAAATATACAGATCAACAGAGAGACAAGAGAGAGGCAGTATTAGAATTATGGGCCAGCTTCAAAGAGGCCAAGAGCGATAGCCCTACAATGCCCTTAGCATATAAACCTTCAGCACCTCCCCCACCATATGCAGTAGTCGACATGCCCCCCACAGAAAGAAGGACAGTTAGGCCCAGGCAGGAGTGAACAAAGGGCTAGCGAGCCTAGCCGCTTCCAGCACAACCCCTGTTCCTTGAAAAAGTACCCAAAAGCTCAACCTCCCGTCTAACACATCCAGCATATAGGACCTGAGCAGCAAGGAAAACACACACTTCCACTGGCTCAAGTGAACATACATCAGTGACAGGGAGGTTTGTGGCAGTTCTTGATAGTGATACAAGTGGGGAAGAGGAAGGGAGCTCCAGTCTCCCAGGAATGATGACAAGGGTGATGCTACAGGATATGGCCAATTAGCTGAGGAGACAACAGAAAGTGAGTTTGAAGGAGAAGTGAGGCCAAATAGATCAGAACGTAGCTCAGAGGGTAGGAGGCAAACTAGACGGGGTGAGGAAGAGAGGCATGAGCTGAGGCTAGAGAGAGAGAGCACACAACCAGGAAGCCGTAGGCTGGGTCACCTGGCAGAGAGATAGCAATTAAAGGCATACCACAAGCAGCAAAAACAGCAGAGACCAATGAGCCAGGGACAGCCACCTCAAAACCCCACGAACGTTCCTCCTCAACCCCAATCACAGGGGAATCAGAATGCACCCTACACCTGCCGTCCGCCAAACCACCGCAGCAGGGATCAGGTAATTGGACAAACACATAACAACAGCCACCACAGACAGGGAACTCAGCACAACAGGACCAGGGCTGCAGCCCCAGCAGGGAGGGGTGACAGTATGGAGAGGTAGCACCATCATGCAATTACAGAACCAAGTTACGTAGTAATAGTTAAAACCCCAGCACAAGTAGGAATTACCCCAACAACTTAAGAACCCAATGACCAATAGCTGACACCCAATCACCCTCTCTCCCCAACAAATGTACCAAACTGAAAGAAAGGACAAATTAGACGATAGCAGAAATTCTAATTTTTACTTGTATTAAAAAAATCGGCGGGGTGGCGTCCCGAGAAATGTTTAAAAGCAGACATCCAGGTTTCACGGCCCGAAGTCAATAGGGATGGGTTACAATCACCAAGTCAAAGGGTCCCCATTCTCGCAAACCACATCTTTGGCCAATGTTTCCTTCATGGCGTCTAGTCCCAACAGCGTCTCCAAAAAGCCAGAAACCTTCAAGTCAATGGAGGCCCCCTTTCAGTTCTAAAACAAAGCTGTCCTTGGTGGGCAGAACCAGGATTCCCATGCGCCTGGGATAGTATAAACCCTAAACAACTCCACAGCACACGCAAAAAGAGCCAATAAAGCTGCGAGGCATCCGCATTATGTTTTGACTCCTCCAGTTGGGGGGTTCCGCTGTATGACCAGGGATCGCGGAGTTGCGGAAGCAGTCCCATTTTTAGGTCGAGCTAGACAGCACAGCTGTCTCTTCTAGACCTGCTGTAATCGGTCTGTAGGCATCGAATCCATTCCCCTTTCTTGACATTGCTTTTCATTTGTCTATGTCAGTGTCCTTCAAAAATCCCTGCTTGCTAGTTGTCAGTCTTGCGTGTTTGTCCCTCCTTTCTCTCTTCTGTTCCTCCCACAGAGTGCGGGTACTTAGTACTGTCTCACTCCAGCATGGCTCTTTATCTGTTCTCTGGGGGTCTATTTTTTTCTTGTATTCCTGCTCTGTTACTTGTTGTTTGTGTTTAGCTTCAGCGCCCTAGCTGCATACATTCAAATATAGCATTCTTCCTCCCACCTCCTCTTAATGCCACAGTTGTGTTACTACTGCCTTTTTTACTGCTGCCTTCCCCCACTTTGGCTCTTGCTGGGTTGTTTGTTTTAATAAGTGTGGACATTCAGCGCTGTTTTCGCTTTCATTCTTCTGTATTTTCTCTGCTCTCCCTCCCTTCTCCCCCTCCATCAGCAGGCTCCAGCCTGGCCTGCCTCACAGCTGTGCTGATAGTTTACAATGCCCTACTGGTGTCCCTGCCACGCCTGCTGATGTAATTAACTGTAATTGGATCATCTGTGCTGAGCGGAATGCTTTATTTTCACTCTCTGACACACACGGCTGGGAGACCTCTCTTTGATCGCTTGTTTCCCAAGCAGTGTTCCTGTTGGCTTTCCTACTGCGGATTCATGGAATGCTGTTCACAGTTCATTTAATGAAGACAATGATTGCAGCTTGACCGTTGTCCCATGGGCATTCGCGCAGTGGACGTGCTTTCACAGTGCGATGAGGTCATTATTTGTTTCTCAGTCTGTAAATCTGCGATAAACAATGAGCTCATCGTGCCTGCTTTTGGGGGAGCAGCTACGATCGGTGCTCCTGGGTTAGGGTTTCCAGAACGAACGTATGATTTCACAGCAACGACTTGCAGGTATAGGCAATGCGTACGTGCGGCGAAAGATGCTGTGGTTCTTCTGTTGGCTCCCGGCCTGTACATATAACTGTACATAAGGCCATCAACAAGGCCAGGGCAAGCACAGAACTGGATATGTATGTAGCCCCTCATTACAATGCAGCCAGTATCTATCTTTGGCATCAATATGTGTTTGCAGCTGAATTGGGAATTGCAGGTTGTGTGAGACTTGGTGATCTTCCCAACACACATTTCACCAGGTAAATAAACCCTGTCAAAAACTGAGAAAGGCTGGGAAATAAATATTCTAAATTTTGCAGATTTGAAAGGAGGATGTGTACGGTATTGCTGCATCATGCAACATTGGGCACTGCAGAACTTGGAACGCTGGAGTAACACCGCATTGGGAAAAACCAAACCGAATAGCATTGATATTGCCACAGGCAGTATTACCGCATTGTAATTTGGATTTGTAAAAGTTTACGACTGTAAATTGCACCTAGAACGAAAAGGGCCTTTCAAGGAGAAGGACACACTTTTTAGGTTATGGTCATTGGCTTCCCCTGACTAGAAAAGCATGATGATTTCTGGAGAGGTTTAATTAACACCTCAGTGAAGGCAATTGCATGCATTAGAACAAATATTTGCCTCTGTGAAGGCAATAACATTTATTAGAACAAATATTTGTAAAGCCCGTAGGTCTCGCCTTTTTGACCTATGATGATTATGCTCATGGTATTCAGCATCAGCAAAACAAAATGCTTTTTTGCCAAAACTGCAGCATTGGCAAAAAGAAAAAGTTAAATTACTTGCACACACACATGCTTAATAATGCATGCACACGTATACGTCATGACACTAAGACAGCCTACTGCAATGAAGTATACATGCACCACCAGGCATGCGCACGCATATAGCATGATGCAGCCCTCATCTTTTCATTTTTTATTTACCTCTCTAATATGGCGGAGGCAAATACTGGCAAAGAAAATGAAAAACAACACTTAAACGTGAGCAAACCCACAAGTGAAACAAGCATTTGCAATGCAATAGGTCTTGCAATTTCGAGACTTTGACCTATTGGCATTGTAAATGACGATGCCTTTTATTTATGTGTTTAAAAAACCTGCAATAATAAAAGGCATTGTCCTTTACAATAGCAATAGGTCAAAGTTTCTAAAATGCGAGACCTATTGCATTGCAAATGCTTGTTATTTCTGTTGTCATCCTGCAGACCTTTTGCAATTGTTTGGTCAAAAATCCTGAGTTCTGCGCTTCTGAGGTTACAAGGCAATATATTGACTTAGCCGGCCTTCTCCTTTGCTTCATGAACAATCACATCTTGTTCCAGATTAGACTGAAAAACGAAACTCACAGCAACTGGGCCCTCATGCACATAACAAGCGGGATAGGTTTTTCGGATAACTATTGACTGCTATGGAACCCCTGCTAAAACCCAATGCTGTCTGTCACCATGCTCGTAAGACCACCCCACAAACATATTTTGCATCAGTCTAAGCATCCCGTTAGGTTAGGAGAGGAGGGGGCTCAATGGCATATAAAAAAGTTTAACCCGTCCCGATAACTAATAACCATCCTCACTCCCCTAAACCACTAAAACATGCCCAACAGAGGTCACCTTCCGATGTTGCGCTAGATCGTGGACCCCCAGAGTAAAAATAAAAGGATGCCGAAAACAATCAATCATGTGTAATGGTTTTTTCTCCTTAACCATCAACAGAGTCTTTTCCAAAAACAGATAACAGAGAAGAAAAGAAGTGCACCAACAAAACATGTCGTCAATTTTCACCAAGCAAGAAAGAGAAAGGACAATTACCACACTTATGCCAATGGAAGGAGGAAAAACCCACAACCTGATTAACACCCGGAAGGGTGCACCATTACTTCATGTAATCGGGCTCTTCCATGTCAATGACATCCACGAACTGAACTTTGTGAATATTTTTTAACCGAGCCAACAAAACATAGTTACTGGGAGAGCACAGATGGCTCCAAAAGGAATTCCACCTCAAATGACCATATCACACCCAAAGTTGCGTTAATCTTTCTGTGTATATGTACCCTCTGTCTGCTATGAGTACTCCCACACTTGTTTACCCTTAAGGAACTGCCAGGTCAAAAGGGTCTCACAAGTGGGTAACTACAGCGTTTGTGTAGAGATCTCTCATATGTCACCCACAATTACACTAAACAAAACCGTAGCATCCCGCACGCAATACATAATGCCCTCCTATAACACTTGGTATCAACACATGGCTTCATTCAGCTCCCAAGCAGGCCTGGGCATAGTTCGCGGAGTTTTGCTACGACGAACTCCGCAAAGTGACAAAAAAACTCAGCGGAGTTCCGCAAGTGGCGGAGTGCAGTGCAAACTGCCATTCACGCTGGTCTTCCTGCCACTCGGGTAGAAATTCTACCCGAGCAGTAGGTCGCTCTCGCTAACTTACCGTTCGCGAGCTCGAGCGGGAAAAAAACTCCGCTGCACTATGGAGCGCGGATTGCAGAAAACTCTGCAAACTCCGCGAACGGAGCGGAGTTCACTGCCCAGGCCTACTCCCAAGCATCAGCCAGGTCAGGTTATGTCTGTTCGCTAATCCCACATGCAGTAGGTGCAGATGGCTTTACCTGTCCCAAGACGTAGACCCTGAAAAAGCAAAATGCCTTATTCACTTTTACTTGTGTAGGATAAGGGCCAAGATCCAGTCCAACAGGATAAAACCTCACAAAGTGGTTGTAAACCTGACCCAATACGACACCAACCCAGCAGCATTACCTCTCTTTACCGAACCTAATGATATCCAAACCGAGCTGGATAGGATGCATAAAAGGGCACCATAGGGGAGGACACTGTTTGGCCCCATGACTTTCCAGAGAAGAGATTCTTGGAGGTAGCAAATCCCCCAATTCAGTGAACAAGCATGTTCAGTCCTGAATCCATCTATTGACTCAGGGTGGCCCTTAGAGTATCTGGGGCGGTCTTTCTTAACAACAAGTAGCCTCCCGGCATGCAGGGCCGTCCATCTTGAGGATAAAAAGAGGAATGAGTCAGGAAATCTGGGACATCGGAGTGTGGGGAGTACACCTGATTTGAAGGGAAAGGGCAACCCCTTATTGTTTGAAAGCAACAGTGTATTCCTTATGTTTCACAGGTAAAGGGACGTTTCCAATGGGCACAAATGCTAACTGCTGCATGATCCAGCACATGCCGGATATGCAATGGGGCACCTCCACGCTGATGGATTAGTATTGTCAGTGAGACAAGTTTGCCTATACCCAGCTCAACCCCAGATGGCGTGGACTCTGTTCCATAGTAACCATGCACACACTGATCCTGGTCATTCCTGGAGAAGAACTATCTGGCTTGAACCAACACCTGTTAAAGAAAAAGACAACTTTGCTACATCAAACTCATGACAGAAGATCTGCGGAGTATTTTGGCTGGGCTCAGTTCAAAGACATTCAGGACAAATTCAGATTGTTCACAGATACGCAAGTATCGGTGGGAGGGTCTATTCCCTTCTTTACCCTGCAGACAAAAGCCAATGCCCACTGGTTGCAAATAACCATATGGGAAATGCTCAAAATAATGAACGGCACTGAGCTCTGCCTCAATTTGATCAAAAAAGAACTGCGAGCAATCTGCCTCATGGCGATGCAGCACCGATATGCTTTTGTTTTAATAACAGGGATAGAGGGAGGGGTGTGTGCCAAGACTGGTGCGGCTTGCTGCACCTTTCCAGGGACTGACATGGACAATGGAACTCTGACACTTTGCATCCAAGAACTGGACAATTTTCAAAGAGACATGTGTGAGGAGGGAGGTGTCCCTGAGCAGGAGTGGTTTTCCAATTGGTTCTCCTGGCTCCCACGATGGTTATCTGGACTGGTCAAGGGAGAATGATCCCAATAAAGCACACATCGCCGGAGGGGGTATGCACGCTCCTAAAAACACCATAAGGTCAGATGCTACATAAGTTAGGAACACATAGCCAATCAGAACACAGCACAAGCAGTGATTACACGCTCCCCATGCTGGATTTCTAGACACTTTACCCACTGGCCACACTGTGTCCACGCCAGGTCAAGGCCCACCTGTAGTAACCATTTGACCATTAATTTATGACGCTAAGGAAGTACCCAACATTCCGCAGTGATATATGGTGATCTGGTGCCTTTTTATTACTCATTGTAAGTGTATAAAAGTTGAATGTAAACCCAATGTAAATCGAGACAGTCCTCAGACACTGTGCCTGTAACTGTTCTCACAACTGCTATGTTTAATTAAACAAACTGTTCCTATTTTGCCAAATGCCTCTCGTCTCTTGTTTTTAAGGCATTTTGTACTCAAGCAGTATAAGCACACATCAGCACATCTACGTGCAGTGCTTTTCTCCAACTTAACCTTCTCAAGAAAGTAAAACCCTTCAAACCGCCACTAGACTTCAAGATCACAGTTCGATCCCTAGTCGTATCCTGAGTGGCCTATGAGACTTTAATGGGTCTATTGAAATCAAGCACCACTCAAGGCAACCCAAGACTCATAAGAGGTACGAGACATTTCAGCCATATCACACCCTTTCTAAAGTCTCACAAATGGCTCCCAGTCAAAGATAGGATGCAACTGAATAATTATCTAATTAACTTTCTATGGCTACGTGTATCAAAAAAGTAAAATGCGATATATGCCTGAAATTGCTAAAAAATAGTGATTCCTTAACAATCGCATTCACAATTTTGCACATACCTAGTTGCGATTGCTAAAATAGGTAATCGCAATTAGGTAATCGCAAATTACTGAATGTCGCATTTCGGTGCAGCATGATGACCTCACATACAGGAGGTGAGGTATGTCATACTGTTTTTAGGGTTCTGAGTCAAAGGAGGAGGCAGACTGCTGGAGCACAGCACCTTGGAGCCTGTTCTGAGTGCAGAATCAATCACAGAAACTCAGCATGGCGTCTGAGGAGAATGGGGAGGAGGCAGGAATGCGTAAAAGGAAGATCACATTTAGTGAGCAGGAATTGGAGGTGCTCACCAAGGAAGCGGTGAACAGCAAAGATAAATTATTTTTAAAAAACTCACCATGTCCCAGAGTGTGAACAGTGCAAGATATGGTAGGAGATCCAGGCAAAAATCAGTGCAGTGGGGGTCACACAGCGCTCCATTGAGGAGATACGTAAGTGGTGGTCCGACCTGCAGACAAGGGCAAAATAAAAGGTTGCAAGCCTGGAGGAGGACCATCCACCCACCCTGCATCTACACCCTTAGAGGAATCAGCCTGAAGCCATCATTGGAGTGACGCAGATAGACACTTCAGTGACGCACAGTACCAGCCAAGGTAAGATGCATGCTAAAAAACATGTGCATGCTTCATGTAACAAAATGCCCACTTAGGAAGGTTAGGTATTAAGGTGCAAGTACCTCTCCAGTCCACATTTTACCTGCTACCCACTAATTCATTATGGGAGTGGTAGTCAGGAACACAAGAGGCAAGACAAGCAGCAATATTACAGCAGCATAGGAGCATTTAAGTAAAACTAGCACGTAACAGATAGACACACCATGTGATGAAAAAACCTTTATTATTCAAATCAATGTGACTTATGACATACATATACAATCATTGTACTAAACTAGTTCTGTTAATGTCACAGATACACCTGCACCACAGCCTGGTGATACAGAATCCATTGACCCTGTGGAGACCCAGGCACAGTAAAGGGAAGATGACACAGTGGCCCCATAACTCCCAACACCTGCACCACCAGGACACAGGACTCCAGTGCAACCATCACCTGATTTTGAGAAAGAAGAAGAAGCAAGCCAATCGGACTTGTCCAACACACAACCTGAGCAGAAACATACCCAAAGAGCTCAGTTCCACAAGTGGCGCCACAATGTCCCCATCAGGAGGTGCAGGGCAATGGCACAACATCAATTTGAGGAAGGTGTCGGCTCCTATGTCTTCGGTGGCCTGGAGACGGCTATGGTGAAGGTGCAGCGCCTGCAATGTAAACATATGCAATCAATGCATGCACAGCTGGCATCCCTAAACTGTCGTGTAGTTCCTATAGTACCCCTGCAGGACCTGCGCGTTTGGATAACATATACTGCGGGCTTGGTGGCAGACTAACTCTGAGCACCCCCACCGTATATGTTAGCCTAGTTTGCATTAGCTAGCTCGCAGTGCCACTAGTGTCTCCTCTTATCGGGGAGAGATTAGTTTCTGGCAACCTTAGAACATGACAACCCTGATTCCCTCAGAATCGTGGAAACAATTTACTACCTTTCGCTCAGTCACTCGTGCTCACTTATTCGGTTTGTCTCAGAGAGTTACACAGAATAAACAGTCGGGCGTTTCAATAAGTATTTATTGAACAGTTGTTATTCTAGTGTAAAATATATGTGCTGCGGTAACCAGCAGACAATAGCAGAGATATATTATCAGCAGTACGATAAAAGCAAAGGGATAGAACAGTTCTACCATAATGCAATAATCATGAATACATACATGAATATAAAAGCATTATGCAAGTGCGCGTACTCCTACGATGCCTAACTAAATGTACCTGAGTGTACCTAGCATATGTGTAGGTCTAAAGCCTAAGAGCCAAGAATCCTTCTAGGATTTAGTCGAACCCCCATACCTGAATAGAGAGAGTGTGGGACCCCGTCCTGGTCTCGAGTTGGACACCCCGTTAGGGCTGTGTCAGACCGCTGTCAGCTGGAGCAACTGCATGCAGGAGCCTCAGCGTCTCTGGTCAGTGTGTCAGCATGGAAGTCTCGGTTCCCTCTGTCTTACCGGGGCAAGATGTGGTGTATTTATACCCTAAAGAGTCTCGGTCCTCAGTATGGTTTGTATTGGACATGAGGAAGACGTCAGGGGTGAACTTTGTACATACATATAATGCCAGTGGTGTATTCCTAGAGAGCCATGCATAATTAATGAGTACAGTGTGGGCCTGTGTTTGGAAAAAACCCTGCTGTATTCAAAACCACAGGATAGATAACGTTCAGCCCTCAGAGCTCATTGTGTACTAGCTGGGACCAATGTAGGTGAAAGATCATGCCTATATAAGGAATCATGACTATAATAGGACATGTACAGTTATGACCATAATTGGGCATATGCGGCTATGACCATAATAGGGCAAGTACGAATATGACCATATTAGGGTAAATATGAATACGTCCATTTAAGGGCATGTACGAATGGGTCTACATTAGAGCCTCTATGCGGGATATAACACCCACTCCTCTTCCAAAGTGGATAAAAATGACCATACTTAAAATCTGGACAATTTAAAAACACTTTTAAAAGCAAGTAAAATCATGGTTCTAAAAAATCGTTAAAAATGAGGTGCTTTAAAAATGTTATATTTCAGCTATTTCTAAGTGCCACTTTTAAAAAGTCAATATCGTCTCTCTATAAAAGTTGCATTACCATAAGCAGGAGAAGGCCATGCTTTTCTCAAGCGAAAGTGTCAATGTAAGAAAATGTTCCAAATTTAGATCGTTTGTTTTGAAACGAGTGAAGAAGCCGAATTCTTTCCCAGGACACGATGAGCCAATTCAAGATTAGGCGTCCTGGCTGGGAAGCACAATATTATTGGTGTCAGCTGCTGCAGACGACAAATCCAACGCCTCACAGAGAACGTCAATCGCACATAGATGGAATGTAGCACTGCCAACAGTTTGTGCTGCGGCAGCTTGTGCGGCAGTTGTAACCTGGGTGCCTGTGGAGGAGTCACCTAACCCAGCAGGAGCAAATGGCACCTGTGGATTCTCCAGGAATGCATTCATCAGAATCGGAAGCCGCTGAGGACAACGCAGAGCGTGGGCCTTTATGGGGTCCAGCATTGCATCCGTGTCCGGAGGCGCATCTGATGGAAATGTTAGACAAAGATCCAACGTGCATTCTTCTCCGCAGAACAGGCATCGAAGAACAGGTAAGATGCAGTCTACCCAGACTGGTCTAAACTATAGAAACCAGGAGGCATTGAGTTCTCGCAGGCAAGGAATGCCCAGAAGGTGTACCATGCGTTCACGGTATTTCCGCTCCAGGAGCGTGTTCACCATTCCCTCGGGAAGTGGGCCGTCCATTGCGTAGCAGCAATATTACAATCAGGATTCCTGCAATTAGCAACAAGATGAGCGGGAATCCTCCAAATACGCTTCCCAATACGGAGTGTATAAAATTTGGGATTACTCCGAGGACTGTCTGAAAGGTGCTTAACAGTCCGGACCCTATGGTCTTAAATAGGTGTACAATACCGCTCGTATCAGACATGTTGAAGATACGACTAACCATTTCTGCGAAATGAATGGGGCAGTTTGTACGTATGAGTGCCTGTATCTCGGTCGAGGTCCTTGCAACTTGAAGTTCATAGGTTTCTCGAGCGGAGGTTAAGGGCACGGGTTGCTGTAAAAGCATGGCTTTCAATCTGCTCAGAGTATCAAATTGTATGAAAGAAATGTTCAGCGAAGGCCATAGCGGTGCCTCCCTGACTGTGTTCGATGGCGGAAACAATACTTGCATACAGCAAGTAACCCTGGAGTTAACAGTGACCAGATAGGCGACGCCCGGAAGCATCCCACTGCAACCTTGATCATTTAGCATTAAGTAACTCCCATTCGAGAGCAGTTGGAAAACTGGCGTGATCATGGCCGCTGGGGTCCCTGACATGTGACAAGATAAGTTCGCCACTGAACTACTGCAGGCTCCGTGTAGAGAAATATCCTGACACATGAGAGAAACGCTTAAAGCGTTCTTGCAGTTCGTACCACTCAGATACACTTCTCGATCCCCATTCCGGCATCGGTATCTATATGGTAACTCCCAAGTTTCCTTGATATATCCCTTACCCATCTTTTCATATTTGCCTGCCTGCCTTTGCTCAAGGCAATATTGAAACTGAAACGTAGTGACCGGCAGAGTGATTTGGCCATGAATTAGCCATTCTGTTGATGGTGATTCGGCTACAGTGAATGGTAACCTTTCCAGTTTCTCAATACTCAGCATTGTATATTTGGCTCCCCTCTGTGCCATTTCTGTCTGTTTATCAGTTAGATTGTATTCTGAAAACAGAGACGTTGTGTTTATAAAACGCCAGGGCACATAGCCTGCACGCAAAGATAGCAGCGTCCAGCTCAACATCATAATAGAACGTAGCTGAGATTGCCCGTGTTGTAACAAGGCCAGGTCTTGTTCTAGTATGTCCATCGCCGAAGACACAATGTTGCCTAAGGAGTAAATCCTGGAGGTCAAAGTTGTTAACCCATTATCCACTACAGCTAATGCCTTCTCTAAGTTAATACGGTCTATTTCCCGTATCCTTTCTGCGGCCTCTTGTTGGGATATTTTCCAGTTTTCATTATAGTAGGCATAAAGGCCTGCATATATGAAACGTTTCTGACGTTGTTTCCTGGGTCCTTATAGAAAATCTCTAAGATCCATGTCAGGTGTGAGTAAGGTCAAGTGGTGCTTCACTTCTGTGAGTGTTGAGGTCTCTAGCCAATCAAGGCACAACTTCCCAACACTATAGGATGTCACTACCCCTGGGTGTTGTCTTTGTACATAGCGTGGATCTGGCCTATGGATACTAAACCCTTCGGTTGTATTCATAAATCTCTGCTGACATTTGTTTGTGTCAATGGGCCAAACCAGCCATTCTGTCCAATCAGGATCTGATCTGTTGTACTGGAAAATGTCATCTAATCCTACCCCTTGTGTTGAATTCTGCCCCCCACCCATCTGCGATGGTGTTGGAAACCCCGGTGTGTTCATTTCCTTGCCTTTGGCTAAACCAAGACAGGTTGTTTGTTGCACAGTTTCATTCAGAAATAATATCTGCTGCGGAATGATGCATGCTCTAAAAAGTGCTTCTATTACCTGGACTTGCCAGTCCCTCGAACCCCAGATCGATTTTGAATCTATTGTGTCTTTCCATAGATCAAAACCCTGTTTAGACAACTGGTTCAGAAAGGATGCAGAGTAAATATGTTTGGTGTTTTGTTAACATAATTTTCTGAGCTGAAATTTTCGCCACTTTTTAATAAAATGACTTCGGGTTGGATGTGTTAAACCCTGAGAAGTATGTGAATTTCTGTGCAAATGCTTGCGAACTACCTTTTGGAGGTGTCGGGCAGTGTTCCCACTGGTGGTACTCAAATACATTTCTAGGTGTTATAGATTTGTGTAAGAAATGATGACCATATTGCTGGTAACAGTACAATGTTTCATAATCTGAAGTACCTTCTAACATTTCATTGTTCGGAAATGCTGCAGTTTTTTCTAAATCAGACATTAAATTGTTCACAGTATCAGTGTCCCAATCATCAGAAAATGTACTGGAGGTAATGATATCACTTAAAGAAATTTTAAATACATGTTTTAGCTTTAAACGTTTAGTCGGACCGAATACATCATAATCAATCTTGTCCCATACTATACCGTCCGGTATAGGAACTGCTGTGATGTTCACCGAAGACAAGTCTCTTGGTTCACGATGTGAAGACTGGTGTGGTTTTAAAATCAACTTGACTCTTTGGGCTGTAGAGCTTTGCTGGAGGTATCGTCCATTAATAAGCATACTAAATGTTATAATTAAACCTAGCCAGAAAATGAAAAATAAAATCCCAGTGATATACCATAGTTCTATACAAGGTGACACCAGGTAAGTCTTTCTGAAAAAGTTAAAAAAGTCAGTGAGTTTCTGTTGGAGTGATTTTTTGGCTGGCGTCGTTTCCGGTTCGCTTGGATCCAGTGAAAATGTATCAAACTTCATGAAATAGCCAGAAGCAGTTCAATCAATTGTTGGAATTGCATCGGGATTTGTTGAAATCGGATTTTGCTCTTGACGAGGCATGTTGACGTAGATGTCTGTATTAGGTCTGATTGCAACTTGGTTGTTAAGTTGATTTTCATTTTGGAGATGAATTTCTTGTTGGAGTGGAACGAATTCCATTGCATCGTTGCTTATTACTTCATTCCGTACAGGTGGCTCTTCAAACGTGATGAGTCTTTCTGTTTGAACTTCTTGGATTGTAGCGAGAGGAGGGCGTCTGCTACTGTGGAGTCCACAAGGCCTACTGTTTAGTTTCGGCCACATAGTGTGGTTTGATTAAGTCAATTGAGACGAATCTTTTCTCCTTTTTTCCGGCAAGAGGCGGCAGAAGTACAGTTCTTGTGCCTTGGATTGCAAGGACCGGTACAGGCTTTCTGTAGGATGGCCCAAATTCTTTCTTGTCAGCAATCTTCTCTCTGACCAGATCCCCGATTTTTGGGATCAAGATAGGTCTTGCCGTTACTGCCTTGACTTCCTCAGTGGCGGCCTGTTTCTGCAGCACGTTACTTTGTTGTGTTCTGAATTCATTAAGATCCTGTAAAACAGCCAAACGATCATGGATATCAAATGGTTTTTGATCCGACACTGCGCCTTCACAATCAAGATCAGGTACCCACATTCTTGTCCCAAAAAGGACCTTGTAAGGAGTGACACCCCCTAGAGAGCTTCTTCGCTGATTATTGATCGTGCGCTGTACCCCATAAAGGTGATCGCCCCATCTACCGCCCTTGCCTAATACCCTAGCTGTTAAAGATTGCTTTAAGTCTCGGTTTTTCCTTTCCACAACAGAATTTCCCTCGGGATGGTACGGAGAGGAGTACCGCAATGCTACGCCCATTCCTTCCATGGCCTCTTTGTAAGCCCGAGAGCTAAACGCCGGACCATGGTCAGAATGTAACGTGCCAACTGCGTATGTGCCGATAAAGACTTGCAAATCTTTTATAACAGTTCGAGCGTCAGCCGAGCGCTGAGGCCAGACCCATAGGAATCTAGAGCATGAATCCACTGCAACCATAATGTATTTCTTGGCCCCATCAGATTGTAGGGGTCCGCAGTGGTCCAAATACACACATGCAAGTGGTTTGTCTGATTTCAGCAATGGTGTCTACGCTGGGTGTGTTACGGTGGAACCTTTCATCTGCTGGCAGATGTCGCATTTTAAGACATAGTCTTTAGTCTGCTTTGTTAACCCTAGCCACCAGTAGCGCTGTTTCAGTAAAGAAATAGTCGCTGTGACGCCTGTGTGCGCAGAACCCAAACCCTCGTGTGCTGCTAGAATTAAACTTTGCCTACGATCCATATTTGGTATTACTCTATCCCCCACTCCAGGAATCTGAGCATATGGAATGTTTTGTGCATCTAACTTGTAGGAGTACTTGAGTGGAAATTTCTTTGGTACTGCTGTGCTGCCTTTGCGCAAAGCATTGACAGCTACCATTATCTCGCCATCTACCCTCGTCTTTGAACGAGTAACTGCAGCTACGGCGGCTGTGCGAACAGCCCCCTTTGCGGCTTCATCAGCCAATGAATTCCCTTCAATGTGAACGCCATCACGCTGATGACTCAGTGTATGTATCACGTGAGCCCTTGGTAGTTCGTTTCTCAACTCCACTACCTGTTCCCATAGCATTTTATGCTTAATTGTGCCACCTTTTGCATCTTTGAACCCGTTTTGTTCCCAATGATGTAGATATTCATTGTACGACTGTACACAGTAAAAGGAATCACACACAACAAGTGTAGGGAATTTGTGATCCGTATTTATAAGTGCCAGTATAAGTGCTTTGAGTTCTGCCAACTGAGCCGTGCAGTCTCCTAGAGATTGCGTTTTAGTGCAACTCGGATGGAACTTGCCATCGTGCATGCGACCTTTAACAATTGCACACGCTGCGCTGTAAGCTTGCTTGCTTCCTGTGGCTGGTTGAGCAGATCCGTCAGTATAGATAATGTATTCATACTGATCGAGAGACAAAATTTAATTTGGTAGAGGATATTCTTGTTCGTACTGCAGGAATGCCTGTGTTTTTAAACTTGGATCAAACCTGTATTCAACATCCGTTGCAGTAAGAGAATTAGCCCATTGTATCCATCTTGGATGTAAGGCTTTAGCATTTGGAATGCTAGCTTTTGTAACAGCTTCTAAAGCTGGTACTGGGGTCACGACAATTATGCGCTTTCCCTGAGCCAGAGCTCTTTCTCTTGCTACAGCGGTCTGCACTGCTGTCAGGATTTTCTCTGTTGAAGTGAAACGCATTTCTGCGTTTGTGTACAGGTGTGATTTGTATGCGATTGGTACAGTTTCACCTTCATTAAAAGTTAAATAAGTGTACCCGCATTGACCCGCTATTACTCGGATCACTAAGTTCTGTGCATTTACGCGTGTCTGGAAATGTTTAGAAGCTATCATGTCTTCCTGTTGGGAACGCAGGATATTTGTGTGTTCCTGTGTCCATTGTCTGACTGAAAAATCAGGTTTTATTGAATCATAGAAAGGTTTTACTCTTTCTACGTAATCCAAAATGTGTGTTCGACCTAAATTTAGGAATCCCAGAATCGATTGTAAATTCTTTAATGATTTTGGAGGTTGGAGCAGCGCGCACTTTTCTAAAAAGTTAGCTGCCAGGCTTTTCCCCTCACTTGACAGCTTGTATCCCAAAAACAGGACACTGAGGTGGGCAATTTTTGATTTTTTAAAGTTAAATTTATAGCCCTCAGAGGCGAATCCCATAATAATGGTGCTCACCCTGGTCAAGTGCCTCCGCAAGTCATCGTCCATCAGATAAATGTCATCTACATAGGACAATGCTTCTTCATCCAAATTTTGGAGTAACTCTGTTACCCTTGCTGAAAACAACCCCGGGCTATTCTTATACCCTTGGGGGAGTCGGCAAAATTGCCGTTGGGACCCTAACGCACTGAATGCAGTCAGATACCTGCTTTCAGGCGCTATATTTTGGCAGAAAAATCCATTTGAGATATCAAGTGTTGTTTTGTATTTTTGTCGCACAATGTTATTCATTAATGCGGCACTGTGTGCATTTTGAACTGCAAATGTCTTTGTGCAAGTGTTTAAATGTCTGTAATTTAAAACTAGACGATATGTATTGTCAGGTTTGGCTACGGGGAACAAAGGATTGTTCATAGGTGAAGTGCAATTTTCAATCAACCCCTGGTATTCAAGTTGATCTAGAATCTCCCTAACTTGTTTTTTAGCTTCCTGCTTTATAGGGTATTGCCTTTGAGCATTTGGGGAAACTTTTAATGGGATCACGTGGTGGGTTGAATCCTCATCCCAACCAGCATGATTTTTGTACAATGCTGGAGCTAGGGCAACCGCCCACTCCTGCGCATATGCATGTTTTAGGTGAATGGGAACGAGGTCGGAAAAGGCTGGAAAAATTACAGTTTCTCCCCTAGGGCACTCCATGACGAATGCTGGCGGCCAGTCTTGCTCTGCTAATAGGATGTCATACCCAGATGACAAATTTTCCCAAAATAGACCTTTAACTTTTCTGGGGTTGTCCCCCTCCATCCGGAGTGTTATCTCATGTAACTTATGTGGGGCGCTTACCCGAGTATCAGGTGTTTCCACCGTGATATACTCACTCAACTCCGCTGTCACCAGAAATTCCTTCAGGTTCTGGCAAGATATTGTTACTTCTGCCGCGCTGTCAAGCATCGTCTGAGCCCATTCCCCGTTCAGAAGCTGTGTCCTCAGAATTCTGGGCATGTCTGATCTTGAGACCTGCTACCTTCTTCTTTTTGAACTGAGGTTTTGATTTTTGTTTATCTTCTTTTTTAGGTGCGTAGTCCGCAGCGCGTTGCGTGTCTCTGGACTTTGTACGCTCCTCTTGTCTGTGTTCTGACCGTCCTTCCCTCTCAGAGTTTCTTGACGAACCCTGAAAGGAACGAGAGGAACGAGTATCAGTATCCTGATACCTGTCAGGTTTTTTAATATTATCCCTATTCCTGAGGTTATACCTCCTTTCAGAGGGCTCCTGTTGAGGAGACCTACCCCTGGATTGAGATCTGGTGTCTTTAGACTTTTGTTGTTTTTTATTTTCCCACTTCTTTTTAGAAGAAGTAGGTGTCTGCTTTATAGTGTCCTTTTCAGGACTGCCCACCAGTTGTGGTTTTAATGCTTTCCCACCTAGACTGTCTCTGCCTAGTTCTGCATATGCAGTTTCAATTATTTTGGGTAGTTCGTGTTGTTGATCCTCTGGACCGAACTCCCTCAGGCGTTGGCGGATCGCCACTGAAGCTGCTTCCCCCTTAATGGTAGCTAGTATTATGGCTGAGACCTGTTCAAAGTTGTTTAGCAACTTCATCCGTAAGTTAAGGGCAGGTTCTGCTCCGTACTCATTTTGTATCTGTCTCAATACGTCAGGTACTACTGCTATTGACGGGATACCATGTGTTCTGGTATATATGGCAGCAAAGACTGAACCCCAAGAGGTGCAATCCTCTAGTTGTGGTGTGATCCCCATGGGCAAGCAGATTGTTAGAATTCTGTGTTTATCACTGGTGGTAGTATTTGGGAATACTGCTTCAAGCTGAGTTATTTTCTGAGCTATCCACAATGGAATTTGTTCGCGTTTTGCTGGCATTTTGCCCATTACCGCGTGTAATGTTTGTGGAGTAATTTTATTAACTGTACCCTGGATTGGAGTATCTTGTGCTGCAGCTGGTGCAGGTTGAACTGTTAAAGTCCTCATCACAAATTGTGTGAGGTTTCTGTAGATTTTAATTAAATCTCTGTGTTGTACGAGTAAGTCTGGCTGTGGCATTGTGCCAATGTCAGGATGTGGTGTGTATGCTGCTAATATGGGCATGTTGCTCCTGCTCCTCCGAGCGGGCCTAATCTTGCTCTTCCTCGTACGTGGGGTAGGGCGCCTTTAAACCAGTAATTATGCTCCTGGTAAGTGAGCGGAATCTCGAACTCCTCAAAAGGAGTATAGTCTGCTGGTGTTTCATCTTTTAGGTAGTAGTGAAATACATCTGTAACTGGATTCGCTGCTGGGAATGTAACCCATGAATAGAACACTTCTGTTTTATTGGATTCGTGTGCCTCAATTACGAAAATTACTTTACCACCCCTGGCTCTTAAGCCATGTTCTAGAAGTTTTATAGTGACTGCCCTTCTGAAATTTGGTGCAATCTGTATTGCATCTTCAGGGTCTTCTTCTCCTAAACCGAAGAGGTCTGTTTCAACTCTCCTTGTTACGTCTGCTTCTTCCACCATTTTTAATTGGAAGAAGAGAGGTTAAAGAATTTTTAAGATAAGGTGTAAATGCACAATTGTAGGAACTAAATGTCCTTCAAGCTTGATTAACCAACAGCCAATAAATAGTATTCTCGTACTACTCAGCTGTGGCGGAGTTTGTGCCCACCCACTCCAGACGTCTCTGGTGTTTTGTGAGTAGGTTCTCTGAGAATAGCACGACTGAACTACTCAGATTCTACTGTTAAATAAGTACCCAACCAACGTTGGCGGCGCCATGTCGTGTAGTTCCTATAGTACCCCTGCAGGACCTGCGCGTTTGGATAACATATACTGCGGGCTTGGTGGCAGACTAACTCTGAGCACCCCCACCGAATATGTTAGCCTAGTTTGCATTAGCTAGCTCGCAGTGCCACTAGTGTCTCCTCTTATCGGGGAGAGATTAGTTTCTGGCAACCTTAGAACATGACAACCCTGATTCCCTCAGAATCGTGGAAACAATTTACTACCTTTCGTTCAGTCACTCGTGCTCATTTATTCGGTTTGTCTCAGAGAGTTACACAGAATAAACAGTCGGGCGTTTCAATAAGTATTTATTGAACAGTTGTTATTCTAATGTAAAATATATGTGCTGCGGTAACCAGCAGACAATAGCAGAGATATATTATCAGCAGTACGATAAAAGCAAAGGGATAGAACAGTTCTACCATATTGCAATAATCATGAATACATACATGAATATAAAAGCATTATGCAAGTGCGCGTACTCCTACGATGCCTAACTAAATGTACCTGAGTGTACCTAGCATATGTGTAGGTCTAAAGCCTAAGAGCCAAGAATCCTTCTAGGATTTAGTTGAACCCCCATACCTGAATAGAGAGAGTGTGGGACCCCGTCCTGGTCTCGAGTTGGACACCCCGTTAGGGCTGTGTCAGACCGCTGTCAGCTGGAGCAACTGCATGCAGGAGCCTCAGCGTCTCTGGTCAGTGTGTCAGCATGGAAGTCTCGGTTCCCTCTGTCTTACCAGGGCAAGATGTGGTGTATTTATACACTAAAGAGTCTCGGTCCTCAGTATGGTTTGTATTGGACATGAGGAAGACGTCAGGGGTGAACTTTGTACATACATTTATGCCAGTGGTGTATTCCTAGAGAGCCATGCATAATTAATGAGTACAGTGTGGGCCTGTGTTTGGAAAAAACCCTGCTGTATTCAAAACCACAGGATAGATAACGTTCAGCCCTCAGAGCTCGTTGTGTACTAGCTGGGACCAATGTAGGTGAAAGATCATGCCTATATAAGGAATCATGACTATAATAGGACATGTACAGTTATGACCATAATTGGGCATATGCGGCTATGACCATAATAGGGCAAGTACGAATATGACCATATTAGGGTAAATATGAATACGTCCATTTTAGGGCATGTACCAATGGGTCTACATTAGGGCCTCTATGCGGGATATAACAAAACCACAATATGTGTGAGATTAAGGACAGAATCACACATCTGAACTCAGCAGTGGCAGAAGGACAGAGGGTAACAGCAGAAAACTTCAGGCCCATGACTGATGCTATTGGAGGCCTTTGCAGCGTCATGCAGCAAGACCATATTTCCCACCGCAGATGGCACCACCAACTATTGGGCTGTGTAGATGGCTACACAAGGTGCATCAACCACCTGAGAAATACAACAGCTCTCCTGTTGAGATGCACTGTGGCCTCGCAAGTAGGAATTGCCCATTGTAGTGGTGATATTGGCCAGGGGTTTTGTGCAGGTCACCAAAGCTGTTGAGCAGTTGCAGACTGCAACAATTGCTGGTAAAAGTGAACTGGATGTGGGGGTTAGTGAGGAGGCCTCCAGCCTTAGTAGCGTCACAGCACTAGTGATGGATTGCAGACGGCACAGTGCTGGGCATAGTGCTGAGTCAGAGGACTCATCAAGGGAGGGCACAGAGCACACTGACCAGGCCAGTGGAGTGAGTGGCCACAAAAACATAATATGGGCTTGCGCCCTGTCATGCCATGAGGTCAATTAACCTATTGCATTTTGTTGTCAGTGCTGACAGTTTAGTATTATGGCAAATTTATCTATAGTTTTGGTCATCTTCTTTGACTGTGTGCATGTATTTCACCTGAATTCAAGGTAATAAATATTTACATTAGCAGTTACTTCATGTTGTGCATTGTCTCATCATTACTCACCTTAAAAATAATTATGCATTATTTCTGCACGTCTTTGTTTTCCTCCTGCTGCCCTTGAACTGTCTTCTAGTTGGCAAGTTCGACATGGCTCATCATCTTCACCTGAATCTGTATCAGAAAGATCCAAGGGTAGTCCTCTGGTAGTTGCGATGTTGTGCAACATGGTACATGTGGCCGCAATCTTGAAGCTAGTTTCAGGACTGTACTGTAGTGCACCACCACTTTTATGGAGACAGTGGAAGTAACTCTTGAGTAATCCAAAGGTCCGGTCAATTACATTACATGTACTTTTGTGGGCAGCATTGTAACGTTGCTTACTTGGAGTGGTTGGACTGAGATATTGGGTGAGGATGAATGAGCGCACAGCATATGCACTGTCACCTGCACGGGCAAAAGCAAGAGATTATTCACTGTGCCCTTGTCAATGCATCCGAAGTGACTGCTGGCCCGTGATACATGTATTTAACTAGTAGGTATCATTCTCCAAATTCACCCCCAAGTAGATGTGTGTAGATTCCACTATGTCTGAAGATTAATGAATCATGCGTACTACCTGGGAATTTTGCCAATATGTCTGTGGTGATATATGCGCCATTGCATATTACTTGGATGTTTAGAGAATGGTAGCATTTCCTATTCCTGAAGTGGTACTCATTGACTGAGGGGAAACATCTAGCTAGATGTATCCCATCAATGCAGCCAATGACATGGGGAAATTGTGCTAACTGGTAGAATTGCAATTTTGTTGCTGCAAGTCCTGTGCGTTGCTTGGGAATCTAATTTACTGATGTATTTTCAGCAACATTGCATCCAGGGATGCACTGAAAAAGTGTGACATTGCACTTTGGAAGACCCCTCCTGCTGCTGCTATTATGCCCAGGTAGCTCCCTGAGGCTAGGAGATGCAGAGAACATAGGACCTGCACATGGGTGGGAATGGCATTGGTCCTGCAAATGTGACGCTGCAGTTGTGGTTGCAGGTCGGCTATTAGGTCTAATATGATGGCAGAATTTAAGCTATACTAGTCATATATTTCATCCTCTGTGTGGCCAAACAATGTTATGCACGTTCTGAAAATGCACTCTTGTCTCATACTCCTTCTCTGTGCTGCAGCCTGGATCCTCATCCTCCTTGCAATTAAGTAAAGTGCAGCTATTATTGAACAAGCTGAGGCACTCTGGGCCTGTTTAAATAGGTTACACCTGGTTATCACTTGAGTGGAGTTGGTAGTGTCTAGCACATGCAAAACTGCATTTTCTAGACCATTCGCAAATTGCGAATGGATATTACACTACATTTGCGATTACCTAATTGCGATTCGCAAAAGGTAGTTGCAAATTTTGAAATCACAAATTTAGCTATTACCTAAATGTGGGCTGCGAATGCATTTCATGCATTCGGAAAGGCAATTTTGCATTCGCAAACGGGCAAAAGTTTCGAATCGCATTGTTTGCAAATGCAAAATTATTTGTTAAAGGGGGCTGTGGAGCATCCATAAACACTCAGACTCAGGCATAGCACTTATCTGTGCCTGAGCAGTAAGAAAGAAGTAAGATCACTGCAGGTTCTGAGTATTTAAGCATGTTCCAAAATGTTACGGTTATAATAATTATTATTATTATTCTATTCAGTGTTCTATCCTTGTTGCTGTTGTGTATGAGATGCATAATGTTGGCCTCCGTGCCTTGCCGTAAAATCCAAAGATGAGCGGCACTCAAGGAGGCGGTGTCCAATTATTTACTGTATTTTTGACAAAATAATGAAAAAAAAATGCCAAAGCGTTTTGCCCGCGCTTGGTCTTGATCATGGCTCAAATGATAGTCCTTTCATTTTTACTTTCTTCACTCCCTTAACATCTGTGATATGGCATGCTGGGAGATGTAGTGTTCTTAAAAAGAAAAAGCGTTTGTGCATTTATTACCCTTATTGTGCCTTCGATCTTTCTTCTGTATTATGTTTCCAGCACAGTTAGTATATGCTTAAATTCAGATCTAGTTCCCTGATTAAATGTCTATTGCCATAGTTAACCGTTAAGACTTTCTATTGTTCCATTCATTTGCATGCACACTCATTATATTGGTATGATGTTATATATCCCTTAGTGAGAGATCTGTCTCTTTTGGTCATTTAAATCAAAAATGTTATCACTAAATTCATAGTATTCAGTCATTTGGATATCATATTTTTTGCATGTTTCCTGTTTTACATGTTATTTATATAGAAGCCAACACTAGGATGTCAATCATATGTGCAGGTAATATTAATAATGTCCACAGCATTTTGTACATGGATACACTTCTCCACCTGTCTTTTTAGATGTAAACATGTAATTCCTCAACATTGTCTAGTCCATAAGACATGCACGTTTGTAACCTGATGTATACTTGAATTTTAACTTTCTAAATTTTCATGTTCTGATCCCTCCCTGTTCATTCTTGCATACTGTAACTATTCCATAGAAATTCTTTGAACAACAATCCTCACATAATGTTTGGCCATTGCATGTAGGATCTTTATTGTTGACTGCTCTTGTATGTTGCAATGTCCTTTTACATAAAGAACATGTGGCACTCCCCACATATTTTAAGTTTAAGACAAACTGTGTACTAAAGGTTTTTGGGGGATTTAGATCACTTGTTTTTTTCTATCTTCAATTTCTTTCATTATCTGCACTATTCTGCAAGCTTTACAAGTTGTTCATCCAAAGAACTCATCATGAGCTGCTGTTAGCCAGTTTTTCTTTTTCTTTTTATCTTCAAAGCGACTTTGAACATCCAGCCGTTCAGTGCAGTTGTTTTTATAAATGTAGCACAATCAGCTGGAAGGGAACTTTATTATTGTAACTTGCAAACAAGCCTCAGAATTTGCTGAGTCCCTTCCCAGGCTCTACTTAATCACATCTAAATGTAGATTAGAGGCTCAGAGATTCATTTGGGTGATCAAAAAGAAGTTTTTTGATTATAATTCATCACATACCATGCCAACACATGTTTTGCGACAGCACGACATATAGGGCCTGATTCACTGAGGTAAACTTACACTTTTGTGTAATTTTATGATTGTTTGCTATTCACAAAGGTATTTTACTAGTAGTATCTTTATTACAGCAGAGTCTCAGCGCATAAAAGTATAGGACTGTCCTATCTTTTCATGTGCAGAGACTCCACAGTCATAAAGATATTACTGCTTGAACATGAAATACCTTGGAAAAACAAGAGACAAGAGGCGTTTGGCAAAACAGGAACAGTTTGTATAATTAAAGAGTGCGGCCGGGAGATCAGTCACAGACATAGGGTCTGAGGACTGTCTCAATTTACAATTGGTCTAACATGGGTTTTTATACAATTCATTGATTGCAATAAAATAGTTCCAGCGATCCTTTCTTGGTAAGGAATGTGAACCTATTGGATGAGGAATCCTTGAGTGGATACAATGCGCCCAGTGGATAACGTGTCTAAATGTCCGGCATGGGGAGTCCATGATCACTGCTTGTATTGTGTGTGCTGTGTCCTGATTGGCTATGCATTCCTAACTTCATGTGGCATCTGACTTTATGGTGTTTTGGGAACGCATGCACCTGCATGCACCCCTCCGGTCATGTGTGCTTTATTGGGGCCAATCTCCCTGGACCATTGTGGAGTTGCTACGTCTATCTTTGGGATTGATCTGGGATTTCCTGTTCGCGCATTTGTCTGCTGGCTACGTGCCACCCCAACTGTGAGCTGTCAATCAGTGACCTCGGGCCTGGGTCTCAGAGCCTGCCTGACTACGTATTTCTGATTCAGGGTTGACGTGGAGTTCACAACGGGAGAATATGTCAATAAAGATGCAATTTCGTTTTTATACATGAATGTATCATTATTCATATTGACATCAACTTTTTCAATATTAGCAATATTGCTAGCGATCATAAACTTAAGCAAAAGTGTGAGTTTACCTTTGGGAATCAGGCTCTAAATATGTCGCTTCATCAGGGCTGAGTATCTTTGGAAGTATTGTATTTTGCATCAAAATCAAAAAGGAATTAATAATGCAGTATCCATATCACAAATGGAATTTCTTCAGGAACAGTTATGTCATAATATAGGTTTCCATACTTTATGTTAGTCAATTTCTTGTTTTTGAGAATTTCATGTAGGTGGCATGATAACCCCTTCAGCTAGTTCCAGATATTGTGCTGCTTTAGAATTTCTGCAACCTTTTATGAAAGATATTGTTGGATAGTCTACTATTAGGTTTCCAATGTCTGGATAATTTTTGATGAGATGACAATGTTTTTGGAATATTTTCCTGATGTTACTATGTTCTTTGCTATAAGTTAGAATCAGTCTAATTTTATTTTCTTGGGCTGTAATGCTCTATTCTTTTTTGTGAGTAGTGTTTTCATTCTTGTTTTCTTTACTAATCTTTCAAAAGCCTCTTTCTTTTATACTCACTCTGTATCCTTTTTTTTCAAAGTGTTGCTTAGTTTCCTCGCAATTCATCTTTAGTTCAACTATATCTAAAGGGTTCCTCTTCAGTCTTAAGAATTCTCTGTACAGAATAATGTTTATCAGTGATTTTGATGGAAGCTTTCTCCATGTAGCATTGTGTTTTTTGATGTTTGTTTACAATGCAGTGTTGTATTTAACTGTATATCTTTTACATAAATTAGAATTTCCAAAACTGTATTCCTACCTTTTTTATATTGCAAGTAAATTTAAAACCACATTCATTATTCAAGCTTTTTGTGGAAATCCTTCTCTGTTCCATTCCAAATAATAAATAAATCATTAATATATCTTATAAAATTAGTATTTCCTGAAGCATTTTATTTTCTCCTCCCAGGCTATTTCTCTTTCCCACCACCCTATCATCAGGTTGGCGTAACATGGAGAAAAAATGCCCATAGATGTTCTGCAGCTTTTTCGGTATACAGTTGATGGTTGAAAATGAAAATATTGTCATTAAGGCAGATATCTATCACCTTTAGTAGCATGCATTTTGGAATGTTCAAATTCTCCAATATTGCGTTGTCTCAAAAAATATTTGCATGCTTTTAGACCAATAGCATGCCTTATCAATGTGTATAAAGACATTATGTCAATTGATACCAAATAAAAATTATTTCACCAGTTTATGCTCTACAGTCGGGCCTCTGGATCCTTGATCTATGAACTTTGATTTTGTACCTCTAGAGCCAAATAATAGTCTGCAAATTGTGATGTTCTTTTAAAGAGTGAATTGCATGCCAACACTATTCATCACCTCAGGTAATTAGTTCGAAGCATATGTATTTGTGGTAAGAGGAATATGGTAGATTTCAACAGATCTTCTGTTTTCATACACCAATATTCTTCATCAGTTATTAATAACTGAGGTTGCCAAATTTCCAAATATTCAGCATAATGATCTTTTATTTCTTTAATAGGGTTTCTGTTAAGATTTTTTATAATTATTAAAATTCACTTGTTTCATTTTTATATTTTTGATAGCTGTCTTCCTCTTAGTGGTTAGATTTCCTGTTTTTGTCCTGGTGTCTATTATTTTCTAATTTGTCAACATCCTGGGACATTAATTCATGAAAAATATCCAATCTATTCCCTGGTGAGAGGGTTAGACATGACTTAGATATTTTGTAGATTGCTGTATTTATGATTATTAGCATTTAATGATAATTCTTGTAAAATGTTAGTTTATGTTATTGGTTGTGAATCCTCCTCATTAATTAATTCATATCAATTCACTAATTAAGGATTCTTTTCTATTGTCAAGTTTGGCTTACCCTGTAGAATTTCCTGTCCTGCTATTGATTAGTCCTTCTCTTTTTACCCCTTGCATGAATTTTCACCAGCTTAAGTTTTCTTACATATTGATACATGTCTATTCTGATTTCTATGTAGTCAAAGTGCTGACCTGGACAAAACAAGAGTTCTTTATTCAATAATGATCTTTCATCTACAATGTAGTTTAATTAATGTACAAACAAATTAAAATTTTAAGTGTCTAGAGCATTTTTCATCTCTGTTGAATGTGTAGCTGGTACTTTTTTTCTTTGACTTCTCTTGGTTTTCCTCTTCTTCTGGTTTTTTAAAGTCCCCATCCTCTTCCTCCAGTGTCTTTGCTGTATATATCAGTCTAATTTCCTCTAAAAAAGAGATAGTTTGTATTAGTTTATCATATCAGCTTAATGTTCCTTCCTTCTCCACTACTGATATCTATGTCAGATTCATCCATTTCCTCTCATGTTGAAGGCTCCACTACTTTCTTATCCAATGCATGTTTATTTTTAAGTAAATCAAACTGTTTTGCAAGGTATTTATTCTGCCTTACGCTCAGTCTCTCCCATCTCGTGTAAATTTCTTATGTATTCACTGTTTAACATCCTCTTCATGTTGTTTGTTTTATATTTTCCTCTATATTTTTTTATTTCCACAAGTATCTTGTTATGATCCTTTTTGAATGCTTAAATTTCCATCATATGTTTGGAACATTTCATATTATTGTCATTCCATTCTTGTAATAATTCAGAGCAGGTGTCAGAATGATTAGTCACCATATTTTGTAAACGTCAATGCTTCCTTTTTCAGCATACCTAAAACTTCGCTCAGCAAAAACTGAGATATTATTCTTTGGGGCAAAACCATCCTTTTGGTCTCCATCTTGTTGGCCGTCTGAGCTAGGCTCTCCTCCCGTCCCCGTTTGGACGGCAAGGAATCTCTGAGTGATTTTTAATGACACACTAAATTTCATGGATCGGACAAATGCAGTTACATCAGCGCTTTTTAAAAGTTGGGGTTGCTAAAAAAAGTTCTACCATTTATCACAGCACAATTGCGTAAACTTTCCGTCACCGCTTTAGTGATGGCAAAGATTGACTATTGCAATGGCCTATATCTTAATGCACATCAATCAGTTACAAAGAAGTTGCAGATACTGCAGAATGCAGCTGCCAGGCTTCTGTTCAAGATTCCTAAACATCAATCTATCACCAGGTATCTGAGGGAGCTGCATTGGCTTCTGGGTAGACATAGGAAACACTTTGCATCACGTACAAAGCACTGCATGGCCAAGGACCAGCCTTTCTGAGAAAAATTTTCACCTGTTATAGGACTGGCAGGGCGCTCAGTTCAGTCACGGCCAATTTGGTGACAGCTTCTAGATTACAGCGTATGTCCTGGGGAGGTAGGAGCTTTGTGATCCGAGCATCTAGAGCTTGGAACGCACTCCCTCTTCAGGTAAAAACCATGCCAAACCTACTGGGAATCAAAACCGGACCTGGCAGAGTGCTCGGCCGGCCCCCCCAGGGGGTTAGGGTGCGGCCGAGCTGTTTGCAAGGGCTGGTTTCGGCCGATTTTGTTACAGGGGCCGATATTGCAACTATGCTGCAAAAACGGCCCTGTAACAAAAACGGCCCCCCAGGGGCCATAAACCGGCCCCCACCCTGGCGGCTCACAGGGGAAATGCCCAGTGCCCACTACGGCCAGTCCGGACCTGGCCTTCAGAGAGGCTCTGAAAACTTGGCTGTTCTCAGCAGAATCTCAGATCACAAGGATGGAATTAATACGCGATCAGTTTCCATTTCAGATCGCACGTATGAAATAAACATGCAGATGCTTTCAGCTCGCGCAAACACTCCCTACGGCTAATCGAGCGCTTTACGAAAAAATAACATAATATACCTCTTTAGCCAAAATGTTTTTAATGGTTTTCCTACGTTTTTATGTAGTATACTTTTATGGTTTTAAAATTAACCCAATAAAGTGATTTTGACTGACTGACTGATAACCATGCTTGGTCCTAATCACAGGTAAAACATTAGTGTTTTCACTTGTATTACCTTCACTCCCTTTATGCCTGTTGTTAGGTGGCATGCGGGGAGATGTAGTGTTCTCACAAAATGATTTGTGCATTCACTCTCCTTGTTGAGCCTTTGATCTTTTTTGCTTATTTACTTTCCAGCAGAGTGCGTGCATATTTAACTTCAGATCTAGTTCCGTGAATAAATGTCTATTGCCACAATTATCCATTGGGAAGTTTTATTGTTATTTGCACAGTCATCGTATTGGTTGGTTGTCAGAGAAAGTTCTAGGGGCTTGACCAATACTAGCTGAAATTTAGCTTTCAGGTCTTGCAGCATCTATAAGCTGTGATCTCTTCAGATCAGTGAGAGCTAGGAAGATGATTCAAATGGTTCCACAATAAAAATAACCAATGAAAGTGAATGGGACATCATCTCAATAGCAGGGAAATCAAGCAAAGACCTCTGTGACCATCTAGGAATGGTGAAGTGTTAATATAGAAATTCAAAGGGTACAATGTGGGTAGGCATGGTGCATGATCAGGGAATGAAGGCGCCGCTGTCACTTCATGAGTGAGGAGGTACTTGGAGTTGTTTCTGTTCTGGAAGCAACAGTAGATTCTCCAGAGCCTGGGACTTGTCATTGGTCCCTTAGGTATCCAGCAAAAAGTAAATGTCACTTAGCACTAATGTGCAAATCAGTCCTTGGAAATTTGCAGAACTTTGAAATTCTTAGCCGAGGCAGCCATTAATAATTTAACGCTTGAGCCACATGCAGGAAGGGCCTACCAAAGCATTACCTTTTCAAAGTTTAAAATCTTCAGCTTATCAGGAGGAAGTTTACCTTATCCCTTTCTCCATGTTTTACAGGCCCTCAGGCCCTCATTTACGGGATTTTGGCAAAGGGTAGCACAGCAAATCACTTTGCTGCACTGCCCTACGCCAAAGGGAAAGGGCAGGAATGCACCGTATTTATGCAATACAGTACATTTCTGTCCTTTCTCCCTGTGCTGGCTCCGTTTCAGCAGCCTAGCACCAATGTAGGCAACCTTGCACCTTAGTGGTAGGGTGCCTCCATTGCATGCAGGATAGTTTTTGTGCAGGAAAGGGCAGCTTCCTGCTGAGAAACAATCCTAAGAGGTGTTTTACTCTGTGGAGAAGATGAGGAGAAATAAACATATTTCTCCTCGTTACGCCTCACCTCTGGATGCGTAAGGATTTGGGGCTTCCCCAGATTTACATGATTTTGTAAATCTGGGTCAGCGCCAAAATCCATGGGTGTTGCGCGCAAACACCCACCGCAACACACATGGAACGCCTCCTAGGCACAGAGTAAGGCGATGCAGCGATTTGCGCTGCGTCGCCTTACTCATGATTTATGAGGCCACTCAAAGCTACACAGGGTGGCTTTGCGCGGCTTCATAAATCTGAATCACAGCTCTCCATCACACATGACCCCTTTAAGTGGTGCAAAAGTGATGTAAGTCTCTCATAAATAACCCTGTTAGTGTATGTTGCAACAGGTCATACCAGTCACAACTAGTCAATTTAAGGATCTCTGAATAACTGGCATTTTATTAGAAATTGTTGGGTACTGGGTGAGAAATACAAAACTAATTTAAACAGTTATAGGGCCATATGTATCAAGCCTTTTCCCCATTTGCAAACGGACAGATTCTCAGAATCGGCCTGTTTGCGAATTGGAAAAAGCCTATTGGGATGTATCATCCCAAAATAGAGAATTGCAAAATTTGCGATTCTCTATTTTGCGAATGCAATTAAGGAATTGCAAATTGCGATTCTTTAAATGCAATTCTGGAAGCACCAGAAATTTGCTATTTGGCCTTAAGGAATTGCAAATTACCACCAACTACAAGTTGGTGGTAATTTGTGATTTTCTTTAAAAAAGCACTTTTTTGATTTTTTAAAGGCAATGCATATTTCAGGGGTGCAACAGGGTGTCCTTTTGGCACCTTTGCAACCCTGAAATTGCATTCTCAAATTGCGATTCTCTAATTGGTAATCGCAAATTGAGAATGTCTTCCCATTCATTCCTATGGGCCTCCTAGCCCATAGGAATGAATGGAAAGGTATTCCTTATTTGAGAATCTCAATTTGCGATTCGCAAATAAGGAATATGTAGGATTCGCAAAATTTTTAGCAAATCCTACATACATTGGATTTTACGATTCTGTAATTGCGATTCGCTAAAAATCGCAATTTGAGAATCGCAAAACTCTTTTTTGATACATATGGCCCATAATTACAAAATTCGAATCTATAAAATAAGTACAAGTAATATCAGCTGTTGTAGGAAATCCCTAATTAGGCACCAATTTGCAGTGAGCCTGGGCATGAGTGTTAGGACTTGTCAGTAATCAGTAAACACAAAGCTAAGCTGCAGACACACTCATGCAGACAAGAGTCATTTATTTAACTAAATGCCCAAAAGTATTTGACTTCTTAATGTACTTCATTGTTCCTAGGTACTCAGTAAGATGGCAGAAATTGAGAACACTGGTACAAATTACACATTCATAGACTTATTCCGAACTCCAGTACTGAGGAAGGTTTCCATCTGTGTAGCAGCTGCATGGTAAGGAAATTAATTATTTTGATGTTCTAAAATATGTGATCTTTCCTTGTTTTATGATGCAGAAGAGTGGTCTGCTTATTCCAAGTGATTGCCTGTCACCTCTCTTGTAGGTTTGGTGCGTTTGTCTCTTACTACGGAATAAGCCTCAACATCAGAGGCTTTAAGCTGGACATGTACATGACCCAGTTCCTCTTCGGAGCCATTGAAATCCCATTCAAGCTGGGCATATACATCTTCATGAAGAAGGGCGGCCGACGTCATGCACTGGCATGGAGCCTGCTGATCTTCGGCTTCTGCATTGGCATAAATATAGTAATTCCAGAATGTAAGTTTTTTTGGAGAGCACACTTTCGTATATGTGTCTTTTTCTTCAGATTATTTTTCCTATTAATATTTATTACATATTTTTCAATAAATAACAAAAAACAAATAATAGTCTAGCTCTCTAACATGAAGGGAATTTAAGATACTTGTGCAGGGGTTGTGAACAAACAGTAGCTTTTCTAAAATACACAGACATTTTCAAAGAGGAACTTTCACTTAGCAGAACAAATTTTCCATTCAGGCCAAATTAAACCTTTTTTAATGAAGGACCACTCATGTAGCTTAGATATTAATTTCTAATTCTATAGAATCACCTTCTTCTCTATTATCAAAGACTTCACTATCCATAATCACCTATCTTACTTCAATTTGTTTGTTAGAAATAACTATGCTTCCACTAACTGAAGGTCAACTACAAATCAAGGTGGCAAAGAGATCCTCCTGAAAAGTCTTCAACACAGGCCAAGTCAAGATAATAAAATTAAGTTGCCCAACTTTCTCCATCATTTATCAAAATATATAAGTAAATTTCATGAGATTCATTGGGAAATATTATAACTTCATCAAGATTTCCAACAATATGATTGAGACTCAGCCCCCTTGTTTTGATGGCCAGGGATAGCAATTCTGCAAATATCCTCAACACCTTCTCCCATTGAGGAGCCTGCTCTCCTCCCAGCATGAATTATAGCTGGAATAACTCAGCCTGCGACTCTCTCACTTCACTGAGTGACTTACAACTTTGTGCCCTGGCTCAGACAACTCCGCAGCAGCTCCTCTCTGGCCTCATACGCTCTCTGGTGATCTTTAGGCTGAATGCCTCCAACTTGGTGGGATGTCCCCTACCCCATCCCCGGAGGCTGACTGAGTGAAACAAGGTCAGCGGAGCCCGGGCACCTGCCAGCTTAGACCGCTGCCATCATTTCCAAAGAGAGGACAGAGGGAACCAGGGTCAAGAAAGCTGAGGAGCCCCTTACCCACAGCTGAACTAATTTTCAACATCATCTCCACAAACGACTACCACTTTGGGACATCTCCCTTGATCCTTGAGACCCTGTTGTGGCCTGCTTCAACACTCGAACACGCAGCACCTTTTTGTCACTCACTCTGTGCATCCAACGTTTTGGAACTCCACTAGTGCCGCACCCTGTTTAACTGAGCAACAATGTCAAAAGGATATGAAGAGTCCTATTTAGAGTTTGGCAGCTGGCATACTATGTCACATACTTGGCGGATGACCCATCTGATGTATTACATGTGCATATATAATACGACAGATGGGATATCCATCACGTTTTGACATTTAACCAAAACAATTGTAAAGAATAAACACAGTATAGAGATTACATACTATATAAAGAGATTCAAATTAATAGCATTCTGAAAAACTTTCATAGTTGGATGTGTCCCTGAGAAAGTAGAGATTTCAGCTATGTTTTAAAAAGCTCCACTGGATGAAATTGTTTTAATGTCTAGTGAAATGGAGTTCCACACTTTAGTTGCACTTTCAGAAAAGGATTATTTTT